>JANBXA010000651.1:136895000-137397500 GCA_030556225.1 Cricetiscus sungorus
CGGCCTTTGACTGTTTATAGAGGTTTGCCAAAATATACGTTTTTTTTATTTGCCCAGCTATCATACAACCCTAGATTCATAACCCTATTCAACACTGAACTTACTGAGTTGTTGAGTGAATGAATTTAGAGTTCATTAGACTGTAACCTAAAGGATTATGGAATGGTATAAGTCTTATCACTATCCTTGTCCAAGCTCATCTGGGAGCCATCTAAGCAGCTACATTGTTGCTAAACATGAGGAGTTCTTAGAAAGCCAGGAGATAGCTTAAAGACAGACAAATTTCTTCTTGCAAAAGTGAACCAGGGCTCCCTGCCTTCTTTTTCTGCTACCACTATGCACTGATAAAAAGAATATGATCAAAACTTTCAGGAAGAAGGAAACCTCACACTTGTCTCAAGAATATTGATGAAGGCACACCTTTCTTTCTCTTTATCAACACACTTATACTTTGGGTCTTGAATGTAACATGTATCTACATGTTAGCTTTCATCTCTAAGACCAAATAAGAGAGACAACTTAAGAGAGACAGAATTTATTTGGAATCATATTTCAAGGAGTCAGACAACAGTCCTTATCTCTATTGATTATAGACTCCCAATGATGTAGAAAAACCATGTTGGATGAACCAATGACTAAGGCTACTCACCCAATGGCAGGCAGCAGGCAGAGTAAGGTGAACATAGGAAAGGTCAAGGGACATGCTACCATGCTTGCCACAAAGAAATGCCATCAGCAATCATTGGAAATAATGCAATTATGCTCTGGAAATGCCTCCACAGACATGGAGGCATGCCTGTGGAGGCATGCCCAGTGGGGCACATCACTAAATTCCCTGGCATCTCCCAGTTCCTACCAGTTGACAGTCAAGACAAAGCTTCAGGAATGGGCATATGTTGTAGCTAGTTGTTTTCTGCCAGCCCGTCCTCCGCTGGTCTGTTCCCGCCACCACGCCAGCCCCAATAACATGCAGAGACTCTGTATTTGATACAATCCTGTTGGCCAGTTACTATTATTTTTTATGGGCTAGCTCTGTCTTAATTATTAACCCATTTCTACTTATCTACGTATTTCCACGTGGTCATCTTATCCCAGCATGGCGGCTGGCATCTTGCTCCATCTAGGCTCTATGTGCTGACCCCTCCTTCCTACTTCCTTTTTCCTCCTTGTCTCCTAGTCCCGCCTACCTTGCTTTCCCATTGGCCAAACTGTGCTTTATTCATTAACCAGTATGAGAAACATATTTACAGAATAACGTTTCCCATCAACATGTATTCGTAGATTTGTGTGCAGTGAGTAATGAGAGCAGAGTGAGTGGAGGAAGCTAGGGTGACAGGAAGATGTTGAAGTAAGAAAGAGAAGGAATAGGAGGATGAGAAGGGGAAGAGGAGAGGAGGAGGGAATGGAGTGAGAAAGAGACAATTGCAATGAGAGCTGATTCAACAATAATTGTTATTTTCACGTCTCCCAAAAGGAAAATTTTTTTCATTCTTACTCTATTATTTTGGACGTTATAAAATTGTCTTATTATTATCTATTTGGTGACCTGAAATGTCAGGAAAGCTTCCAGAATTTTGAATGTTTTTAAATTCACTATATTCAACTAGTCTCTAGCACAGGGATTTATTTTAGAAATGTATTCTTATTCTGTGATTATAAAAGCTCAGAGGATAGCTCAGTATTGCACAGAATAAGGATCTCAATTCATCAAGGCTTGGCTTTGTCTTTATCCAAATCCATGTTAACACAGCCAAGGAAATGAGAGCAGAATTTTCCATACAGAGGAACTGGTATACTAAATTCTTACCCTAATGCCCTGATGTAGTCTGAGTGTACATAATCTTGTAATGCATGGCAATAACATCAGTACCTTATTCTTCTAAATTTTCATGTGCACAAGTCTTTTAGAATCAGAAAAATATCTCTAAACTCTCCAACTGTGTAACTATAAAGTCAGATTATTTTAAAGTTATTTCTAACAGACAATGAA
The DNA here is from genome assembly GCA_030556225.1 of Cricetiscus sungorus. NCBI lineage: Eukaryota > Metazoa > Chordata > Mammalia > Rodentia > Cricetidae > Cricetiscus > Cricetiscus sungorus. The sequence goes on from JANBXA010000651.1 coordinate 136,896,991, forward strand.
CATAGATGATGAAAGCTAGTTGTTCTTGTTTATTTCATGCTACATATGGTTTACAGAATTAACTTGGTAAATTTGCTACAAACCTACAAGGAAACTTAATTTCCTGATAAAGATGAGGAAACCCAAGCTCATTAATTAAACTATTATCTAAACTATTATCTCCACAGCTTGGAAGTGCTAGAAGCATGGATAGAGTACAAACATTCAGTTTTTGGAGCCTCTGGCATTAGATGTGAGTTTCTATGGCCTCATGCTCTCCTCCATTGCTATTCCACTCATTGGACTCTGCATCTTGTCCTTGCTCCCAAAGTTTACACCATGTAGGCTCAGCCATTACCTGGGAATATAATTAATGCTCCAATATTTTCATGTAGCGTATACTTTTGAATCCACCTATAAAATAACTGCCTTTGGATGATTTTTTCATACCCTCCTACTTCACAGCTGCACCCTTTTTATTTTACAATGCATGTAGTTCATTCAGTGTTATTCCTAGTTGTTAAAATATATTGGTTCTGGGTAGTTTTCCAAATCAGGAGAAGCAAACTTTGAATTCTATTCATTTCAATAAGATCTCTTGACAATAATTACTTTGTCTTAAAATTCCTATTTCTTTTTATCTGATAACAGTGTAATTGACTTCTGACAATTCCTCCATTCATCTCTATTCTTCTACTGTGTAGAAAGGACAATAAGAAATTGTGACTGGCTTCCTCTATTGCTTTCATTGTTTTGAATCTACTCAGTTCATTTTACTATGCTTTATTCTAAATAATGAGGCCATCCAGACTCTGGTAGAAGGTAGAATAAAAACACTTTCATTCATGACTCTCTATCTACTTATGCCAATAGTGATTTACATTATCTCATAAGCTTTTTATGTTATAACAGTTTGGAGCTTTGCTTTACATAAAATAACAATAAAATACATTTTGAAGAGCAAAATTTTCGTACACAAAGCATCAAAGTAAAGAGCTGCTTAAAGTATGATGCCCTAAAATAAATATAACTATAGTTGTCTACAGATATAAGAAACATACTTAAAAAAGAGTTCTAAATTGTATGTAAATAGAAATTATCCGGGGTATAATTTTTCTATCTGAGTAGACCTGGGCGGTAATAGGGTACTCAATCCTAAAGCAAACTGAAAATAACACAAAACAACAAATTTCAACAGACACATAATGAGGTTAATTGTATCTGTGAACAGGAAAGAAAACGACACAGTAAACTTCATTGAACGCTTACAAGACACAGGCTTTAGGGATGTATTTGGTGAACTGAGAAGTTAGCTGGTTACCACCTGTAGTCACTAACTACTTATCAGTCACCACATTTTTTTGTCCGATATTTGTTAATAGTAGCTGACCCTCCCTGGGTTATGTAGCTTGCCAACTACCCATCTGTAAACATGTCACTGCCTGTATCTTATTTTTTATCCATGGATAAATGAACAGTTCCTAATTCTTACAATGGAAATAAAGGTGTTACTCTAGGCAAGAAAAATTTTATAAAGTAGATATTTTGACCTTTTCTCTGAAAATAATCTTTTTGACCCATGTAGATGAGGATATCCTAATTCAAACTAAGAAATTTAACAAATCATAATTGTCTGATTTCCATCTTCTATTGCTTGTAATTGTCATATAATGTAATGGGTTTTGATGCCATTTTCATACATAATCATTGCACTTTGTTCATATTTATACCATCACCCTTCATGCCCCCTACTCCTCCTACTTCCTCTTTTATAAAAAATATGTTATCTGTGCTTTCATATCACACACACACACACACACACACATATATGTATATATGTATGAAATATAGCTTCTACATGTGAGAGAAAATATGCAATATTCATTTTTCTGAGACTGGCTTATTTTGCTCAACATAATGAATTCCATCCATTTCCCTGAGAATAGCATAATTTTCAAAATAGTCTCTTGTTATGCTTCCTTCCCATTTTATAAAATAAGCTGCTTCTTTTTTCCCATTAAACCATGTTGGGATGATTTGCTGCTAAAATATAATATTTTATTATATTCATGAAAGTGTACTAAGAGTTCTTTGTGCAGAAGATTTCAAACTATTTTTAAAGTAATGATGAATGAGGGCCATGGAACTATGGAAACTGAGCTCAGATCCCAGTTATGTGACTTCACATGTGGTATGAGGTCTGCTAAAAAGTCTCGATGTGTGGTTAAAAGGAATGTTTTCCTCAGCTGCATCATAGAGTATATGAAAGGAACCAATTAGATCACATAGCCATTTACAATACATGTGTTGGTTGCTTCCTGTATGTCATGACTATTTGAGGTGCTGAAAAATAGAAGGGGACATCACCAATATAGTTGCAATGCAGTTTACTATAGACCATTTAGATAACAATGATAAATAACAGAAAGATTGGAAACACAATTTTGAAGGAATATAGTCTTCTTAGTAGCCTCCAGTTTTACTGTAAATAGAGGAGTGAAAGATGCCTTTCAAAGGAAGTGTTCAAGATCTAGAGGGTAGATGACAGCTCCCATGTGTGAAGAGATAAGTGACAAATGACTCTAAGAGTAGCAGAGACCAAAGTAATTTCTCAAGGTCTTGTCCCCAGGAAGCGCTAAGCTATTATAGTGGGTCAGTGTTTTGACATCAACTACACTGTGTGGCTTTCAATTCCTTTTTCTTGTCACCACACCTCCTCCATATAGAATTTCAGTTTTCCAGATGAACAGCCCTCAGACTAAGCCCAGTGTAGCAAAAAGAATCAATTACTTACCTTCAAGTGTGTAAATGCTTACATTTGAGTTAAAGTGTATACACATGTACTTTAAATTGAACAAAATGGTAAACATTTCTGAGAACACTTAATAGAAAAGACAAGAATGGGTAATTTTATGACAAAATTTTTATCTTTATAGAAAACATTTAATAAATGAATCACAGCAAAACCAATCTACCTGGAGAGAGATGGCATGCAAAATTCTGTAGGAAGATCTGTGTAGCCATAGCTAGAATAGGAGTTTGAGAGGATGAGGTTTGTGCAAGGCTGTGCATGGTGACTCATTCTCTGGTCAGGATGCCTGGGAACCTCCCATGGCTTCACTTTGCTTTGTCCACCATTGCACCACACCCAAGGAATCATGTCCAAGGTCATAAACAAAAGTTACCTGAGAATTTATGCTTTATCTTAGATGCACAAGTCAGTGTGGAGCTGGCTAACACAAGAACAAATGGAGTGGTCTAGGATGCTGATAGAATCTTGATTGGATTGAGTCTATCTAAGAAAGTGAGGAGTCTTCATGGGTTCTTTGACAAGGTGCATACTTCTTGTGGGAGAGTCATTGTTCCTTAGATAGGAGTAAGAACAGAATAAATTCATCCCCTCTTAAGTCTGTCTGTTACCTTTCCCAGGAATCACAAAGCATCTCACCATCAGTTCCTATGAAAGAGGTACCAAGGGGGAAGACAGTGGGCTTCTAATGCTGATAGAATATGCAGTCTGAGCTAGAAATAACTGAATAATCCATAGTAATTTTTCCAGAACACAAGTATGGATATAAATAAATATCAATTTGAAAGGAATGCTGTCCTTTCTGTATGGTAAGGATGCTTTGTGGACAATGTACCATTCATACAGTAAATGCAAAAGTTAGCAATGACCATCACTGGGCTGTATCAGGGGACTGAAATGACCACTTCTCAAGTTCCACAGTTTCCTTCAGATAATCATTACTCATTGGTTTTTCTTTTGTATACCTTATGGATGTTCGAAATTATGTTTATTACCCCACACCTTTGTTATTTTGTAAGTAATCCCTATGCATTTCAAAAATTCTCCTCGAGGCCAGATAGATTCTTTAAACTCTTTCCTCTAAGTTTTGTTATCATCTAAACAATTATTTCATCATTGATTTTCATATTGACCTGTCATTATACAGTTGTGCATTACCAAAAAATGAAGATGCACTTTGAGAAATGTATAATTAGGTATTTTGTCTTTGTTCAAATGTCTTTGTTCACTTATACAATGAAGCTGGCTATAGTATCATTAGGCAATACAACTCTTTAGGATGATGGACATGAATTGTGGTCTACTGCTGAGCTAAAGATTAGGCAGTGCATGATTATATATATATATATATGTGTGTGTCTGTATGTTTGTTATCTTGAACTTTATTTATTAAATATTTCATGCTTCATCTTTTACACATCTGCATTTAAAATGTCTCACTGATATGTAAGAGAGGAACCTACTGTAGTTTGTGACAAACTACTGAAGTTAATTTAGGAAACACATTGTTCCACAAGACTCATTTTATGTTGTAGTGTTTGGTGTGTGTGTGTGTGTGTGTGTGTGTGTGTGTGTGTGTGTGTGTGTGTAGTCTGAGAGAGAGAACATTCATGCATGCGAGCATGAGTATATGTTGCCACACGTGCATGTAAAGGTCAGAGGATGACTTCTGGTGTCTGTCTTCACCTTCCATCTTGTTTGAGACATGGTCTTCGTTGCTATTCATTTTCCTGCTGCAGGTGTCAGGCTGCCTGGCTCAGGGACTTCTTAAGAGCTATCGTCTCTGTCTCTCATTTGGCTGTAGGAGTGTGGGATTACATACATGTCACCACATCAGGCTATTTTACGTAGGTTCCAGGGACCAAACTCAACTTCACCTATTTGCACAGGTGATTTATCTGCTGATAACTCTGCTTAGGACAAGCTCACTTTAATGTCTGCAGTATATAGTATCTCTTCAGAAATGAGGTTGACTGAAAATGTAGAAACAGGACATAAGATCATCCTTGATACGAAGAGCTTAAATGTGAAAAGGCAAGATTAACCTTACATGAGATATTTTGCTTTTAATGAGAACCCAGTTTATGTCCACTAATATGAGTGTCTGTAAATACATCTATGCTGGTATGGTTATAATGTTCTCCTCCAAAGTCTGTCTTCAGTTCTTTAGTTTTAAACTGAATACATGTATTAATCTTATCTGCAAGGGAAATTATGTATTTATTGCTTGTGTTTTATAATGTTGGCTAAAACATTTTCAGATCAGTAAAACATCAGCAGATTTCAAATAACCTGAGATTAGAAGAAAAAAAATAAATGAATATTTATAAAAGAAAATGAAAATCTGTAGACCTAAAATGTTTTTAAGTGTAAAAATAACATCCTTTTATTTAATGGCTTGTTGTTAAGTTACTGAGGAATTTAAGCTTTTTTTTCCTTTCTCCAAGACAGAACAGCTATCCATTAGTCCTTGTATTATGTCTATGAAAAGGGAAATTCTGGAATTCTTAAATACTGTAGTGGATAGACAGGAAAGGAGGATAGGAAAATAGCCAGTTACTCAAATCACCACTAGAGGTCTACAAATAGAGCATTTCTGGAAGTATTTTCCACTTCAATACTTTTAAGTAGCTAGCTCAACTGAATTAAGGTAAACTTTCTGCTTTTTATCTCCAGTGCCATTTATTTTATGGACTTTAATTCTACAAATGGGTAGGATGCCCAATAATTGTTTATTTTTACTGGTTCTTTTCCCCCTCATATGCTTAAATGCTGAATTGTGACTATTGATTTTAAGAAACTTTAACTGTTAATCATTGAGTAGTCATTAGGTTTCATAATTACATATTTAATACATACATGTATGTATTTATTCATATATAAAATTAGTATTTATATGTGTAAATGTATCAATTAAAGAAAAATAGGTTTGTCTTAATGTTGGCTCAGTAGACTGTGTGAATTCCATTTGCTCTTTTTTCTTTCATTTATTCGTTTAGTTTACATTTTTACCACAGTTTCCCCTCCTTCTGCTCCTCCCATTCCCTCCCCCAACATCACCTTTGCCTCTCCCCAATCCATCCTCTTCCATTACTATTCAGAAAGAAGCAGGCCTCTCACGGATCTCAACAAAACATGGTGTGCAACAGGCTATAGTAAGGCTAAGTATCCACCCTTTTATTAAGTCTGGGTAAGGCGACTGAATTTGAGGAACAGGTCACTTATGCCAGCAAAAGAGTCAGAGACAGCCCTACTCCAACTGTTAGGAGTACCACAAGAACACCATGCTACACAACTCTCACGTAAATGCAGGAGCCATAGGTCAGTCCCCATAAAGACACCCTGGTTGTTGGTTCAATCTCTGTGAACTCCTATGAGCCAAGGTTAGCTTATTCAGTGGGGTGTTTTTTTGGGGACGTTCTTGACCCCACTGGCTCCTAAAAAGTCCTTCCCTCTCTTCAGCAGGATTCCCCAAGGTCAGGCTAATGTTTGGCTGTGGGTTTTCTTTCTTTCTTTCTTTCTTTCTTTCTTTCTTTCTTTCTTTCTTTCTTTCTTTCTTCCTTTCTTTCTTTCTTTCTTTCTTTCTTTCTTTCTTTCTTTCTTTCTTTCTTTCTTTCACAAACAATCTTATTTTACACTTCAGTTCCCCTTCCCTCTTCCTTCCATCTTCCCATGAAACCCCACTCCCCAAGAATAGTGAGTCCTTCCATGGGGGATTAAAGTCTGTCACATCATTTGAGGGAGGGCCTAGGCCCTCCTCTGCATCTGGGCTGAAATAGTATCCCTCCATAGGGAATGGGCTTCCAAAGTCCATTTGTGCACTAGGGATAAATACTAGTTCCACTGTTAGGGGTCACTTAGACTTTCAAGGCCTCCTAACTGACACCCAAATTCAGAGGACTTAGTTTAGTCCAGTGCTGGTTCCTCAGCTTTATGACCGGGGTCCCTGTGCTCTCACTAGGTCAGGTCAATTGTTTTTGTAGGTTTCTCCAGCATGGTCTTGACGCTTTAGCTCCTCCCTCTCTACAACTGGATTCCAGGATCATGGATCAGTGCTTAGCTGTGGTTGTCTGATTCTGCTTCCATCAGCTACTGGATAAAGGCTTTAGGATGACAATTAAGGAAGTCATCAAACTCATTAAAGGGAAGGGCATCAAAGGGGGGCTCTCTACTACTGCCTAGATTCTTAGTTGGGGTAATCTTTGTGGATCTGAACATTTCCCTAGTGCCAGATTTTTCTTTAAACCTATACTGGCTCTTTCTGTAGTCTGCCCATATCTCAGTCTTGGCTCCCCCTACACCCTCTGGATGAGGAGAACATCTGGCAAGGCTGGACCATCCAGAGTTGCCAAATTTGCACCCATTTCTAACACATTCTGGATGAAGTCTCTCTGATGACTATGTAGTTACTAGCAGAATGTCATTAGGCATCATTACATTGAGTTTTTTCTCCAATCATGTTTGATTCTATCCTAGGTCTTTGGGTCTTCCAGGCTCTGGGTCCTGACACTCCAGGCAGTGTCATGGGTGGGCACTCTTTTGGCCTGGACCTGAGGCTGGAGCAGCCATTGGCTGGCCACTCCTACACCCTATACCCTAGCAATCCTATATTCAGGACAGACTGTAGGTTGAAAGTTAGGTGGCTGGGTCTCAACCCCTCCACTGGAAGTGTTCTGGTCACAGGAGATGGCCAGTTCAGGCAACATATCCCCTATTGCCAGGAGTTTTACCTGGGGTCATCTCATAGATTCCTGGCAGTTTCGCTTGCACCACGTTTCTACCTCAACCTGAAATGCCGCTTCTTTCCAGTCATCTCTTTCAGTATTCTCCCCCTTTATTCTTCCACATAATCTCTCATGTCCTCAGCCCCACCTGCCCCTAGTCACCCACAAAATCTATTCTATTTCCTCTTCCCTGGGAGATCAAAGCATCCCTTCTTGAGCCCAACTTGTTACCTAACCTCTCTAGTTCTGTGGATTATAGCTTGATTATTGTTTACTTAACAGCTAATATCTACTTATAAGTAATACATACCATCTTTATCTTTCTGGGTCTGGGTTAGCTCACAGAGGATGATTTGTTTTTCTGGTTCCATCCATTTGCCTGCAAATTTCACTATGTCATTGTTTTTAACCACTGACTAATACTCCCTTGTGAAACTATATCACATTTTCTTTATTGATTCCTTGGTTGAAGGACGTCTAGGTTGTTTCCAGTTTCTGTCTATTATGTAAAAAGCTGCTATGAACGTAGTTGTGCAAGTGTCCTTCTGGTAGGAAGAAGCATCCTTTGGGTATGTGATCAAGAGTGGTATAACTGGGTGTTAAGGTAGATCAATTTCCAATTTTCTAAGAAACAACCATTCTGATTTCCAAAGTGGCTGTGAAAGTTTGCACTCCCATCACCAATAGGTTAGTGTTCCCCTTTTCCTCTCCAGCATGAGCAGTCACTTCTGGTTTTGATCTTAGCCATTCTGACATGTGTAAGATGGAATCTCAGAGTCATTTTGATTTGCATGTCCCAATGGCTAAGGGGGTTGAAATCTGCTTAAGTGGTTCTCAGCCATTTGAGATTCCTCTGTTGAGAATTCTTTGATTAGATTTATACTCCATTTTTAAAATTGGACTGTTTGATTTTTCTATGTCTAGTCTCTTGAATTCTTTATATGTTTTGTGAATCAGTTTTCTGTCAGATGTGGGATTGGTGAACATATTTTTCCCATTCTGTAGGTTCCAATTTTGTTCTGTGATGGTGTCATTTGCCTTACTGAAGCTTTTCAGTTTCATGAAGTCCAATTTATTAGCTGTCAGTCTTAGTGCCTGTGCTACTGGTGTTCTTTTCAAGAAGTTGTCTCCTGTGCCAATACATTCAAGGATAATTCCAACTTTCTCTTCTATCAGGTTCAGTGTATCTAGATTTATATTGAAGTGTTTGATCCACTTGGACTTGAGTTTTTGAGGGTGATATAGATCTATTTGAATTCCTCTAAATGTTTACAACCGGTTATGCCAGTAGTATTTGTTGCAGATGCTTTCTTTTTTACATTGTATTTTGGCTTCTTCGATGAAAATAAAATAGCTATTGATCTCATTTAGTTGTGTTATTGCTCTAGCTAGAACTTCAAGTACTATTTTGAGTATATACAAAGAGAGTGGGCAGTCTTGTCTTGTTCTTGATTTTAGGAGGATTGCTTTGCGTTCCTCTCTGTTTAGTTTGATGTTGGTTATATGCTTGCTGTATATTGCTTTTATTTTGTTTAGGTATGTCTCTTGTATCTATGATCTCTCCAATACTTTTATTATGAAGGAATGTTGAATTTTATCAAAGGCTTTTTCAGCATCTAATGAGATTAATGTGTAATATCTTTTTTCTTTCAATTTGTTTATATGATGGATTTTTCTGACTCTTTTACTCATGTTTAGAAGCTGAATTGTGACTATTTTATTTTAAGCAAATTGAAATGTTAATAGTTGAGTAGCCTTAGATTTAATTATATCCATATTATATATATATTTATCTGTATATTCATATGTAAAATTAGTATTTATATGCATAAACATATACATTAAAGAGAAATAAGTTTGCCTTGATTTTTGTTTAGTAGATTATGTGAACTCCTTGCTCTTAAACATTGTATTTCCTAGCAATACATTTTTCCATGTCACTTTGTGAATGACCCTTCAGGGAGTTTTAGACATGCATGCAAATTAAATATAAGCTGAGAGTTCACCATTCTTTGACCTACATTATACTCAGTGATGTGGCTAAAAATAAATGCTTTTCATTTGGTTATGTGCAGTAAACGCTACCATAGCCACCACTTAGAACCCTGAAAACATTAAATGCCACTTGCCTTTTATATTCTTTCATGTCTTTGCACAAATCTCTGTGAAACCAATGAAGTGTTCTGTCTTTGAACTCTGGTGCACAGAAGGAGCTTGCTCAGTGCATATGGAAATGACAGCTTTGTCTTCCTGCAGTGGGCTTCCGTGATACCCGAAGAACTAAAATGCTCTTCAGTGATACTCTCTTGCATCTGCAGTACTTTAAAGAGTTGCAGCTTGCAAAGCTTAGCAGAAATAACTTTTTAAAAACCTATTCTCTTAATGATATAAAACCTGAAGTTGGATTATAGTATAATTTTGTTGGAATAATTGGATGAATATATGTATTCCACAAAGTTCCAGGAATTCTTGAATCAAGATAATTATAAATACATGTGTAATGAAAAGATGACAATCTGAATGCAAAGACATATTCCATCTTTATTACTTTATTATTTATCTTAGAATGTGATTGTTTTTCGATGACACTTTGTCTGGGTATCAACACAAGGAGGCTGGTGTTTCATCTAGCTAGAGTTAATGCTTCTGACTACCTGGTATTTTAAATTACTTAGGACAGCCTTTTGCAGAAGTATAATGCTACTGCCAAAATGAGCATTTGGAGGATGCCAGAAATGGCTTCTTTTGGCCATGTGAATGTGCATGATACTTTGAGTGTTGAGATTTATACTGTCTTTAGAGACTGTCCCTTCCAGACTATGTTATGATTTGCCCACTGCACTTTTGGGAAGCTGCTCTGGTACAAGGGAAGGTAATGGAGTTTGAAGCAGGTAGGGAACTCTCTGTGCAAGTAGTCAGCCTTTCTATAGTTTATTCACAGACATCCAGTGACCATCTATGGTGTGTCTTTCCTTTTCTCTATCATGCTTGGGTTTAAGTTATTTCCTTAATTTAAAGTCCAAACACCAACTACCCTTTCTCCAGCCATGTCCAAGATTCTGCTAAAGACATTCTGTTAATTTTAACTTTAGACAAGTCCTTTCCCCAGCTCTAAAATTTCCATTTGGGGATTGCTAAGGACTTTCGGTTTTCTACAAAATCATTGCATCAAGGAATGGAGTGTCTCTATTCTTTGCTATAGATTAGCATATTAATAATGGTTAGTTTAAAACACAGAGCATGTAAGTTCCATATCTGAATAATCAATGAATCATCCTTTATTTATTGTACTTTCCCTTTAAACAAGTAATTTTCCTTAATATCATACAAGGTTTTAATGTACTTTGGGATCTGTCTACAACAGGATGACAAGTGATAGTGTTTTATGGCTGTTGGGCCAGGGTTACTCTATGCACCCCTGCATGACTTTAGAGAGGGTTACCATTTTATAGTTCCCTTGTGGCTGACTTATCGAGTCTGGTTTCCAAACTTGTGCAGCTATATTTTTTTATTGATTTTAAAACCATACTTTATGTAACAATATATTTTACGAGTTAAAACCACTGTATAGTTTTTAACAGGAGGGGGAAGGGGGAAAGAAATCAAGTTAAAGATCTCTCTTTCCAAAGGTTTAAACTGAATAATTTTCTTAAGTGGATCATTTTCTAAATGTCTTGTTTCTGTTGCACTAACAGGAAATAGAATTAAGGGGCAAGCCCAGTTTCTAGTCACTGTGTTAAAGGAATGCCATATGTTGACATGTTGGGTTCTTTTGTGCAAATAATGATTCCTGAATTCACATATTTACTGGAGAGAGAGAGAGAAAGGGACGGGGGGGGAGGGAGAAGGGGAGGGAGGGAGGAAGGAAGGGAGGAAGAAGAAAATCTATAGAGTTCAAATTAGAAAAAAATAGATTTATATAATTTCTCTGCCCCATTTTCCTTATATTTCATCATTCTACAAAACCTAATATACTTTCTTAGTAGCCTTTCTAAATTGTAGACTGTACTCACACCCAGGCCTGTCCACATAAAGACATAGGATTGGTATATGACAGAGAATACATATCTTTTTTTTTTTTCTTTCTGAGTTTGGGGCGCCTTACATGATATTATACAGTATTCAGGCTAAATAGGGTTTTGTTGCTTTTCTGGATAGTTATTGTTCACCTTGATAAACATAGAAGTGACTTTCTTAATAAAATTACTCAGAAATAGGCAGCATTTTTTTCTCTAAATTATCCATCCTACTGTTTTACTATTAAATTTTGTTTATAGGAGGAGTGTAGTAGCATCTTGGTCCTCCAGGGAATTTGTGGAGGTGGCCACATCCTAGGGGCATGGCTTCAGGTGTGCAGATGTGTCCCCCTATAAAGAGGAGGAGGGGCTAACTCACTCTCGTGGGTAGTAATCAGAGCATCAGAAGGGCAGAGACTACTTCTTCAGGAGCAGGAAGACATAGGGATTAATTACTATTAATTGTGTAAATGCTTCCCCAATAAATACATGTTTATCATTTATCTTGGGTCTTGTGGACTCATTAAAATCCAGTCTTCAGAGGAGGGAGGATAAATTAATATACTAAGATACTGTCTTTAACCTTGGAGCTCTTTTCTGTGTTTAGGCCTCCCTGCCAGTCCTGTCAACACCTTAGGCATGGCTGACTTTTCTCTACTCCTACAAAGCCATTCTAGCCACAGCAGACCAATGCATACAGCAGGCCTGTGGACCTTTTTCTACACAGGCCAACAGCTATCTCCTCACATCCAACTTTCCTCCTATGTCTCTAACTTTTCCTTCTCGCTTTTTGTTTTGATTTTCTCTTATTTTGCTCTGTTTTTTAGTTATTTGTGGCTCCTAAAATATCTTGTTTCTTTTTTGTAGTGACTGCCAACTATTCAATAGTGATTTTTATTTTTCTGTAAAACAGAACCCTCTTTCAACTTAGACTTACATACCAAACTGCTAATTTTGCATTTCCACATAGACACAAAATAAAATATTTAATTTATATTAAAATGAGTTTATCTTTACACAGCAATAATAATTAAATTAATCCTGCTATCCCTGCAAAATTTCCCACATTAAACTCATCTCACTCTGTCAGATGTGAGGTTGTTGAAGAGCTTTTCCCATTTTGTAGGCTCCCGTTTTGTCTTATTGAAGCATCTTAGTTTCAGAAGGTACCATTTATTTGTTGATCTCAGTATCTAGTCTGTGCCACTAGTATTACATTTAGGAAGTAGCCTCCTTTGCCCATGTGTTCAAGGCTACTTCCTACTTTTTCTTTTTTCTGTTTCAGTAACTGTATTCATGTTGAAGTCTTTCATCCATTTGGGCTTGAGGTTTGTACATGGGAATAGATAGAATCTCTTTTAATTCTTCTACATGTCAACATTCAATTATGCCAGAAACATTTGCTGAAGATGCTTTCTTCTTTCCATTGTACAATTTTGGCTTCTTTGAAAATAGGTGTGTAGATTAATATAAGGATCTTCAATTTGATTCCATTGATCCACATGCCTGCTTTTATGCCAATACCAAACTGTTTTTATTGCTATAGCTCTGTAGTAGAGCTTGAAGTCAGGGATGTTGATGGCTCCAGAAGTCCTTTATTGTACAGGATTATTTTGGCTACCCTGGGTTTTTGTTTTTCCATCAGAGAACTGCTCTCCAAAATGTACAAAGACCTTGAAAAACTAGACACCAAAAGTCCAAATAATACAATTTTAAAATGTGGTACAGATCTAAACAAAGAATTCTCAACAGAATAAACTGAAATAGCCAAAAGACATTTAGGGCAATGCTCAGCATCCTTAACTGCCATAGAATGGTAAATCAAAATGAGTCTGAAATAACATCTTACACCTATCAGAAGGAATAATATTAAAAACACTGGAGACAGCTTATGCTGGAGAGGATATGGAGTAAGGTGAACACACCTTCATTGCTGGTGGTAATACAGTCTTGTACAGATACTTTGGAAATCAATATGATGGTCTTTCAGAAAATTGGGAATCAATCTACCTCAAGACATAGCAATACCATTTTTGGCATATACCCAAATGATGCTCAATCAAACTACAAGGACATTTGTTACACTATGTTCATAGCAGCATTATTTGTAATATCCAGAACCTGGAAATAACCTAGATGCCCCTCAACCAAATAATGGATAAAGAAAATATGGTACATTTATACAATGGAGTACTACTCAACAGGGAAAAATGATATCTTGAAATTTGCAGGCAAATGGATGGAACTAGAAAAAACATCCTGAGCCAGGTTACCCAGATGCAGAAAGACAAACATGGTATGTACTCATGCATTCTTGGGTATTAGACATAAAGCAAAGGATAACCAGGTTATAATCTATAATCCCAGAGAAGCACATGGAAGGACCAAGAAATAAAGAATAATTGAGATACATTCAAACTGGGAAGGGGGTAGAAGGGAGGAGATGAAAGATGGGACCATGAGGGATTAAGACCGAGTTGGGGCAGGGATGAAGGGGGAGAGCAATGAAAGAGATTTCTTCCTAAAGGGAGAAATTATGGGGTTAGGGAGAACCTTAGTGCTATGGAAATTCTCCAGAATCTGTAAGAATGACCCTATCTATGACTTCTAGCAATAGTGGAAAGGTGCCTAACCTTTCCCCTTTAATCAGATTAGTGACTTACCCTAATTGTCATCATAGAACATACATCCAGTAACTGAAGGAAGCAGATGTAATGACCCACAGACAAGCACTGATCTGAGTTCATGGTGTTGGGCTGAAGAGAGGGAGGATGGATCATATGAACAAGGGAGGTTAAGATGGGGAAAAGACATAGACAGCTGACCTGAGCTAGTTGGAGCTCAAGGGGTATGGACTGACAGCTGGGGAACCTGTGTGGGACCAAACTTGGGCCTCTGAATGTTGATGACAGTTATGTGGCTTGATCTGTTGTAGATGGTGCTGGCAATTGGACTAGGACCTATCCCAGGTGCACAAACTGACATTTTGGAGTCCGTTACCAATGGTGGGATACCTGGCTCAGCCTTGATACAGGGAGAGGAGGGGCATGGTATTCAAGACTTTGCTGACTCTCCAAGGGATGCATTACCCCCTCATAGGAATAGATGGGGTATGAAGAGGGGAAGATGAAGTGGCAGGGAAAGGGGAGAGAGAGGGAACTGAGGTTGGTATGTAAAATAAATTTTTAATGAAAAATAAGACAACAAAACAACAAACAAAAAACCTCATCTCCATCGCCATAATCACTCTAGGCAGTGGTTTATTACTTCCCTCCTTTGCTAATTTCCATTATTTTATCTATAAGAAAATTCTGATTGTTGTTCATCCTACCTTTAGAACCCATCCAAATCTGAACAGTATCTTTACATCTGTACATACTTCCTATTACGAACCACCACCAAAACTGGTCCTGGTAACAAAGATTTCTGTCTGTGTTCCCAGATGGCACTTCTGGCTCTTGCCCTACTTTACAGCAGGTTCTCTGTCTGAATGATTCCCTAAAATAGGAATCACATAGCCCTTTCTCTGAACTCTTCATTGGTTTGCACACCTCTCCTAATGAATAGTAAAGTCAACAAATATGATTTCCCTGTCACTTTTTAATCATACCGGAAGTAATTCATGTCCCTTTGTGATTAGTACGACTTTTGTCAAAAATTCTCTTCTCTATACATCTGATCACACAGTCTGCTCTAATAGTTTGTTTAAATATCACCTTTACCCATGATTAAAATGATCACTTTATGTAGATTACAATGCCTACATATCTCCTAAATTTCATTTTTTTTCTCTCTATAGTATTTGTCTTCTCTATAGTACTTGTTTTTGCAACTTACATTTTGTATTCAATTTGGTTTCTTTCATATGCCATCAGAGTTGAGGGTCATCAACTATATTATTCTTTCTGCATCCTTAGAAAAATGTCTCCAACATGCAAAGCTTTTTAAATGTGTCAGTATTTTAGTGCTGATCTATTGTATTCATATTGCAAGCTTAAACTTTTTACACAGTCACACTCTAAGCTGATTAGTTTGACCTCTTGACCTTTTCAAATCATCTGGAATTTTATGTTACAATTTTCGATTATTTGTGTAGATGGGCTAGGAGATTCAAATGTGTATTCTTGGGCAAGAGTTGAATGTTACCTTGGGAAAAGGAGTATAAATTTGTACTATGTCTTTGAAAAACATTTTTCAATGTTAAAGCCATTTTCTAGTAAAAAGAACTAAAATCTTTGCATAATGCATAGAAAGCCTTAGTGATGATTCCTTTGAAAACTCATCACCAGTAAAGACAGGCTGCTTTAATTAGAAGCTATATTTTAATCAGGTAAAAACTGAAATAATTGCATAAACAGAAAAATTAAGACTAGTCGCTCATTAATTATGAAAGGAATAAGAAACTTTATATTTTAATGTGATAAAATGTTGACATCTTTTGAGAACTGTTGTGATGATTCTCAGAACTGAATCAGTCATATCTAATAGTGAATGCTTTACCATATGACTCCTCAATGAAGAAAAGGGCTATCCCAATTTACACTCTAAGCTGACTAGTTTTTCATAATCAGTGTATC
The DNA here is from genome assembly GCA_030556225.1 of Cricetiscus sungorus. Lineage (NCBI taxonomy): Eukaryota > Metazoa > Chordata > Mammalia > Rodentia > Cricetidae > Cricetiscus > Cricetiscus sungorus. The sequence continues at coordinate 136,913,096 of JANBXA010000651.1, forward strand.
TTTATTTCCTTTCATTGAAAGTAATTGTTTTATCACATAATATATCCTGATTATGGTTTTCTTTCTACTTACATCCACATCCCCTCACGTTCTGTCTCTCATTAGAAAACAAACAGGCTTCTGGTGATAATAATAAAATAAGATAAGATAAAACAAAAGTAACTACCAACAAACAGAAGAAAAAAGCCCAAGAGAAGGCACGAGAAACAGAGACCCACTTGTTGACATATTTAGGAATCCCATGAAAGCATGAAATTGGAAACCATAACATATACTTACACAAAAGATCTGGTACAGACATATGCATGCCCTGTGCATGCTTCCACAGTTTTCTGAGAACTCATATGTGCTTTGATCATGTCAGTGTAGAGGACCTTGTTTACCTACTGTCCTTCCTTCTTTTCGGCTCTTAGATGCTTTACCCTTCCTCTTGTAGTTGGTTCCCTGAATTCTGAGGGGAAGGCTTTGATGGAGACATTCCATTTAGGGAAGAGTGTTCCATGGTATCTCATTCTCTGTGTAACATCTGTCTCTGGGCATCTGCTTCAGGAAGAAGTGTCTCTGATGATGACTGAGCAAGGCATTGTGACCATAAGTATAGCAGATGTCATTAGGAGTCACAGGAGAATCATTGTACTTGTGACTTCACATTGTTAACTTTGTGTTTATAGTGTTCACTGAAAATAAGCTTATCCCATGAAGTTTGGTTCTATTTATAGAAATCACCTACACTTAGATCAAACTCTTAAACATTATATTTTGGAAAATGCATAAATATGTAAATGTTTTTCAAGTTTAATAACTGCCTTACTAAATGCAGAGATTTGACATTGCAACTTTCTTTTGCTAATGTATTGACATTTCTTCTATCAAAGTCCTCAATTTAATCAAAATAACAAATGGTCTGAAAATCTCTTGTGTAACTTTGTGAATAATCAGATTTGTTTACAGGACCTAGGGAAATGATTTAACAGGTAAAGTGCTTATTGTGCAAACATGTGGCCCTAAGTTTGGTTCTTTGGCACACACATAAAAGCACACTTGAGTTCAGATCACATTATCCACTTATAGGCTAAGTGTGTTAGCAACCTTCTGCATCAATAGGATTGATGAGGTGGAGGGCAAGTCAGGTAGAGCTAGGTCTTGAGAACTTCACAGAGCTGGCAGCCTAGTCAAAAGTGTCATCTCCAGGTTCAGCGAGAGACTGTGTCTCATAAGTGAAGTGTCAGTCTATTAAGGAAGAAAGCCAGCATCAACTCCTGCCCTGCATACCTGTAGGCAGTTGTAGGCCAGTACTCTTGAACATGCATGTGTACACACAAACTGATTTTGTACCTATTGCTAGGCTTTAGCTAACAGATTGATTTTTTTATTTGCAAAATTATTCTGCTATGCAATAGTGAGCAGATATAAGTGAGTCTGTAGTCTAATTTAAAAAGAAAGAAATTCATTATACTTTCCTTGCACTTCATAGCGCATAGCAACCCATTGAGGATTTTTGAATGGAATTTATTTGCATGCTAAATTCTTGTTAGTAGCACAAATGATAAAAGCTCATTAATTTTGGCCTAAAAAAACCTCATTTCTTTTGATGAGACTATATTAACTATTCACTTTTTGAATGCCTAATGTTTATAGTTTTCATCTCAAATTTATATTTATAATGCATTGTAACATCACTTGAACATCAATGGGCAGGTAGGCAAGACATATTTAACTAAAGACCAATAGACACCAGTTTATTTGCAGTTAAAAACTAGTAATTAGTTCTTTATTGTTCTTTTCTACACAACTAATAAATGTTTATAGCTACATATTCAAATGGATTTAAGAGATGATGATGGAGGATATTTGAGTAAGTTGTGTGTGCTCTTAGGCATGATGGTCGTTACCATGCTTTTTAAAATTGCATCTGCTCTAAGTTCTGTGCTGGTTTCTAGGTAGAATCACATTCTTACTTTCCCCAAAGAATATAATAGCATACTTATGTGGATATCACTTTCCAATTGATCACTTGGCATTACTGAATAAATTTAATAAAATTCACTAACCCTATAAATTGTATTTTATTACTCAAGAAATTGAATGTATTATGTTTTGAAAAAGATATATTACATATAAGTTAAAATACCATGAGGGTATAAAACTCATGGGGATTTTTTTTTTAACTTTATGTGTTATAGATATTTCAGTAAGCCCATTGGGTAGAAAGAATGGATTTCATTTCATCAATTTATGAGCATTAAATCAAGTTTTCTAAATCTGGAGAAAATGATGAGGCCTAAAGACAAACCATGTGAACACATATACTGATTGGCTTATGTTGCTATTATTTATTTGTTATATACTTTATAGTTCTCAAATAAAGTGTATGCTGTATGCCCACTAGAATTCATATTGCTATGCATTTGCAAAGGCATTTAGAGTATCAAAGGGTATTTTTCTTCACAATGTGGTCTAAGAGCATGAAGCAGATATTTTATAACTTGGACTGCATTTTAATCTATTAGGATAATAAGAGGAGTGGAGTAAAGGGCACATCCCTGGGATATATATATATATATTCCAGGGAAAAAAATATATATATATACATGGCTATATATATAGGGACATATATATATATATATATATATATATATATATATATATATATATCACAGAACAGGATAATAATTAGGAAAAAATGCACATGTGTGTCATTCTTCCTGACAGTATTGTGATTTTATAACTTAAAGTATGCTGATCTTTCTATGAATTATATTACTCGTAAGTGTTAATTCTCTAAAAGCATGAGATATAACCAATCATTCAATCATACCAGTTAGTGTATGTCAAGGAAAGAGATGTGCCAGCCTTCAACTGCAGAAATGAAACTGTCCCTTATACATCAGTGTCCTGTAATAGTGACTTTTATAGAATTGCTAAGATGATTCTCTTTAAAAGAAAGATAGCCTACCATGAAGGAAAATGATTAATTATGTTCATCATCAAAATACAATACCAGCCATCAGAGACTATTTGGAAATTACAAGTTTTACATGTTTTCATGATACCGTGGGTTATACAAAATACAGGTATTTTTTGGGGGTGTGACATAAACTTTCAGGATGAGAGAGGATTAGATATGCCTAGTTACTAAATATGAAGACATCTATCAAATGTCTTAATTTAATAATTAATGGATTAAAGAAATCAGCTGCTCCCAGTAGTAGCACACTGTTTATAAGTGCAAACACACAGGCTGCTTCCTTTTAACACCATCCTCTTCTTCAATAACATCATTTTTATTGTTAATAAAGAATGTCAATTTTACTTAGATAAGGTTTGTGATAATACTTTAGACATACATTCTGGGGATAAAAGTAAAGTGCAAATAGAAGGAAATAATTATCACCCATGAGTGAACAGGGGATAGTGAGTGATAGAGGTGACACATGATTAAAATTAGGAAAGCAAAATACTTGCTTATCACTTTACTATTATGAGTGAGTCTCTTAGTCATCTTTTATCCCAATGTTGAAATAACTGAGACAGTTTATTTATAATAGAAAAGTTGTCTTAGTTAGGGTCACTCTTTCTGTTATGAAATACCACAACTGAAACCAACTTGCCTGAAAGAGTTTAGCTTATGCTCCACCTCAGTGCTCATCATTGAAGGAAGTCGGAAATGGAACTCCAGCATGGCAGGACCCTGGAGGAGTAAGCTGATGCAGAGCCAATGAACTGGTGTTGCTTATTGCTCACTATGGCTTGCTCAGCCTGCTTTGTTATCGAACCCAGGACCACCATTCCAGGCACTGCTCTGCCAACCGTGGACCTTGTCTTCCCACATTAAATTCTAATTCAGAAAACTCCTCATGGGTTTGCCTACAGCTTGATTTTATCAAAGTACATTCTCATTTGGGGTTCCCTCTTCTTAACAGCTTGTGTTGACATAAAATTGGCAACACAAAATGGTTCTTTAACTTAGCCCATAAGCAGCAGGGCAATTATTTTCCTTTATCCTTTATTTAATTCAGAGAAGGGGTTATCCTACCTGTCCACTCACTAGTTTATTTGATGGTTTTGTTTTTTGCTGCTGATTTTTTTTAAACACTGTAAGAAAAATATCTCTAAGGACAACCTGTATCCAGTGAACAGCTCACTCCTGGTAGAACCTACCTACCCCTGGAAACCTCTAGAATTTCCCAAAATGGTACCACCACCACTGAACCATGAGCATTTTGAGGAGACATTTCAATATCAAACAATTACTCTCATGCAGAATTTTGAGTGGCATGTGGCTAATGAAGAAACCTATTTTTTTTAGAAGACTATCAGTAGCTATAAAAAAGACAGTGAGGTCACTGTGTTTCTCTGCCATGAAATGGATTGAATGATGAACATTGTTTTATGTGGAACACTTAATTATGTATAGTCAGGTCTGTAAATGAAATTTTAGCATTACATTGACCTTTTCTTCAACCATTTAACTCTAGACATGGTTAATATTTATGTGACTGTATACTATCAAAATCCAAGTGAATTCATTCTTTGACAGCATAATATTGACATTTTCTCCCTCTGCCTATTTGAATTTTAATATATAAAAGTGTGCTAGATATTTGAGTGAAGCTGAACCTGTTTGAATCTTTTTTAGAAAACCAGATGATCTCTCTATTGATACTTAGCATACTAATCAGATTGAAAATGTCTCTTGGAAATTTTATAAATTTAAAAGAAGGAATGATTTAGAAGTAGCATATTTTATAAGTATGTTGGGAAATATTCAAGCATTTTTAGTTCATTTATAATACTATAGTAGAGATATTCTGTTAAAATTCATAAGGAAAGGCTCATTTATTGAGAGCCACTGCTCTCCTCGTTGACCCTCAGATGATGGGCAGTTGAGACTGAGGCTCATCCAGGGATCAGTTTTTACAATTCTTAAAAGTGTTTCGTCTCTTTTATTGTTTCTCTTCAATCAGACTTCTGTAGTCTTTTCAGATTCCATCTGAACCATCTTGTTAATTGTTAATTTCACAGACTTTGATGTTTACAGCATCTTATTGCAATTCTTCACCCACTGCTTTTTGTTTCCTTTGTCTCTTTTATCCTTATTGCATGTTCCCCCCTTGCTTCTTTATCCTTTTTTTTTTTTTATTTCTGTCTTGGTAGGACTGATGCGTCTTTGATAATGCACGGTCTTAATGATTGCATAATTATTTATCTTGGTAATCATACTAAGTTGTTTTAAATAATCTTTTAAATTTAAATTTGTAACAAGCTTGTTTTACATGTCAACCCCAGTCCCCGCACCCTCCTGTCCTCCCTGATTCCCCCACCAACCCTGAGCTCATCCCCTTTCTGCTTGCAAGGAGGGTGAGGCCTTCCATGGGGAGTCTTCAAAGTCTGTCATATCATTTGGAGCAGAGCCCAGACCCTCCTGCATGTGTCTAGGCTGAGGGAGTATCGTTCTGTGTGGAATGGGCTCCCAAAGTCCATTCTTATACAATGGATCAATAACTAGGCAGTCTATAGGGCCTCTGGTAATCATAGTAGTTTCTAACATAACATAATGTAACATAACTAGAGAAGGTACAGCAATTCTTTTTGGTTTTAGTTTAGTTTACATTTGAGATTTTAATGTATTATAATGTTTCTCCATTTTCTTTCCTCCTTTTGAGCCCTCCCCTCCTGTACTCCTCTCTCTGTTCTCTCTCGAATTTGTGGACTTTTGATTAATTAACTGTAATTGTAGTCATGAATGTATTTGTTTATATACATATATTTCTAAGTGTGACCTGCTCAGTCTGCATAACGTCACATGTATGTATGTTTTCAGACTGACTTTTTGACAATGGACAACTGATTGTAGTGAGCTTCCCTGGGAAAGACCACCTTTCCCATGCCCAGCTTTCCTCAGCTGCTTGTAGCTGTTTTTCTGAGGCTGAGGCCTCATCAGCCTTTCCCTGTTTCTCATGTTTCTCATGTCTGTTAGTGTCATCCTTGCTCAGTTCATAATGCCTGGCAATGATCTATAACCATTTGTCCTTATGCCTGTAGGTAAATGAAACAAACACCCTAATGTTGAGTTAGCAATGGCTTTTCAGGTTTTCTAAACCTTGCTTCATTTTCTCTCAAATGTAACAGCACAAATGTAACAGGATACAATCTCTATGTCAATATATTTATATTACTAGTATAATGTTATTCTAACTATGAACACAATAAAATTAGCTATTATAAAAAGCAACTATTTTATGTGTGCATGGCTTTTGTGAATTATGACTCCATGTACATGGAGCTAATTAGGACAATCTCCTCATCCTTAGGCCAGCTTACAATAAACTCAGTTTGACTCCAGCAATACTGGACATGTGACTTGAAAGAGTGACCTTTCAGAAGCATAGTGCAGTAGCCACCATCCGTGAAGGGGTTCTCATACAAATTGTTATTTGTCCAAGGAGCCCAGGAGTCGGCTTCACTTACAGATGCATCAATGAACATTATACAGGCTCATAATGCTCTTCTCTCCCTACACAAGTGGTTTTTCAGGATTTGGATGCCAGCTTAATTTTCTCACTCACCATGTGTCAAAGAACACCATTAAGATAAATTCACATTTTCTACCAATTCATCAAATATTTAAAATATCTAGTATAAACTAATGCGTAAACTAAATACTTATAAATCTTCACACATTCTCTTTGGTGTTTTTTTTCAACTATCCTTTAACATTTTAACATTTAAGTGATAACCTTAATACAAGTGCTTGTGTGTGTGTGTGTGTGTGTGTATGTGTGCTTATTTTATTTTTTACCTTTGGGAATCCTTCTCTGAGGACTCAGCTTAGTTAGGGCACACTAAAGAAGAAGCCTGAATTCTGGAAATGTCTTTGTGGCTAAGGTTGCAATGTAGCAGGTAAAGAATGGAATTTCTGCATAGATAACACCTTTATTCTGAGGAGGTAAGGATTTTTCAAATTCTTCATCTCATTTTACGCAGGGATTTTACCCAGAGATTCCTTCTGTAGAGTTTGCTTAAACTCTGAGAAGTTAATATTCTTACCTGGGTTTATATAGATACCATCCATTTATTCTCCAAATAATCATTTTTCCCCCACAGTGTGCTCTTAGTTACTTTTCTATTGCTGTGACAAAACACCATGTCCAAGGCAGCTTATAAAAGAAATTGGGGCCCATAGTTGCAGAGGGTTAGAGTCCACAGCTATCAGAGTGGCAAGCATGGCAATAGACTGACAGGCATGTGCTGGAATAATATTTAGTAACTCACATCTTGATCCATGAGTACACGACATCAAGGGAGCCTCTGATAACAAGGTCTTTTCAAACTTCAAAGCTTGACCCAATGACACAACTCCTCCAACAAGGACCATCTCCTAATCCTTCCCAACCAGTTATGTGAACTGGTGACCAAGTATTAAAACATGTGAGCCTATAGAGGCTGTTCTCATCCAGACTACACATGTACCCTTGGCCTCTACAAATAATGAAAATCCAACCAGCAAGCATCAATCTTAGGTATTATTCTGGAAACTAGATAAATCAAGGATCCAAATAGGAAAGCACACTAAAACATCCCCTCTCATTCTCTGATGTTGTAATTAATTGGCATTTTATAAGGGATGGGGAAAACACAAAATAAATACTAAGAATTAAGAAATACAATATTTCAATAAAAATGTATACAGTATAAAGATAGCGCGGGAACCCAGATTTTTTTCTTCAAATATGTGAACAGGGTCAAGTCAATTGATTTAATTTAAATCTCCATTGATGAAAAACAAATAAAAATGAGTTTAAGGAACTGGGTTGGGGGTAGGTGACTCAGTAGATAAAGCACTTGCCACACAAATGATGTAACATGAGTTTGTATCTCCAACACTGCAAAAGCACTGAGCATGCCTGGTGGCTTGGTGGACTAGTGAAACTGGCAAGCTCTGGATTCTGTGCTGACACCCATGCAGTAAAACAAATGGAGGGCAATCAAGAAAGATACTACACACACACACACACACACACACACACACACACACACACACACACCATTACCTACAGCACCACCACCAACAGATCTGATAAAATTTGAAGTATGAAGACAAGAATATTTTATAATTAGGACTCAAATTGATAAGCATTGAATTTATTGATTTACCTCAGTAACCACTACTCCATGCAAAGTATCTTTAAAGGAGTTGTAAAAACAGAGTAGAAAGAAGGCATATTCCCTTGGTGCTGATCATTGACCAACAATTGGGTATTTTGGTTACTTTTTGCTGCATAAAAATGCAGGCCCAAAGCACAACTACTCAAAATAATAAATGCTTTATGACTTTTGTGACGTTGCGATTGACAGAGGTTAACTGATGGTGCCAAGTCTGTGCCTATGGGGCTCCCTTGGCAGGACAGGCAAGATGAGACTCCCTCACTGTCTTGCTGGGCAAGTGCCAGCAGGCTTGTTTCTGCAGGCAGAATGGCTCACTACAATGATCTCTTTTTCTCCATCATGTCTCCAGACACAGCCTTTTCAGCCTCAGTCCCACCAAGGACAAAAGAATAAAGAAAGAAACTGATAGCTTTTCTTAGAAGCTCAGTTCTCAACTTACAGGCGTCCCTCCTTCTATATGCCAATGATTAGGGAAGACCCAGAAAACCCAGCAGGGGAAGACTGTAGGATACAAAGATTACTCGTGGACTCATGGACAATGCTTTTTTTTGTTTGTTTGTTTTGTTTTCTGTTTTTTATTTATTTTCACTTTTTTGAGACAGGGTTTCTCTGCATTGCTTTAGAGTCTGGCCTGAAACTCGTTCTGAAGACCAGGTTGGCCTTGAACTCACAGAGATCTGCCTGCCTCTGCGATTAGAGGCGTGTGCCACCAAGGATTGGCTTTTAAATGTGTAGCCCAGGCTGGCCTTGAACTCGTGATCCTCCTGCCTCTGCCTCCTTCAGCAAATCCTACCAGTGTGTGCCGCCATAACCTGCTTATTTTATTTTTTAAGAGCAATCCCATGAAGCGATGGCACATTGCACAAAGGTACTGTGTAAACACAGAATAAGAGCACCTGGCAGAGTTAAGGCCTTCAAGTGTGACTGCCACAAACAAGAGGCCATTGAGCTAGACCCTGATGCAGTGACTCTCAACCTTCCAAATGCTGTGACCCTTTAATATAGTTCCTGATGTTGTGTTAACCCCCAGCCATAAAATTACTTTGTCACTACATCCTAACTGTAGCTTTGCTGCTGTTATAAATCATAATGCAAACATTTAATGCCAGAAGCCATGTGACTTCTTTGGGGGACAAGGCCTGAGAACAGCATGGACACCTTAGGCCTTTTGGCAAGGCCTTGGAGAATTTAACCCGTTTTGGGCAAGGCTGATAGTCCACTGTATAACTCTGGGCTTGCCCCCAGGAGCACATGTGCTAGCTGCTATCCTTGCTTCCCTTAAACAAATCCTTGCCTCCAGTTCCACTTTCTCAGAGCCGCACATGAAATGCCTATTGTGTTAGGAAAACTTTCTGCTGCTCATGCTCCTCTGGGTTAGCCAGAGAGGGCGTTGTTAAAAGTTTACAGTGGATCTGATTCAGCTTCTGAAGCCTCAGATGTTACAAGTGTGCCCATGATTTCAGGTTTCTCAAGAACAGCATATCACCTTTCCAACACACCTTGTAACAAGCCTGAAAGAGTCACAGAAGTTCATGACAATATTGCAGATTTGCATAATTGCCCTGGAGAGCATGATTCTAACCACAAGGGTCTGAGAGTAATGCAAGTGAATAGATGGAAGGCCAGACAGTGGTGGCCCATGCCTTTAATCCCAGCATTTGGGAGGCAGAGGCAGGCCGATCTCTGTGAGTTCGAGACCAGCCTGGTCTACAAGAGCTAGTTTCAGGCTTCAAAACCTCAGAGAAACCCTGTCTCAAAAGACAAACAAACAAACAAGTTAATGGGAACATGTAAGAACAGGGTATTAAGCAGAATAATAGAAACCCACAATGTCCTCATTTCTGTAGCTGTGCCAATACTGTAGGAGTCAAGGAGTAGGAAGCTGAGAGGAAGGGGACATGAGAACAAGAGATACTCAGTGCCAAATAGTAAGAGTAAGCTTTTAAGTTGTGTAGTTTACAGGATGGCAGAAGAAAGCCTGGTATATTCCCCCCCCCCCATGGGAGTTAGAGTAGTATAGAATGATGAAATGATTCAGCCTTGACTGGTGAATTGATTGTGAGAGTTTAGATTTCATTAGATATAAACAATGATTAGATACAAAATTCTTCCTCTTTGCTTGATGCTGTAACCACAAATGCTGTTTAACCTGTAGGTGTGCCTAGTTAGAAAACTTCCTTGGTTGCTTGTTGTACTGCTTATCCTTCTAATATTAAAGCAACGAATCAAGTAGGTAATGATTACTGGTGGGGATTTGGGGGGATGTAAAGGGAATGAGGTAAGGGAACAAACTGGCAATTATTGTAATTATTAGAAACTTAAGGAAATAGACATGATTATAAAACTGTTCATGCAAACTGTTGCAATGGTATAATTAAAATCAGCTCAGTCTGTCTGAGGCCACTTGTTTGAAACAGGTGGTCAGTATTTTCTTTGTTTCGCTGACTTCACACATTCATCCCAGGTCACTGGACTTGTTAGGAGCTTTTAATATGTAAGATATCTGATATGTGAGCCCTGTGAAGGTTGAGAAGTTTACCCTGAAAGAGTAATCAGGAATAACCTGGAAAAGAAATGAGAAGCACACACCAGGAAGGCAGAAGGAGATGGTGGAGAGGAAGGAAGGAAGGGAAGGAGGAAAGAAGAGAAAGAGCATGCATAAGAACACAAGACATGTGGGGCATGGTGGCACATGCTTTTAAGCCCAGCACTCAGGAGGCAGGGGCAGGTGGATCACTGTGAATGTGAGGCCAGCCTGGTCTACAGAGGGAGTTCCAGGGCCACACAAAGTAATCTTATCTCAGAAAACAAAACAAAAAAAAAAAAAAAAAAAAAAGAAACAAAACATCAACAACAAAAAATAACTCAAGACACATAGGCCATGATACGAAAAGAACTTAAATTATGTACAGAAAATTTCTATGACTTTAATAAGAATGGTTCCTTGGCACATGCTGAACAAAAGAGCTGGAGCAAAAGGAAAGTGGGCTTTGAACAAGGCATACTTCATGGAACGGGACAAGATTTTAGAGATGCCATGAGGTTTAAGTTATACTGAGTGTCCATCATGTGCACCTGCATATGAAAGCTGTGTGTGTCACTAGTAAGTTTCCTTACTGATATTCCCAACACTTTTATGCTTTGATATTCCACCTGAAGTGGATGGGAAATCAACAAAGTCACGTTCAAGCAGAGTCCAGAGAACTGATTAGGAAGGTAGAGGTTATAAGAGTGGAATCTACTCCTGCACTTTCCAAGTCAGAAAGAAAAGATGTCAGAAGGCAGAGACTGTGGGGATGAAGCTGAGAAAAAATCCAGAAACTATTATCTGAGGAGACACTGCTTAATTCTATTCTTTAGAGAGCTAGTTATCCATTCATTGAATGATTTACTCATTATCACAGTGTGTATGTTTGTAATTTTAAGCATTTTCGATTAGCAGGTACCATGCTAATAAATTATGATACCCAGTAGTGAAATACATTGTTTTACACTAACGGTGTTCAGTATAGTTATGATAATTTCAATACTGAAGACAATTAACAATGTGATAAATACATGTTCTTATAAGAATATTGAAGTGTCAGATGGGCATTGGTGGTACATGCCTTTAATCCCACCACTCAAGAGGCAGAGGTAGGCAGATCTCTGTGAGTTCAAGGCCAGCCTGGTCTACAGAGCTAGTTCCAGGACAGACTCCAAACCAATACAGAGAAACCCTATCTTGAAAAACCAAATATACCTATGAATGTATGTATGTATCTGTGTGTGTGTGTGTGTGTGTGTGTGTGTGTGTGTGTGTGTGTGTGTGAGAGAGAGAGAGAGAGAGAGAGAGAGAGAGAGAGAGAGAGAGAGGTGTCAATTTATCCAAATAGAAACATATTATACTGGAGGGTTCTGGGGAAGGTTGCTTTATACAGGAGAGTATCAGATTAGATAATCTTAAAGAGGTGAAGGCCTAGTAAGTACACAAAGCAAACATTCCTCTGGGATGAACATATGAAAGCCAAGCATCCTATGAAGCTCCAGTCTCTGGTAAAGTATGGTATTAAGGTGGCCAGCACATGGTATAAATAGGAGGGGGTGGGGCAGATCATAATGGAAATTATCTGTGAGGCTGAAATCAGTAGGCATATCAGCCACTTGCAACTCCAGAAATTGTGCTCTCCCTTTTTAAAAGTATGCATGGAATTTCAGATAATATTATGGATATAGAAAAGTAGGCAAAGCTATTAATAACTCACAGTATTGTAATTAATACTGATTTTTATGAGTGGTATTTTATCTCCACTTGCTATCTCCATGGCAATGTGCAATTAGAATTGAAATGTAGAAGGCATGATGGTAACACAAAAGAAACATTTGAGTACAATTTTCATTATGGTTTGTCCCACGGACACCCAAACATATAATCATTTAGCTTTTAAAATTGTTTGGAATATAGTATGGCTAATATTGCAGCAGTTGCTTATCGCTATTATTAGTAGTAAGTATAGTCTATAAATATTTTAGTGTAAGACAGATGTCATCAATGGGCCGTTTATCTAAAGGCCTAGTCTTAGTCTGAAAAACAAATCTAATCGAGGGCTTGACCAGTTTAATGAATTGACAGGGGATTTGGTGGGCAAAATAGGCAGGGTTACAGGAGTAGAACATAAGCATAACAAGTTAGTCCTAAGGATCCTGAAACAAAAATATGGCTTCATGGTAGTCATAACAAGGCAGCCATAACATCCTTTTTGAAACATCAGCAGGATTGCCATTCCTGGAAGTTATTAACTTTTTGAAACAAAGACAATTGCCATTCCTGGAAGTACAGAACCATTTGTGGTCAAGGTTACAGGTGGGGAAGAGTCCAATCATTGAAAACCAGATTTAATCATAAACAGAAATGAACCTAGTTTGTCTTTATTACAAGATTGCTTTCAAACCAAAAGTGTTCCAATGCAACACAGAACTATACAATCTCATAAAATTAGGTACAGGTGCAAAACACAGTAAACTGTACTGATTTTATTTTGACCACTTTTACCATATATGAAATTGAAATGACAAAACACAAAAGTATCTATAAATCAACATTAATATGTATGCAGTGTATAAAAGATGTACCATGGGACATAAACAATATAAAGAATAGAGGTTTTCTAAGTTCTTAAAGCTGAGGTGTTTTTAGACAGAAATGTTCTAATTTTAAGGTGCTGCATGAAATGTGGTAGTAACTAAAAAGCAAAGGATTGGATCATCATCAGACAGAAAAGAGGAGGAAATCTAAGCATGCCACTGTAACAAAAGTTAATGAAACATAAGGAAAACAGGAAAAAAAGAAAAAAAGAAAAGGCAGGAAAAAAAGGCAGAAGGATGAGCTAAGCAACACACAAAAGCAAGTTTAAACTGGAAATGGTGTGTTCTTCCTATGTAGGTAATTATTTGAAATATAAATGGGTTAAACTCCCTAGTAAAGCAATTGAAGAGATGTCTTGTGCTTAAAAGCACACACTGCTCTTGGATAGGGTCCAGCTCACTTCTCAACACCTAAGTCAGGCAATTTGCAACTGTTGTTAACCTGAGTTCCATGAGATCTATGGTGTTCCTTTGGCCTCCATGAGAACTGTACTCATACACATGTAGCATTGTTGTTTTCCGCCAGCCGGCCCACCGCCGGTCTGGCGCACCAGCCCCAAATAACACTCAGAGACTCTGTATTTGATACAATCCTGTTGGCCAGTCACCATTATTATTTATGGGCTAGCTCTGCCTTAACTATTAACCCATTTCTACTTATCTAATTATTTCTATGTGGCTCATCTTATCTGGGAGCTGGCGTCTTCCTTCCTCCATGCTCTACATCTTGACCCCTCCCCACTACTTCCTCTTTCCTCCTAGTCTCCTAGCCCTGCCTATCTAGTTTTCTATTGGCCACAGTGCTTTATTAACCAGTATGAGAAACATATATACAGAATAACATCTCCCATCACACACACACAGAGAACACACATGCATGCACAAAATTAAACCTTTCTTAAACAGTACAAATAATTTTTGAAGTCTTCAGTGAAAACACATCAACTAAATTAATTTAAAAACTGTAAGCAGATTCAAAGTACATTTTCAGGAGGCTTGCTTATATAACATATTTAAACTTTTTAAATATTTGCTGTTTCTAAAATTTTATAGAAGTTTCAATGTATCTCTGATTCTTCTGAAACTTATTATGAAGACCAACACAGCCTCAGACTACTCAGACTATGGCGTTTTCCAGCCTCAGCTCCTAAATGCTGAGATTCACTTCTGCGCTGCTGTGGCCTGGCTCTTTATTTTTTATTTTTTCATTTTATTTTCTTTCTCCTTTTTCTTGCTGCATCTTTCCTAAATTAGGGAAGCAGATGTACCCTGCTGGGCTAGTATCAGGCAAAACAGACACTAAAACAAGCGTCTGTAAATTCAGAGATGGACATTATATAACAATAAAGCAGAGTGGCCATGTTCGTATCAGACAGAACATGCAATGCACTAAAACAAATATCAGCAAATGTGTAGATGGTCATTATATAACATTTAAGGTCCAATTCATCAACAATATATGACAGTTACGTGCAAATCACAATCGTATCTGGAATTGAAAAGGTACTAAATTCCTAAACAATTTGCTTTTGTTACTGGCACACATGTTTCCAACAGTCATTTTCAACATTATATTCTTGCAGTATTCAACAGTTTCAGCCCGAACCAGCATCCATGTGGAAGCATGTTTGATTGGCAGTTACAGCCGTATGTTCCCTACAAATATGACAGTTCTGCAAAAATCTATAGTTGTACTTTGCAGCAATGAGCTCCATGGAATTTACAATAAACCATTACATATTTTGTTTGTAAAGTTCAAATTTATCATGCTTTCTCAGTGAAATATATAGTGTAAATACCAATTTTGAGATCTGTTTTAGTTTTGAAGCACACTGATATTATCACTGTCTTATTTCCTGAGGAGTCTTATTATTCTTTTTGGTCATTTGGCTGAATAAGTTATACTCCAATTCTCTACCTATGTCCATCTTTCTGTCTGCTATCACCTATACAGTTGACCTAGCAAAAGCTTAAATAAGTTTGGGTAACTCAATTTAATCCTCCTTTAAATATTCCAGTCTGGAGGAAAAACATCTCTTCATCTTTCCTCTTAAATATAGTCACAGTTATTTTTAAAATAGGTTCAGGAGTTCTAATGTTTGGGGCATCTGTGGATTCTCCATTACCTATTTTAAAAAAATTAGTTCTTTTGTATTCTTAGCCCTGTTTTTTGAATTTTTAAAAATATTTTTAAAAAACTTAAATTCAGGATATTATTTTTGGAAAAAACAAAAAAGCTGGAAATTTTGGGGAAATGACCTATCTCAGAGGTTTCCCAAGGTGAGCAATATCATTTGAATCATAGTCAATGGTAACTTATTTGACAGTGGATTTCTCCTCTCACTGTGAGCTCCTGTGTCTGGAAAATTAGGTACATTTTAATAGTGACTTCCTCATTTTCTGCTCAATTCCTTTGCCATGTCTTCTGTTAAATAGATGATACTCATCATGGTATAGGGAGCTAATTCCTTATACTCTCACTACTTACATTCTGTCTGCCATTTTCAAAAGGCAACCTATATTTTTCTCACTAGTATTATGGGATTTCCAGAAGATTTACTCTTTTTTTGTTCAGTAAAAATCTCAATCTCTCTCCTCAGTTAAAGTTTACGGTAATTCCCATGAGGAGAGAAGGGTAACATAGAAAGCGTGTTCACACTTCTCCAGAATTTTTCTGGTTCTCTTTCAGAGACCTTGGGCTCTCAACTTGATCGCCCTTTGGCTGTCTGAGACCTTGACATATATTTCAAACATAAATTTTAAAAATTAGCCATTATTTGATTTTCAGTCAGACCTTTGGTAGAGTTACAATTTTAGCTTAACCAACCTGGTCACTAGATGACCCAGTCTGTCTGTTTCCTTGTAGCAGAGCAGACATAGGAAGGACTCCACCAGCTCTTGTCATCTTGTCCTGTGTATATTTATATCAAAACAATAAAGACTTTGAATGGTAAAATGTTTTGTTTATTTTTTGTGGCTAGACAACAGATGTTAACAATTTAAACATTGTCTTGCTTTTATTTCCACCACCTACATGTGATAGTGTCTAAACAGATGACTATTCAATGAGTACTCTAAAACTGTGAGAATAAATTAGTTTAGTTGGGAAGCAGGCACTAATTCTTTTTACTTGTTTACCTCCAGGTATATGATTTAAAAATTCCTTCTTAATTTCTCCAATATTTGTATGGAGTCTTAATAAATTTAAGCTTTTGACTCATTTGGGATGTATTTTGTTGCAGAATTTAAAGTATGCTGTAATTATACTTCTGTGGTTAATTTTTAATCTCAAAAAAGAAGATAGTATCAAAATAAGGGTCTACATTTCTTGTTTAGTCACATATTTATTTTTTTAAGAATATTGTTCTTCTTGATATCAATATATTTAAAGTTGCAAATGTACAATGATCAGTGACTTTTTCCTGAATTATTGTTTATATATTTAGTTTATTAGGTGTTAAAATTATAGAGATGGCAGAATATTATTGTCTGCTATCAAAGTAAAAATGTTTGAAAATTTGTTTTCATGTCTGCTAGTTAGGATTTGATCACTTCCTCTATGAAGGCTTCCAAGAGTCCTTAGAGACTGTTGGTGAACCATCTGCTTCATAGCTACTATATCCTTATTTGTACCTCTCCATTGTTCAGTGATGTAAAGCTAAGTACCCTAGTGCCTACCATACTGTCTTCAAGAAAGTATCAAATTAACTGCCTAAGTAGAAATATATTTAAGTTGGCTTCACTCACTGAAATGTTAGTTGTAAATGGAGTTCATAATTGGTCTAAGTAATAATAACACATAGTCAGATATACTGGGAAATGCTGAGAGATCAGAGAGAAGAAGGACCAAACCTCCCACATATTACCTCCTTAGTGTCTCAGCAGACAAGAGTCCTGCTTCTCCCTGCTTATATCCTGTTTTTGCCCAGCTATCTCACTTGCTGTTTGTCTGTACAGACCTCCAGGCCTCTATGATTACCAAATGGCAAGCCCCATTCTCTGACCTTCAGACAGGCTTTATTTGTACAAGCAAGAGATCACCACAATTATTTACATGTTTATTACCATTTGGGACCATACTTACCTGTTACATAAACAAGTTTGTATTTATTGCTGGTATGTTTAGAATTCTAAAATACCATTAACTCACTTTATTAAAATCATATGGATGATATGCAAAATTCTTCATGAATTGTATTGCATACATGCCCTTCTGTGGACAATATATTAGAGTAGAAACAAGGCTGGACGTGGTGGTGCAAAAGTCAGAAGCAGGCAGATCTCTGTGAGTTTGAGGCCAGCCTGGTCTACAAAGTGAGTTCCAGGGATGTTATACAGATATACCCTGTCTTGAAGACCCAAGAGAAAGAAAGGGAGGGATAGATAGATAGACAGATAGACAGATGATAGATGAGAGACAGAGAGAGAAAGAAACAAAGATGCATATTTAACTGTTACATTTTCCATTATGCCAAACACCATGAGAAAAAATTTTATGTATAAATATAACTTAAATTCTTATAACAATCCAAGATGTATTATCATTGCCTCTACTTTGACGTTTAGGCAACTGATTCATGCTATGGTTAGTCAGGCATCTATCTCAGTTTGGGAGAGGCATGGGAGGGGGCAACACGTCATGCAGGAAGCAAGGAAGGAAGAAAGTAGTCACACCTCCCCCTAAAGCAGAGAGAGTCAGAGGAGCCGTGCAGTCCTTCAAAGGGCACATGACTAAGGACTGCCCAATGCACCTGTCTCCTAGCGCTCACAGGGCCACCTGAAGCAATGACAGAGGCAGACACTTGGGGCCAGTAAACCCTTTCAGAGCACATCTGCTGCTGTTCTACAGTATCTCCACTCTAAGGAACACGTCTCTGACCCACTCTACATACAAACTTCAGTGACCTTTATAGCTCAATTGGATAAATATGCAGCTTCTTTTCTGCTTTCCCCAAAATAAACATAATATTGTAATTTATTTGACACCCTGATTATTATGTTGAAAAAAAGTAAAGGTTCATATACATCATACCTGAGAGGAAATGATCTATCTTAGATTTCTTAGAGTAAAAGTGATGTACACATGCCCTTTCTTTGCTATAACTCATTTTTAAAACTCAAGCTTGCTGTGTGCCATATTATGACTTACTTAGAAAGTTTATAAATAATATTGTCTTCTTGAGGGGACAAGGACCTGGGAATACTGAGTGTAATTGTTCTCCTGGTCGTCGTCCCTAAAGGAACAGCAGATGGGACACTTTACTATTAAAGCAGGAAATTGTTTCAACACATTTTTTTAAGCTAAGAAATTCTTTAGAAATAAATGATTCTGGTTGGTTGGTTTTGAAAGCAAGCCATATGGTGTTTACTTGTTTTGGAATTTATCCAGTTTCCCCAAAGATGAGAGAAAAAAATTAATAAAATCTTTTTACTAATTAGATAATAAGGAACATAATGAAAACAGGTGCTGTAACTTTTTGAATTATGAGACCAAATCTCTAGATATTATCTAGAAAAAAAAAATGTCCTGAGTGGGGAGGGGATGACTCCCATATATCCTAAAGTGAAAATAAACCAAGGCACACACCAGGCAGCTATAACTCGTACTCTTCACTGCAATAAAAATCTAGAACACAAATCAAAAGGAACCATGAAACGTCTCCCCCACTTTATGTGAGTTACTAGATGAAATTCATGTTTTTAACTCAACATTGAAATCTAACCAATATTTACAACTTTCTAAACACATTAGGGTGAGAGGCCAAGAACAAGGGTTTTCTTCAAGGTAATCAATGGGACATTGAGATCATCTCACCCAGGGTTCCTTTCACCTCTGGGTGATAGCAACATTGCAGTCCTGTTCTCCTGGAGTACTGCAAGAGGAAGGCAGGTGTCTTATATCCTTGGTATAGCCTAAAAGGAAACCGGTGGATGATGATGGGAGTAACAGTGCTGCTTATTAAAGGCAGCTACTCCTGAGGCAAAGGTCTAAGAAATGGGAAAATAACCTGTTAGCTGGCAAGGGTGGCATGGGGAGTGGAAGGGTGGTGACTCAGTCATGCAAAACACAAATCTGAGGTCAGGTAAGAGCTACTACGCATAGCTACCTGTAACACGTGCTAGGGAGGCAAAGGTAGGTGATTCTTGGAGTATGCTAGCCAGCTGCTACAGCTGAATTGGCAAGATCCAGGCACCATGAGGGACTCTACCTCAAAAAACAAACAAAAAAACAAACAAACAAACAAACAAACAGCAAACCAATTAGGTAGAGCAACTAAGAATATCAGAGGATGTTGACCGCTGACCTGAACCCCCCTCAGGTAGGCTAGCATATACGTATCCCTTCATGAGCATGTATGAGCATGCATGCAGACACACAAGCACATGAGGGAAGTGTTAAAGTGTCACTATGATAGTAATTCTGTCTGTTGATTTTTAAGGTAAACCTGTGCTACCAAGAAGGGAGATGGTCCCTGAGTCTCTGCTTCCAGTGAAAGGGCTATCTGTGTCTGAATTACAGTAATTTTTCTGAAAGAAATAAGTGTTCAAAGAGTACACATGTAGAACTATTAAAATGTAAATGGTCAGCTATTTACAATCTATAATCATACAAAATATTCAAAATATTTGTTTGAAAATAGTATATAAAGTGAGACCATTCATAGCCTGACACTTGATCTCCATGGCTGTTGTGAAGGCACTTATACTAGAATGATTTTTTTTTTAGATGATTGGTGCTAGCTGGGATTGTTCTCTGGCTAATATATGTATGCAAAATGTGGCTGCAGCGATTTGCTTTTGTTAGCACCTCCCTTCCCCCACTCTGAAACCTGAAGCCTCCAGACATTGATGCTGGAGCGAGCAAATGAATGTGTGTGAGGTGTGTGTGTGTGTGTGTGTGTGTGTGTGTGTGTGTGTGTGTGTGTGTGTGCATTTTCTCACAACTGCTTTGTGAATGTATCTAACCATCAAGTTAATATACTGGTGATAATATACAAGCACTACCATTAAAGACAAAGCTTCCCCCATACTGATGTTCTCAATGTATTTTTGTTATTTTGGGAACACCAAAGAGTTAAGCAAACTGTGGTAAACTGAAGTGGGGTAAGGCAGCTTTACCTATCAGTTACAACTGGAAATTTAATATAGCTGGGAATGGCACTTTTATTAAATAACTCCTGGATCACTCGTCCATGTCTTCAGCACTGATCCCCCTTTAGCAAAATACATAGATAATCAACATGCCAGGCTCACAGTAACTTTTTGGGGGATTAAATCCTAAAGGAAGGAACCCATCGCCCTGGAGGAAGACTGAGTGCAGGCTTCTGAGTCTTTGAAGGCTCATCTCAGTAGTCCCACTGCTAGAATGTGCTCTGTTGTCATAGCAACACCATCTCCTGCTTCATACAGGAAAGATTAGCTCTCACTGTGCTGAGGAGAGAATTTAGGGGAAGTCAGACTAATCCCTGGGTACACTTCCCGGGAAAGGTTGGACCTCGCCTAAGGGATGCTGGATCAGCAATGATAGAACTGGCCTGCCACTGGCGTTTAAGTTGAAGATCAGAATTCACCGTAAGTGTGGGCTCCTTCCTGGTAAAAGACTGGAGCGAGGTTTCCGTAAGGCTCGCTCAAGACTGTCCCATGCAGCAACAGAAAGGCAGAGGGAAACTCGGATGGGAGCTCCTCCGGGGAGCGCGTATTTTAAGGAGGAGATTGAGACCACAGGATGAGAAACTTAAGGGACAATAGGTGGATACTTTTGAATCCTAATGCAAACCCTGGGAACAAGGCCAAATTAAATAAGGAAGGAAATGCATTGTTTGCTCATTGGCACTTCATGCATTTATCCCAAGTCCCAGGCTTTGAAATTTAAAACTCCAGAGGGAAATCAGTTTTGTTTTCATTAAAAAAAAAAAAAAAAAAAAAAAGGCTGGTTGTCTAAGCAAGTTGTGTTTAATCATCACCAAAAAGTGACAAGATTTGATTTGGGGACTCCTGAGTTTCCTTTTGTCCGTTATATATACATCTTTTTTTAAATGCTCTCAGAAACCCAAAGTGACATCGTTCTTTAAGGTGATCACCACATGAAGAAAGGTATTATTTTCAGAAGATTGTGTCGTTTAACCATTGTATTTTCTGCTGGTATTTTGTTCAGTGTGCTTGTGGAAAACATGTACAGTGTGTTACTCTTTCAGGGTACTGTGTTGTCTGCTACAGTGGACTTTGTTCTGGGAGAGCATTAGTGTTTCTCCCCTTGTTTTGTCTTTACAAAATTCATTTTATAATAATTTATCTTTTATGTTAAAAGCCATGAGTCTGCAATGTTTGATATCAATGTTTTTTTTTTTTGTGGAGATATCGAACCTTTCATAAACTTAATAATTTCAAAGGATGTTTTAATGCATGTATTGAAATAGGGCACATGTTTTAAAGAATTGATTTTTACATACTATGTTGCTGCTGATATAAATTCTAATTGTGATTTTCAGATTGTCTTACCTTGAATAAATGTTTGTTTCATTTAAAACACTCATGGTAAAAATTACAGCACACAGCATTTCTAATGGTTTGCAATTATCTAGATCATGGCTATGTATTTATAAGATGTATTTGGAAGCTGGGTTTATTTCTCATGTGCACAATGCTGGGTTACTAATGCATTACATGCTACAACTCACATGACAGTATGTGCTAAATATAGCCGTTATCATAAAATTCTTAATTACCATTTGAAATATGTGCTGGTTCAATTTCTCAGAATAGAAGAGACTTGGGTGTTTTATGAAAACAGAATACACATTGTACATACACTCCCTTCTCTGAGACTGATTAGTGCTGAAATGAACCATAGATCTTGAATCTTATAAACGCATTAGAATGATACATAAAATTTTTATTTACATATATTAGGAAGCATCCACAGAGTGGTTCAGGTCACATTTCATTTACCAGTGTCCTGTCATATGTGGGTTTCTTGAGAAAATGGAGACCCAAAAAGCCCCTCTCAAAAATTACTACAGAATATTCCAATGTCTCTTTGATCAGTGATTTTTAAGAGTTAGAACCCTTTAGGATTATAAAGAGAAAAATTTACTTTTTTTTTTGCTAGTCCCACAAAACAAAGTAGAGTAACTTGCTGGTTTCCACGGACTGAGCCGATGAGAGAAACCAATGACCAACTTTAAAATTATTGAAACTCCCGAATTATAGATAGTACTAGACTCAAAACTGATCAGAGAATATTGGGAAAGAGAAGAATGATCAGGAAAACAAAAAGAGCACTATTAAATGATAATACACCATGGAAGTAAATAAATAGACTATAATTTAAATCTTTACATGGGAGTTAGGCCATTCACTACCTTAACTAGAATTCTTCAACAACTTTCAAAAAAACATTGTACTCTGCTGAGAGGTGTTCATACCTTCCTGCATATGCTGTTATTCTTTCCTTCCTGCCGATGCTGTGATTCTACCTTCCTGCCTGTGCTGTGACTCTCAGATACACACTGGCAACTGCCCTAGAGACATATCTTTGTATTTGCTGTCTCTCCAAGACAAGTCTCATCTGCCCTTCTGCCCTGTGGTGGTTCCACTTGGTGAAGAGAAGATCATCTTCAATGCACAATCATTCCTCAAGGGCTGTGCTACTTTATCTTCCAAAGAGTCAAATGCCCAACTTTTAACCCACTGTCAAGAGCTTGGAACCCAGGGTACAGCTGAGGATTGAAATCCTGGAGACCATCAGGTTTTCCCAAGGCCTCTGAAATCCCTAAGGTTCCAAACGTGGGGTGACTGATTATTGTGCAAACCAAGGCTAGCTTGTAAACTGTCCATTATAGATGATAGCTCATACCATAACAGAGAAAGGATTATAAGAAGAATTCTTAGCACAAAGAGCAGTGGTGGGATGTGAATACTGTTTGCATTTGCTTCTAAAAAGAAAATTAAGATTCAATATTATTAGACAGAATCAGATTTAAAAGGTCACTTTGGACTAATATTGAATATTAATAACATGTTTGTATATGTGCTAATGTCAGTAGCATCTTTTTTTTATTTTGTACATTTGGTTTTGACTTGAGACAAACATCTTGAATGCAAAAGATGAGTTTGAGTTGTCTGTAAGAAAATGTGTAGCAAATAGTAGGGAATAGGTCTATGGGAGTTGTGCAAAGATACTTCAGGAATACCTGTGGATAATATGTACTTATTAATAGGGGACATAAGCATCTGTGGAACAGTAAGAAAAAGGATCAGTACCCTGTGAAGATGTATGTTACAAAGTTTGGGTAGGATGGACCACTAATATAGTTGTCAGCAATAATTATTGGAAGCACTGAATAGGTAGGAAAATGGCATATGCAAAAAATATATAATTTATTTATGCACTCAAATGCATTCATTTATTTAAGTAAGAACTGTGTAGCCACTGGAAAGTTACAGGTGACAACTCAGGTAGTAATAAATGTGTAATGAAGTACTGAGGCTTCATAAAAACACTCAATTTGGAGGTCATGTCAAATACTTAGAAAAATCATAGTGTTCTATGAGGGTGATCTGATAGCAAATTTAGAAGCTAGACTTAGCCAAGTCTTGTGCACATTAATGAAGGAACTTGCATGCCTCATAAGTTTAGGTGGCACTTCTAGACCCCAGGAAATTAACCAGAAGAGGGTATGTTTTGGAGGTTTGTGGGAAGAGGAGGTAGCAGGAAATTTAATTTTAGACCTTAGTTTTGATTATTAAGACAAGACAATAAATACTATACTTTGTTGATATATATGCAAATATATACATAATTATATATATTATATATGTTATATATAATATATATATATGAACTTCTATACAAGAATAAGAAAAAGGATTACTATGAAAATGTATGTTACAGATGTTGGGTAGGTAGTAGGTATCATATATATTTTATTTGAGGTCACATGGTTGTGTGAAACTTCAAAACATCTTCAAATTTGTTTGATTGCTGTCTTTTGTTTTCACCTTAGTATTTATATGTTGCAGAGCAAGACTTTGTGAAAAGTTGAAAATTTTGTTTTTCATTAACTCTACAATCCTTTGGAATGCTCAAACAATATTTGACTTTAATTACTAGATCATTATAATTTTAAAAATGTAATTATTTTAACTAGGAAACATTTGTACTTGGCTCCTGATTTCCATATTTGACAAAAGTCTATTCAATCCAAAAGAAAATTATGCATATACATTGTTACAATTTAGGGGGAAATTTGGGGAAGGAATCAGAGGATCAGGGAATTTGCTGTAATGTTGTCTCCTAGTAACATCAGAAACCACACCCATAAAGCCTCACAAACATGACTGCCAAAGTGTGAGCTGAACAAAGATAAAACCAGTGGATATGGGTCAGGGGAAATGTGTGACCTGCCACAGAAAGAGCTATAGGCAGCTGAGGATTTAGAAGAGATAGTCTTCCCAGAGAAGAGCAAACCATTACTTGTCCAGTACCAAACAGTCAACCCTGAAAACATACATACAGGTAACATTATAGGGTTTGATCATGTAATGTTTAAGGATGTAAATGTATATACTTATACATGCATACACATATATATCAATTAAAAAAAGAGGCTATGAATTTGAAAGACATTAAAGAAGGTTATATGTGATGATTTGGAGGAAAGAAACGGAATGAAAAAATGTAAATATAACAAAAAATCTATTTTGAAGTATAAAATGAAAACAGTGGGAAAATGTATTTGTAGAAATTGGTCAATCAGGGACAATAGCATGAGATTGTTTTTGGTATCAGGGTGATTGACATAATTTTCTGTCTCTGCAGTCCTTACATCATAATAATTCTAATAATTGTAACAATTATAAAAAGTACCTCAAAATTAATGATTATTTGATGTATCACAGTTTTAGCTATTGGAAAAAATTCACCAACACTGCTAAAAGAAGTAGCTTCTGTGCCTGTGTTAATTATTTCTGCCATTACATTTATAAAATACTTGAAAAAAAACTGCCAGGAAAAAGAATTACATGCAACATGGTCCCAAGGACAGTCCATCTTGAAGGGAATGACAACTGTAGGAGTAGCTTGCATTTCTGGGCAAAAGGGGTCTGAGGCTCCAAATGAATCTGCCAGAGTCAGGCAACAAAACCAGGAAACAGACTGTATGTCATCAGCAATCCATGCCTGTAGTTAGGCTCTGCTTCCCCAAGGTTCCACTGCCTTACCAAACAGCACTGTCAGCTAGGGAACAAGGGTTCCCAACACAGGCCCAAGAAGGAAACTTCACAAAGACACCATAAGAGGACTTACTAGAAGGAAAGAGAACACAGTTATTAGAAAGAGGCAGATATCAAAGTTTATTATGCATTGCTTTAGAAGAAAACACAATCCTTCTCTTTCATAGCTAAATGGATTCACCAGAGATCATTTCTCAGATATTTCTTGGAATAAATTCTTGAGATATTATAGGAAAAACTTAGGTGAGTCCACTCTTTGATCCATGAACTAAAAGATTGAGAACTATATAATGTTACATATACATACCTACATACATACATGTATGTAACCAAAATTAATTTAAAAGAGGGCTTGAATTTGAAAGAGAGCAAGGAGGGGTCTACAGAGGGATTTGGATGGAGAAAAGGGAAGCAAGGCATTATGTAATCATACTTCAAAAATAAATAAAGAAAGAAAGAAAGAAAGAAAGAAAGAAAGAAAGAAAGAAAGAAAGCAATTTTGAAATAGATTGAGGTCTGTGTGTCTTCGTGAAGACTATCTGGAGAGAAGATGTTGGAAAGGGACTGCTTCTCCTAAGCTTTTCCTGCTACACAATTAGCCTTTTAATATACATTATCTCACATAAGTGTTGCAGAACACTTCCTGATACATATAATTTGTGATGCTAGTTTTGTGAAGAAACTGATGGTTAGAAAGGTCAGGGGGTGTTTGTTGAAGGTGTATAACTAATAAGCAGAGGATTAGTCACATATACTCTGGAGCTAACATTTCTAAGTAATTCGTGGACATCATTTTGAGTGCCCAATGAAGACAAAGTGATGGAAACATAATTGATTTTATTGTTCTAGCCCTGTATATTTATAGGCCTGTGTGTCCTGTGTTATGAATAATGAGAGAATTGACACTTCCAGTCTTTCCCAGAAAAAAATATCCCACTCTGGGAAGAGAAAATTATGGAGACAAATCAGAGCTTTATTAGAGTGTGACTGTGGGATCCACATTATTTCTCCATCCATGAATTCAACCACCCATCCATCCATCCATCCATCCATCCATCCATCCATCCATCCATTCATCAAGTGATTCATACATTGTTTTGTCATACATTCAATAAACATTTACTATAATCCATCCCTTGTTTCTGTCCCCACCTGGTAATGAAAGGTTCTCTATCTCCCCAAAGATAGTATCATTTATTTATTTATTTATTTATTTATTTATTTATTTATTTATTTATTCATTTATTCATTTATTAGAGGATGCAAGGCAAGCATTAACTAACCATAGAAACTATCCCGTAAAGTAAGAATTATAGGTCCCCCATTCTCTGTAATAACTTTATTGCTCAGAATATTGGGACCAACCACCCAGTTTATGAATGACAGGGCTAGGTCCTGCATTTATGCTTTTCAGAATTTCAGTCTGGGGCTTTTATCTACAACAAAACTTCTCCTTTTCTGTACATGGGAAGAATTCTGTGCTGAAGGCTAACATTATAATGCTGGCAAAAAGGAGAGTATAGGGCTAGCACCCAAGAATGCTTCAACAGTGAAATGTTCATATTCAAAATGCCCAGATAATAGTTGCATCATGGGATTGCCCTAGAGAGTACAGATGGAAATTTGCATGCACTGTACTTAATGAATGACAGTAACCACTTAGAATTATTTCCACCTATTAGAGAGAAAACACTTTGAGTTTTTCTTGATCCTTTTGTGAGTGATACTGATTAGAATATATAATTTTCTTCCTTACCTAAAAACTTGATAGGTAAGAATCAACAGACTAGTTTTCCCACATTTGTTCACACATACAAATCTGCCCAGATTGACAGCGTCTAGGAATGGGTTGGTGGATTACTCTTCTCACTTGTAGAAAACACTATCATCATGGATATCAATTTATGTTTGCAGAGAAAAGAGTTTGTTGGGGGAGGACTGACTTCAGAATTCTTCATTCATGGAAGTCCAAGATGCTGTTATTGGAATGATAACTTGCCTATGTCTCACTATTATATTTGGTAAAATAAATTGCAGTAATAGACAGGAAAATTAGAGGAATGAGAGGTACTATTTGCTATCAGGACTTTAAAGGAACCAAAGGATTAAAATCTGAGTGAAAATCTCAAAACATATAAAAAATTACAAATGGTATGAAAATACATTCAGTTGTTTCCTTGAATTTGTTTTATATTGCTGCCTGACAATGTATTTTAATTTCTTGTATTTATGTGTGCATGTAATGTGTCTATGCTTATGCATATGCATATGGGGACCAGAAGTAATGCTTTGGTGTCATTCCTCTACTGCTGTCCTCTCTCCTTTTACTATTAACATTTTCGTTTGTTTTGCATACTAAGCACAGCTTCCCCTCCTTCCTCTCTTTCTGTTTTCTCCTCCACCCCTACCCTCAACACTCCCACCCATCAATTCCTCATCTGATACTGTTCAGAAAGAGTCAGGCCTCCCATGGACATCAACAAAGTAAGGCACATCAAGTTAAAACAGGACCATGCTTCTCCCCCTGCACCAAGGCTGGAGAAGGCATCCCATCATGGGTAATAGGTTCCAAAGGCCAGTGGTCCTGATCCTACTGCTAGCGGCCCCACAAACAGGCCAAGCTACACAACTATCATCCACATGCAGAAGACCTAGGTGCTCTCCAGCTTTTTTATTTGAAAGGTGTTTCACACAGGCCCGGAGCTAGCCATGTAGGCTAGGATGACTGGCTATTAAATCCTAGGGTGTGCTGTGGACAACTCTCCAGTGCTCACTAGGGCACCTGGCTGGTCTCTCCAGTGCTGGGATCACAAGTGTGCGCCAGGGCGCCTGGCTGGTTCTTTTCACACACGTGTTCTTGAGATAAAAATCAGAAGCTTGTGCCTGTAAATTAAGCACCTCACTGAATGAGCCCACTGCCCCAGCTCTCAATAAATTTCAGTCACATTAATAATTTCATACAACAGAAAGCCCTTTAAAAGAACTTACTTTGTCTGTAATAGACTCATTTTTTGTCTCATTCTTTTGAATAAAAAATAACTTTAGTATTCGGAATCAGAATCCCATGGTTAATATAGACTAAGAACTGTAACCCACTTTATAATATGACTATGCAATGATTTGTGGAGCAAACCCAAGGGATATTTTTTTAGGAGAAGAAATTAACTTTACTCAGCATAACCGATAACTCAGAGATTTATCCAATAATAGTTACTCTAATTAGAAAAAATTATTAAGGAACAGAAATAAAACTCACTTATAATACATTCCAAAATACTTAAAAATATTAAAAACTCCCAGAAGCCATGATTTTAATTAGGGAATGTTATATATATGTGCCTTCTCTATAGAAACTGCTTTAATCATGGAAGAAATTTAAGGGAGGAAGTCATGCATTTTTTAGTGTGAACTTTGGTTTGTTTGTTCTATATACATTCATTAACCAGGCTTCCAGGGTTTCTTTTTTCTCAAAAAGGAGACTTGTGCTTCTCTGAACATTGGCCACACAGAAGACACTGGGGCTTTTCCTTGTCTTTAATTCCTTTCTTGGGTTGTTCTTCACATTGAGATTGAGGGGACGGCTCCAGAATGTGGGCCACTTCTTTTGTTCATTTTTCTCTTCCAGATATTCACATTATTGCTCCCAACATCTCCCAAGGCTTCACTTAAGCTTAGGGATTTAATCTCTTATCTCAACCTAGCTTTTTTCTTGACCACCAAACCATGTTGGCTCTAGTGGTCTTTATTTTTATAACATTGCATTATGTTTTTTGTTTGTTTGTTTATGGGGTAGTGGAAGGAGAGATGATGGAGGAAGATGGTTGAAAGTTGAGGGAAAAGACAAGAAGATAGGAAAGAAAAGGAAGATTTCCTTTTCTAAAGATTATTCATTTATGTTCATGCATAATTATATTTCATATATGTGCATTTACACATGCATGCAAGTGCCCCCAGAGGCCAGAAGAGGGCATCAGATTCCAAGGAGCAAGTGTAATAGGCAGTTAGTTGTAAGGGTCTTCTCCCAGCATGAGTGCTGGGACTCAAACTCCAGTCCTCTAAAAGAGCAGCAATTATGGCTCACAGCTGAACCATCTCTTAGTCCTTGCATTGCAATTTTTGATTTATCAAGGAAGAAACGGTGGTGAGTCTAGCGAGATATTACTCATAACTCTCTTTTGTCAAATATTTAGATCTGGAGGAATACTAACCACAAAATGTGTTATTGAAATTTTGAGAGAAAACTAGACAATGGCAAATAGTTTCATCTTGTGTTTTGTGTACTAGAGAGGACTTACTTATCAGATAAAATATTCTGGAATGATTTTACCAACTCATTTTGTTTTCTGCCCCAATACTAACCTTTCTAAAACTCAATGTTCTCTTAAAATAAAAGGATAAAAGTTTAATACTTAGTTAAAATATCAAATACACATATGGCCAAATTTGCGAGAATCATTTTATCACAGGATGATCTGAATTCTCAGTTGTGTCACTGATGCTAGGAAATATCTCACATGGTTCTTTTTTGCTTTCAGCACCTAAGTTGGAAATACAAGAATGCACCATACTATACCACACACTATTTTTTCACTGTTTTCAGCAAGTGACAGCAGACTGGTGAAAACTGGCCTTGCACACATATGTCCATTGGGATCTTAGCCCCACATCTCCACCTCTCTTTGTGTCCCTGTGTCCTAAAGGGCTGAGAATCGGCCTTGTGCTTGGATTTCTTTCAAAATTCGGTTACTAAGAATTGCAAAATTACTATAGAATGGCAATTTCAGAGTGTAAAATCATGAAATTTTCTGCAAAAATGCCGAGACTTATAAAGACTGTGAAGTGTCTCTGCATCTTGGCTGTAGATACACTGTCCTTTCTGCAGATAAGCTCTGATACATGACAAACACATTTATGGACAAGATTGGTAAGTCTTTGATGACATATCAAGAGATATTCATTTGTAACTATGATCATCAAGAGTTCGAAGGCTTGGACTTCATTTTTTGACAGTTTGAACTAGTTGATGAAAAGAACAATTTGGTCATGATTTCCTGAAGTTGCTAATGTTTTTATTTGCATGCATGAATGTATGTGTGCGTGCGTGCCTGTGTGTGTGTGTGTGTGTGTGTTATGTATGTGTGTGTTGTGTATGCCTGCATGCTGTGACACATACTTAGAGGCCAGTTCTACTTTGTAGAATTATTCTTCTGCTTCTATCTTAATGTGGGTTCTGGATATTGAATTAAAGTCATCAGGCTTGGATGGCAAGCACTTAACCCACTGAGTTACAACTGCAGTCTTTGTCATCATCTTAGTTTTAATGTGTCCAGTCAATTCAAAAGATCTAACACTTTTAGGATACTATGACACAGTTCTTTATAGAAACCTTAATTATGTATAACAATAACATCATTCTGCAGCTATATAAATGGAAGATAGATGTGGCTATAAAACTATGTAATTGTACTAATGATATATTACTACAATATATTTGGTGATGACTTAGTTGTACAGTAATACAAGTGACAGTGAACACATACGCAGAACACATATAGAAACGGAGGCTCTGCCAAATTAAAAGTCACTCTTAACATATTGGTTGGCAAGTGTTTGCAGAGCTGAAATGTGTAAATTAGAGACTCACTGGAGTCTGCTAGCCAAAAGTGAAAACCAAAGTGCTTTTCAGCTTGCTAATTAATGCTGCGTGCCCAATGCAACTACAGATAATCTACACCACTCATTCCAATGGGAAAAGCAGTGTCCTGGGTGTTAAGAGAACTGAGACACACTCTATTCTGTTCCAACATGGAAAATTATCCAAAATAAGCAAATCCTACACAGCTATGCTATAATTGTATCACTGTGCTTCTAATGTGCTGGAATCTATATTGCCTATACTTTGTATACATTGTGCACATTTATAGTCTTCTTATTCAGATCCTTAATGAAGTTAGCGGCCAATGTTAATCTTCAAAGCTAAGCTACTTATGCATGCAAAGATCAGCATAGTCCTTGTGCCCAAGCAGTTAAGGATTTTTAGGATCTAATAAGAAGCTGGTAGGCTTGGATTATGTCCTTTGTTTGTAGTCCATGTTTTCAGAATTTGTTTTGAACAAGCCAGTAGCAAGTGGTACACTGGAGTGTAAATCCAGGACATATATGAAGTCTTGGAGGTGAAAATGTTGTCATCTACATCTCCGTAGCTTTCTCCATCTTTTTTCCTCCTTTTATTTCACCCATCTATTGAGTGCCTTATTTAGAAGTTACTTTTCTCTTACTCTATGAAGGAAGCATTGAGCCTTTTACTAGACTGTATTCCTGGATCCTGTTTTATCTTTCCCAAAATAAATTCAATTATACCAGTGAAAAAAGCACTTGCTGTGCATGGATGAAGTTCAGAGTTCAGATCCCCCAAATTTGTGTAAAACTCAGCAGGTTTGGGAGCTGCCTGCAATCCCAGCATATATGGAGCAGCAGGAAGGTGAAATAGAACCCCCACTCCTACAGGCCAAGATAGACTTCCTGTATCAGTGAGTTCTGGGATTGACTAAGCATCCTGTCTCAAGAAATAACCTAGGGCTTAACAGAGAACAGTCTCGTTCTGACATTTAATCCTTCACAAATATACACACATGTATATAAATATGCACACACATTTGAGAGAGAGCAAGAGAGGGGGAATACACACACACACACACACACACACACACACACACACACTCACATGCAAGAGAAAGAGAGGTAGAATTTCAAATATACAATTGGTTAGGGTCCATTGTCAAAGGTAAAAATGTAGGCAGGAGAGGGTTGCAGTTAGATTATTGCTTTGTCTAAAAGATAGGATTCGTTATCCAAACTAGGAAAGTGTTATTGAGGCTTGGAGTCAATTACAGCACAGATTGACCTAGTGTTAAATAGCAACAGTTGCCCAAATGGATTTTATCTGAAAAAAAAGTGAGACATTTACTTTATTTTGTTGGCATATTTATAACTGAGAATGGATTCTGTTGGTTGTGTGGAAAATTTACATAGTGTTAAAAATATAAATAGAACTAAATCTTGCAATTCTGGTGCAGTGTTTTAAAACTCTGGATAGTCATTCTCAATCATCACACATGAAGTGTCATTGTATGTAGAATGCATAGGGAGGAATAGGGTTGGGGAAGCATATGGACATGATCCACAGTGCACTTGTGGAGGTAGAAGAACTCATTGGGTGCTAGTAGTCACCTTCTACCTGTCTGAGAGAGGGCCTCTTAGGTTTCTGCCACTCTGTACACACAAGCTCCCAGCCCATATCTACCACCTACCTCACTTACAAGACAATGGAATTACAGATGCATATTATGTGCCTGCTTCTGTGTGATTCTTGGGAATCTATATGGGGTACCCATGTCACTTTTTCCCATTGAGTATTTCCCAAGCTCCACACTACATTCTGTTTGTGTGTCATAGATGTATGGTCTAGCTCCATCGCAAGGCTCATTGTGAAGGAATATCCATGCATTCTCTTTGGTCTGTCATCATCTTTGCCCATGTTTTTCATTGTCTGGACTACTTTGTAATTCAATAGGCAATGGAATCTAGGAAATGACATTTTTAAAGTATGGAAGAGGAATGACCAGTATGAAAGATCAAGGAGCATGTGTGATTGCTTCATGGGGAACTTGTTTTACCATTTATTTGTTGAAAAAAAAAACCCAATAAGGGTTAATGTGTCAGCTTTCTCAGAACACGGGAGAAGAGTGTACCGGCATCCTCGATGCATAGTCCTGACAAACACACTTAAAGGGAAGAATTTCTCAGGCTGGGTTAGGAGGGCATAGGAGACAGCCTAATGGGTGTGTACTCCAAACCCTTACCTCCCATCTGCTCTAAAAGCCTGGCATGTTAATAGGTCCATGATCATGCCAGGATGTCTCTCTCTGCACACACTCCCAAGATATAGCACACTTCTCTACTTGCTTACTCAAGGCAGAAAATACCAAGGGAAAAAAATAAGCCTTTCATTGAACAATTACAGATAAAAGGTTTAAATTGCAGGTACATGGTATATTTTTCCAGGGTGGATTTTCAGCAAAGGATAATCTATCTAGTTTTTTGTAAAATGACATGCAGAAAGTCTCTGTGTGTATGGGTAGCTGGGTGTTAGCTGACCAAAGCTAAAGAGAACTTGAGGGTCTCAGAAGATAGATTTTGAAGATTAGATAATTCTTATTAGATGATATTCCCCTCACCATGTGAGAAAAATCACTGTTGTGTCAGCACAGGGAACCTGTGACAGCACACAGAGCTGCTTCATCAGGATCAACTTACACACTCGACTGTCCTTCCTAGCATTAAGGATAATGCCTTTACTGAGGTGAGCTCTTTGCCTCACATTTTCATTACTCCTTTTGAAAAGTGTCTTTCCGTGTGTCTTTTACAAAGTAAGTCTCCTGTGGTAGACCTACTCTTCCTTTTTAGATTTCATAATTGAAGAGAGCAATGATGTTGGACTTTTCTTCTGAGAACCATCTTAAGGTTCAGGCGTTCTGAACCTAGCTTGCGGGGTTGTCTATCCTGATTGATGGTACTACTGTTCACTGTCACTCCATGATTGCACATACAACCAGCCAGTTTTTAAGAATAAATGATATTAACTTCTCTCATTTAGCACTTCAACTCTTTATATAAGAAATGCTTCTAGGACTGAAGAGTTGGCCAGGTGGGCAATAATGTTTGGTCTACAAGCATGAGGACTCACATTTGAAATTCCAGCAAGCTGCATGTACCTCTAACCTAGGCATCAGGGTGTGAAGATTGCCAGATCCCTAGTGCTCACTGGCCTGCCAACCTAGCTGACACAGCAAGCCTCCAGCTCAGTGAACATTCACAGCCATAAAAATGAAGAAAAATTGAGGAAGACTCTCCAATACCCTACTCTCCCTACTCTGGCCTTCATATGTGCTTATACAGGTATGCATACATGAATGCTAACATACATATATATTATGTACACACAGGCAATTTTTATCCTATCTGAAGATGAACTGAACCAATACCTGGTATTCTGGGTTTTGCTGGATTAAAAATGATTAGTACCTAAAAGTGTTTCAAGCAGTCATCCCTGGAATTTCTTCAGGAGTCAAACTTTGAGGGTGTTGAGACCTGTCTCCCCTTTGTCATATCTGAATTCTGTTATTACTCATCCTAACATATAATCAAAAATTCCTGCAAATGTGCTTACATACTCATGTTAATTTATTGCCTAAAATTCATCACAGATGTGATGGCTTGAAGCAATACCCACATCTCATAGTTCTTTTGCTAAGGGGTCTTGACAGACTGCTCGGTCTGCTCTGTAAGGCAGAAATCAAGATTTCCACTTTGTTAAGCTCCAAGGTGGGGAGGTTGGGAAAGAGTGCATTCTGAGTTTATTGACTCTCTGGCAGTCTTTAATTTCTGGGTGTGGGAGTAAGGCTCTTGTTTCCTTGCTGACTGTCAGTGGGATGTCTGTCAGTGCCTTTGGTTTCCCTGAAATTGTTAGAACACTGTCCCTGTTTTCTTAGCATTTGTGTTTCAGATCATTTTACTTTCTTCTGCTTACAGAATAAAGCTCTATGGTACTGTGTCTGGTTTTTGTTTGTATCATATTTTAATCATTGTCTCTTTATGTAGGCTAGGCTGGCTTCAAACTCCTAATCACCATGCCTCAGCCTTTTGGCTGCTGGGGCATCTCTTTACCTGAATTATCTCTGTGATTCTAAAGGTTCACATGATTGATTAATCATGTTCAATCTGATAATATCCTTATATAAGATCAGATGCACCACATAACATAGTATGATCAAGGGAATGGTATTTATATTTGCAGGTTCTGTAAATAAGGGTGAGGTATAGTGGATAAGAGACTTCTTAATTTCTCAGTCTCTAATTCATATGAAAACTAGATTAGAAACATATAAGGCTATAGGAAGGGTTATAGATTATTTCTTATACAGACACTACCAGCAAGGTGTAAGTTCCTGTTATAATCTATGCCTATAAGTAGTTATTGGATTTCTGCCAATCAAAATGGGTTAAAATAGATAGAAGAGCTTTCTTCCCAGTAGTTATCCTTGGGTGCTTCTAAGACAGAGGCACTTACTCGATATCTGGATGAGTTTACATGAATGCTTTTACAAAAGTTGTATAAAACCTGAATCTGTATACAATCTAAGCTTTGGATTTCCATGTCCGTTATCAGGTAAAAGTAACATATTAAGTGCTTCAAACACTCTATTCAATTATATCCCACTTCATGGTCTTTGAATGTGTTGTCCCCTCAGCTATAACACCTCTAGGGTTCTGACTGCATTCTGTTATGTAGCTTGGATTCTCTTCAACATCCACTTTATACATGTGTTCTATTTTCTTAGATATTCTTCCTAGATTTGATTGGGTTGTTTGTATGGTCATCCTATAATGATTGCAAAATTTTTTTAGCGAAGTCATGTGCATTTTTACTCTGTCACTGTGTTGATGGAAAGGATATTTATCATCCCAAAATCTTTGTGATGTCCCTCTTTTTATGTGCTAATTTGCTTTTTGTTGGTGTGATAAATAATGTGACTAAAATAATTTGGTGAGGAAAGGGTCTATTTCATCTTACATCTCCAGGTCACAGTCTATCATTAAGAGCAGTCAGTGTAGGAGCTCAGGGAGGCACTGGTCATCGGGTCCTCACTTTCTTGATTCTGTTCAGCTGGCTTTCTTGAAGAACTCAGGACACCATGGCTAGGGATGGTACTACCCATAGTAGACTTATAAGTTAGTGATGAAGAAAATATACCACCATCATGCCCAAGGCTAATATAATCAAGGCCTCTGGTTCCCAACCATAAATTGTACTTGCGACAAGCAAGTTTCACTGTGCATGCCACTATTTAGTTTCCTGATCCAGATGTCAAGCTATTAGAGACTTGCTGGGTGTATTTCTTAGAGAGAATTCTTCTCTTTGCCAACAAGAATTGTCATGATAACATCTTCCCTTCTGAAAGCAGTACAAGGGATGCTTGAAGGTGTCTTTGGAGGACACACCTCCTAACCTGGTTTGCTCTTTGTCCTCTGTGGAGGATCACCCCAAATTCCATACAAAACTGAGATTTAATCCAGATAGCCAGGGTATCCTTTCTCTGTTTACTTTCACGTAGTCCTCGTCTCATGTGTTGCTTGGGACACTCTGTGAGGTGAATAGCCACCATAACTGTATTCACAAGGGAAAAAGGGAAGCTAGCCAAGATCTTACCCAGCCAAAGGCATTTGTTTCATACATAAGCTTAGTACAGGTGCATCTTTACATTTCTTTTATTTCTTTTCAGTTCTAATAATAAAGTACTTTCTGGTTTATTATTGACACAGTTAAAAAAAAATGTTCCTCTTAATTTTGCCAACATAGGGCAACCTCCTTTGTATCGCATTAGTTTTAGCCTCAATTAGCACATTTCTTTTTAGAAAAATTTACTTTAAATCTTTGTTTA
The DNA here is from genome assembly GCA_030556225.1 of Cricetiscus sungorus. Taxonomy (NCBI): domain Eukaryota; kingdom Metazoa; phylum Chordata; class Mammalia; order Rodentia; family Cricetidae; genus Cricetiscus; species Cricetiscus sungorus. Next base: position 136,950,124 of record JANBXA010000651.1, read on the forward strand.
TGTGCCTTAGCTATCAGTGTGTAACAGTTAATGATAAAGATCTGAGCCATTTCTTCTAGAAAGTTTCAAATAATCTTCAAAGACAATGACCATTTACTAATAATGTATGATAATGTCTTGTTTCTATTGTTTCATTAACGTGTTTTCAGGTATCTATCGGAGGTTTCCTTCCAGCATGCTTTGAGATACACTGGCTGCTGTACAATAATTGTCTTAGGTCCATTTCAACATTAATGTGATAGTTTGTCATTGTAAATAATGTCTGCTCCATAAAGCCAGATATTACATAGTCTACAGTATTGTCTTAGTTTTCATGAATGGTAGCAAATAGCTTCAACAATCTGTGAACATCATCCACATTTGCATTATTGCTTTCTCTTGTCTATGGTGCTATTCAGTCTATTTATCTATATCTGGTTTTGAATCTTTATCTGTATCTGTGATGTTAGTTTTTTTTTTAATCAAGAACTAATCTAGGTTCTGCAGAAGAACACAAAGATGTATATAATAAGTAAAATGTCTAGGGTTTGCTACAATGACTCAGCAGCTACAGTACCTACCAGACAAGCATGAGGACCTGAGTTCTGATCCCCAGGGTGTGCATAAATGCTGGTAATCCTGTAATTTCAGCCGCAGAATGTGGAGACAGAAGATCCTCAGAGCAAGCTTGGTACCCAGCCTAGTCATGAAGAGGAACTCTGTGTTTGACTGAGAATTCGTACCTCTCTAAGTAAGATAGAAGCACACCAGGACTGGTTACCAACAACTCTTAGCTTCCACTTGAATACAGGATAAACCATGCATATATGTGCATGTATTGCATATATAGGTACACAACACACACACACACACACACACACACACACACACACACACACACACACACAAAGTACCATAAACACACACGTGAAACATGGAGAAAGAAAAATGATGCAGAATGCTTAATTTATAAAAATTTAAACTCTAATTTTTTTAATAGTACATGTTTTGAAAATCAAGGAAAGGAAAGCCATGCAAAAGAGGGAAGTAAATCAACTCTCAATGATGTATGCCAAATCAGTTCTGGGGCAAAGGACTTGAAAACCAACAATGGTATTGATTATTTAGTTACAATGTAAGACAAGTAAGTGTCAGGTTAAGTAACTCAAGACCATCTATCCTACAGTCTATGGATGGATCAGTATTGTGACATGGTGTGTGTGTATGTGTGTGTGTGTGTGTGTTGTGTGTGTGTGTGTGTGTGTGTGTGTATGTGTTCATGCTCACCCTTGTGTGTGTGTGTGTGTGTGTGTATGTGTTTACAAAGGACATATATCATCAAGTCATACTGAAAAGATTAAAATGTGTATACATATAATTTCTCATTGAAAACTCAATTCTGTAAAATACTAAAAAAAATGCAACAGGTAAACTTCAAATACTGTTTTGCAGTTTAGACAATAAGCCACTGAAAACCATTATATTAATTTTCTTGTACAGGACTGAATCATCTTAGAATCAGGATGTAGCTTTGTCATGGGTCGTTTGATAGTTCCTTAGAGGTCACAGAGAGATAAATGACCTCTCCTGAGACTAGACTGGTCTCATCTATGAGTGTCTTCCCTGTGGGATGGAATAAATCATCAAGAAAACAAGAACCCATAGCAAATTTCCCATAGTTCTTTGAAGTCCACACCCCTATTGTATAATACATGAACTTCTTGCTCTTTGCATGCCTCTAGAGAGGCGTGTGATTGTCCTATTTTGCATGAACTTCAACCAACAACATTATGCATATGTGAGAAAATTTTGTTCTCCAAACTCTCCCTCTTGTACCAGTCATTGCCTGATGAGACACCATGGTCCCCTTTTTACCTGACTTAAATTGTACCTAAATAATAGTGACTGCCACTTCCTTGTATATTTGTGATTCAGGGTTAGGGTTCATTCATCTGGAGACTTTTATATTAATTACACCTCTGTATTAATTGCACAGGACTCTCAGGAACCAGATATTGTTTTACCCTTGGTTTGATGGCTTGCTTTTGCCTAAGATCAAAGTTTTATATTGTTTACTTTTGGATTCTCCACACTCAATAGAGTATCTTGTCCACTAAGTGTTTAATAGAAGTTTGTTTATTTTTAGTTTTTAAATGCATGAATATTTGCCAGAATATATGTATATGCACCATAGGTATGCAGTGTCCACAGAAACAAGATGAGCACATTAGCTCCCCTGGAATTAGAGTTACAGAAATTTATGAGCCACTATGTGGGTGCTGGATCTTCTGAAGATGTGCAAGTATTCACACCAAGTGAGCCACTTTGATAGTCCCTGGTAATACAAAATAAATGATCAAGATTCCCCTTTGTTGATAAATAAAAATGAACTTAATTGTTTAATCATTGTTTACTTACATGCTTTAAAGGAGTTACATTTTATCTATGCATTCTCTATAGTATCTTCTTAAATTAGACTGAAATTTTTGTACTTAATTAAAGGTTACTAAGCAAAAGCAACAAGACCACCTTATGCAGTATTAATTTAGTTAAAAACCAAAGACATTATTTTCTCATCCTCAGTAATATAAATTTTATGGTTTAAAAAACAGTGCTTTTAAAGATTTGTCATACATGCATTTATTTACCACAGTGAATTTGTCCTTGCTGTGAATATTTTCACTTCAAGCCTTGGCATCATTTTTCTGTACACATTGAAGGTTATAGTGTCAAATAGTATATAATCCAAAGAACACTGTACAATGCAAACAAAAGTGACAGACTTTTTTAGCTTTTTATTTTAGCTTATTATTTACTATTTTAAACAAGGTTTGATTTGGTAGCCAGGTTTCAAACCTGTGCTCCTCCTGTTAGCCTGTGAGGTTCTGGATTGTACATTTTGATAGAAGCATTTCTTGTCTCAGGAGAGCAAGACATCAGGAGTCAGGCTGTAATTTCTGGTGTGTAAGATACAAAAGATTAGAGTCAGAATCTCCTGCCTCCCACTCTACAGCACAGGGGGTTCTCTTGTGAGGGGTGTGGTCTGGTCCCATCAGGCACACACATGAGTCTACATTTTGAGAGCACTGAGATTATAGAAGACACCTACAGATGTTAAGAGTACTTGCACCTGATCTCATTTTGCAGATAATTTCTGAGAAAACTTTGAAACTTTTTCTTCTGCTTATAAAAGTGCTATCTATTAGAATAAGATTATCTACATTTGTATTTTACATTTGAGGTTTATTTTATACCAAGATATATGAAAAATTCAAAAATGCATCAGAAACAACTATCTTAAGTTATTAAATATAATGCTTTTAGGGTTAAAATCAACAAAAAGGAAAAGTCTGCTTAGAGCTGTAAGCATCCAACCCAGATTTTAGGAGTAAGTTTCCAAGTATGGATCTTTAAGTTCAGATGGAATTTTCCTGTTTGTTCTCTCAATGAAGGGCTCTGGAGAGTGACTAAAAGTCGCATGCTTCAGCAGTGTTCACACATATGAACACACGTAGGCATGTGCTCCTGCGCACACTTGCACATGCCCATGTGCCTGCACACTCACAGACACATACACAGAGCACTGATTTACATAGACTCACGAATTCATATTCAAACACCTACGGTAACACGGGTAAGTTTAGCCAACATCACAGGGAGAAAGATAGCCACGAAAATGAATTGCCATTAAGATGACCTGCATGTAAAATGCTGATGGAAATGCTTAAAGCAACCATAGCATTTCTGGATCCTAACCCTGATGATTGGAATGGGGAGTAAGGAAGAAGAAAGAATATTACAACCTTTCCACGGGAACTAGAACAAAGCTAACAGGCATGTAAGCCTCCAACACACTAAATTCACTTCATGGAAACTCATCTAAGGATACATTGAATCCAAACACCTCCCTTCCTTCCCTACGTCAGTAATTCCACACTGTTGTGTCGCCAATATTCCACATTCTCATCTGTTGCTAGCTACCCTGAGCCCCCCTGTCAACACAAGCTCCAAGTGCTGTGCTTTCTGCAGACTTAACTTATACCTAGGTATAATCCTTGAGACTTATACCTAGGTATAATCCTTGAGAAAAGACCCATCAGCCTTGATTTTAGAGCCTGAAGCCCCTCCGCTCAAAACACACTACAAATCAAAACAGTCTTCACTCCGTGTAGCAGCCAGTTATTCTTATCAGCAGCCAAGGTGAATGGAGCCAACTGCACTGGGTAAGAAGGAAGACTAATCCCTGAAAGCAATGTATTATGAGCTGGTTAGGATAAACTGCAGAATTTAAAGTTTGCTACTGTGGTTGAGTGTGAGGCAAAGTAGAGGATACACTAACCAATTTGTTTCATATGTGATTTAAAAAAATCTTTATCTTGAAATGTTACTTTTAACCATTTAAAGTATAAGGTATATATGTATATCTTATACAAATAGTTTATTGATTTCTTATTTAAAACACATTTATTTACTTAGGAATCAAATGTGTAAAGCTATTGAGGTTAATTACCTTGGTAACATCTGGAGTGAACTACTTCATCTAAATATATTTCTCACATTGCTTATGTTTTATATGGGAATTATAATTAAATGTATTTATTTGTAAAACATTCTCCCAAATGGTAATTCTCATCCAACCTAATGTATAAATAAGCTTATTGATGTATTAGCTGCATATCATGATAGTGGGTTTAATTTTTAGATATAATGGAAATTTTATTTGCTTTATGCTAGCATAGCTTTTGGTTAAAATATAACATGCCTTTAGGTTATTGACAAATCTTTCTCACAGAAAATGTCTGGTGTAATTTTAGTGGATTCTAGTGAACAAAAGTTAGAACATGTGTTCATAAGTGAAAACAATTAGATTTAAATATGTTCATTGTGCTCTCCTTTAGACTTTCTTTGCATGAAATAACAACAAAAATAACCTATTGTGTATTAACATAAATGTTTCAATTAGAATAAAATAACAAATTTTTCCCAAATGATTTTTATAGATCACTTCTTTTAATTCTGTATTTTAAAATAGCACACAATTCATTGTTAAAAAGTTGGTTTTGTTTTCTCAAATAAATAGCTATGGAAACTACCATTATATTGTTTGAGCCAGTCTCTTGAACATTCCTGCATATATATATTATTTTTCCATAAACCCTGTTTTTATTAGAAATACAAAGTGTGTAAGATAGTATAACTTTTCCATTTTAGTATGTTTTAACTTTTTCATAAAGCTGCTTTAAATTATTGTTTAAGTCATTTTATTTAAGTTAATTTCCTTTTATTTCCCTTCCCTGGTGCTCATCCTGACTGTCAAGTTTCAGCTCTTAATTGTTCTTATTTCTCCCTCTGCCCATCCCAGTCTTCACAGATGCCGACTTTGATGGCTTCTGATTCTTTCTCATCCCCTCTCAATTTTCCTTCTGCTTCCTTCAAACCACTGTCCTCAAAAGTCTGAGCAATGCCTACAAAATAGAATTTTATAGTCAGGTGTGTACTATTGTAGAGAGATATCATCTTATGAAACAGAACCACAACATAAGATTTTTTTTTCTGTTGTTCTGTCACCTTCCTGTCAATGGTCTGCCATTCCCCAAAACAGATCTAAAATTCTCCTTATTCGCTCTGAGAGAGAAACCAGCCCTCTAATAGACATGCCAGTTCCTGTACCTCTTCTCTTTTCCACTCTGTGTTTAGTGTTCACTGTGATTTCTTAATCTGCTTTGCCCTAAATGATCTTTTAGCCATGACTTTGCTCATGCTGATCCCCCCTGCAAGGAGGATTCCCAACATGTTCACCTGGCAGATGTTCTTTCTCTTTGGAGGTGCGATTCATGCCCCCATAATCTCAGAAGCATTTGTTTCCTGCCCTATTAATAACATAGCAACTGTATTTCTATTGTTTGCCTTTCCTGTCCCTTTAATTACTTGTGAACTCACAGAAAGCAGAGCCCTCATAGGTCAAAAAGAGATCTGTTGGGTAAATAAACAAACAGACCTGCTTTAGAGTTTCAGTATGATTTTTTTCCATGAATGGAATTGGTCCATTACAACCTACAAAACAATGAATATTTCATAACATCCAAAAGTGTGCAAACATCAAAATGCATTTTACTTCTCTTATTCCTTTACATTGCTATAGTTAACAGCCACTAATACCCATTTAAAGAAACAGCTTCTCATATGTGTTCACTGTTACCCTTCATAGTCTATGGTAAATCTGGCATAAGAAAAACGCAATGTAATTGTTTTATGTAAGTTTTATCTATATATTTTCCTTTTATACATTGAAATAAAAGTAACCACCCTAGTTAGCTTTTCCCGTCTATACTACATGAACAATATCTCCCTATATACTAAACTGAAATATAGGTAAGTGCATAATACTCTATTTCTCTTATTAATCTACTCTTCTATTTTTGTAAATCTTTGTCATTTCTGAATAGTTTTGCTGTTCAGATCAATACTGGTACACCTGTATATTTAACTTAGCAGAAACCATCTACATTTAAAAGTCCCTAACCTATACTTCCTGGGACAAAGATTATGAGTGGTTTTAATATTTAACACTCGGGAAGCATGTATCAATGTATCCACCTGGATAGGAGCTGCCATGTATTAGGGAATTGTCTTCAAGTCTGGCTATCCTTAATGTAGGAGTCAAATCAATTTACAAAATGGTTGGTAATTATCAAATTCTTGTTGTTAAACTGACTTTTCTTTCACATTGCTTTAGATATTGAACTATTTTCCTTATTTGATATCATGTTTGTGTTTTAGTGTTTACTAGATTATAATTGCTGCTTCAAAACAAGGTTACTACATAGTTAAATTACTTCTATGAGTAAATCAGAGGCATATTGCTGCACATATATCAGAACTTAGTTGACACTAGTTGGAGATGATCTAGCATATTACATAACCTTTGCATCTTTCTTCCTAATAGATGACTCTGCTGCAGAGAGCTTTAATGGCAATGAGGCTCTGGGGCACAGCTCAGTTGCTTCAGGAGGAGCTCATGGCAGGGAGACTGGGGACTCCAGCAGTGATGGAAAAACTGGGTTGGAGCAAGAAGAGCAGCCACTGAACCTGAGCGACAGCCCCCTCTCTGGGCAGCTGACTGCAGAATACAGGATAGATGACCAAGGCAGCAATGGGAAAAGCAAGTACAAGAACCTTCTGATCTCTGACCTCAAAATGGAACAAGAAGCAAGAGAAAACGGAAGCAAGGTAAGATGCTATTACAATCGCTCGATGGCTTTTGCATTGGTCTTGAATATCAAGACAAAGCACACATCCACATAACTAATAAACTCATAAACATGCATCGTGTGTGTTCAAAAAGCATTATGTCAGAGGCAATAGAACCAAGTGAAACACATCTCAATGCTCTGGATATTATTTGATAAAGGAATTGCTTGATTTAATGTATTTCATTTCTGTAATCTACTTATGGATCAGTCCCTGAGAATTTGCCAAGTAAAAGAGTGAAACGTTTAGTCTCAGTTCATAATTTTGAACAGTAATAGCTTCACTTTCTCATTTCTCTAGATTGGCTAGGTGAATGGACAGTAAAATTTCAATTAATTCTTTGGTTTGCTTTGGAGACCTGGGGGCTTCATCGCTAATTTGCTTTAGGGATGCCAGAGAACTATGGAGTATCAGTGTCCAAGTTAGAATTTGTAGATTAAATATGTACAGGAGATGTAACGGATCCAAAAACCTATTTCAGACATAATATCTAGTTTCTAGATGATTTATATTAAGGTATATTGCAAGCTCTCTATGTAGGTTATTACTTAAAACATTTTAATATTTTAGATCAATTTCTTCTACAGATGTCAGTCATCTTGTTAGTATATTAGTCCAGCTCATCAAGTTGTGTTGCAGAGGGGATATCCAGCTCTCATTAGAGGATAAACATTATCATCATCAAATGTACAGCATTTCAGCCAAAACTGAGAATTTTATGGCATTTTTCTGAATGTCCTTGATTCATCCAGACATTAAACATCTAGTTGTTGAACTGACTTTTGACATAGATCCTATAAGCAAAACTTCTCAACCTGGATTAATTTTATAATTTGCAAAGACCCTTTGCTTCTGAAATTGGCTCTCTTTAAATCTCCTCCTTGCCCAAGGGTGAGCTGTTTTATCCTCTTTTAGGCAAGTCACTCGACATTATAAGACACTTAAGCTCTTCTGCCTGAGGGAAGAACTTTTGCTCCGGTAAATGTATAAATGCATTATTTGGTGGTTCAAAGTCAGACCACACAGCACAAGTAGTGTTCTACTTGCTAACATTTGAAGCCCAGAATATAGCTTATAGAATAGAATGATACTTTTTTCTTCATTCTACAGTATGTAGAATATACATATACTATAGAATATACAGTATAAGACTATAAATAGGACAGATTAATGTCATCATTATAATTCTGAATTTTAAGATTGGAGCTCTAGGCATTCAAAAGTTCATTCAATCTTAGATGCTGTTAGTCAACTCCAGTGACGATTATAACCATAACCATCTTCATGAAGTAAACGTTTTTCTAATTCAACACTGAGATTTTTAAGTATGAAGATATCAAAAGGGGGGGGGTAAAAATGGCAGAACTTTCTTTCCCTTCTGTGAAATATTAGGTAATTATGCAACCACCAATTTCTCCGTTTGTTGAAGGGATCTAAAAACGTAATAATGTAGAAACACCGAGAAACTTAGATTTATGAGTTTAACACTGACCTATTTCACAGTTTTATTGATAATAATATCAAACAAAAATGATTTAAAAACATTTAAAGGCTTGAATAGTGCATAGAGATGCTTGGAAAGCAGAGCTGAATTTGAGGATACTTTTTAACTGATTGCTTATCATTATGCAAATTCACTCAGTAGACCAAAAAGAAATCACATTAACCAATCTAAAGACAAGATATATTGCACCAAAAGTATTTAGGTGGTATTTGTTTTCTTTGCTCATGGCCACAGTTTAAGGGGCAAGTTAATAACATTAAAATTCACAACTGAGAAGAGATGACAATGATCCTGGAAAATGAGACCCACGAGGAAATGTGAGGGAACCAGCTACACAGAGAAAGACAGGGCAATAAATCACAAACTTGGTGTCTACTCCAGTCTAAAAGTTATTATTTGTCGGAACTGAAAACAAATCCAGAATTCTAATGGAGGGAAATATAGGACTCTATAAATGCTGGAGGGTTGGGATTTAATTGTTATTTTTCTAATTTTGAGCATTGGTAGCCTAGTCAGGTTTTACATAATATGGTAAAATATTCTAATTCAATCTCACAAGAATAATGTCTCAATAATAACTGCTGTTACATATAATAGCATACTTATAATACACTCATATCAAGCAGGGCTTGTGATTACTGTTTCGTGCCTAATATACAATCTTGGTTATAATGTACAGGCTCAGGTCCCAGGATGCTTCTGTTTTTACTTTATTTAATGGTATTATTTTTCTCCCACATGTTCCCTGTCAATTTTTCAATATTTTTTTCATTTATTTTTCATCAAAATGAATGTTACTATTCAAATTAAAGACTGTGAAATATTATTTATAATCACCATGACTATTATATACATATTTTCAGCTGAGACTAGAAGAATTCAAGGAATGACCTCTTAAGATGTGCATGCTTGATATTGTCTTTGAAATGTTAGCTGCGATGCTTTGACATGTAATTAGATTGCCTTTGTGGCATTCTAATTTATTGTTTAAAACTGATGACTTTTTTCAATAGCAATTTCTTGGTGTTATTTAGCATTGTTGGTCCAAATAAGTAATAGTTTAGGACAAAAATAACAGTGTGTATTCTTTTTCACAATATAAACAACTGCAGTAGCTCATACTTTGCACTATCATGTCTGGCAAAAAAAAAAGTTTAGGACCAGGATGATCTACACATACTTTTCTTTAACATAGAAAATGGCATGTCTCAGAGAATATCATCTGGGTCTTCTAGCCATGTCTTGAATGAATTGTTTCTAAATTTTTTTATTTTACTCAATTTGTATGTAGTGTATGGACACATCAGGTTTAGTGTGTAGACCCAGAGATGGAACTCTGAGAGCCTCTTATTGCACATAAATGGCGCCCTTAGTTTAGTTCATTTTAAATAAAAAAGTTTTTTTATTTACATATCGATCCTAGTTTCCTCTCATGCCCCCCCACTGATTCCCCCCCATCTCATCCCCTAACCACTCCCCAGGGAATGTGAGGCCTTCCAGGGGGGATCATCAAAATCTGTCAAGTCAATTGGAGTAGGGCCTAGGCCTTTCCTGTTGTCTCTAGGCTAAAGAAATATCCCTCCATGGGGAATGGGATCCTGAAGTCCTTTCATGCACCAGGGAGACAACCTGGTTCCACTGTCAGAGGTTCCATAAACTGCTCAGGCCTCTGAACTGAGACCCATGTTCAGGGGATCTGGGTCAGTCTTGTGCTGGTTTCCAAGCTATCAGTCTGGCAGTCCAAGAACTCCCCCTTGTGCTGGTCAGCACTTTCTGTTGGTTTCTCAAGTCAGTTCTTGACCACTTTGCTTATCACTTCTCCATCTCTGCAACTGGATCCCAGGAGTTTGGCTCAGTGTTTAGTTCTGGGTATCTGCTTCTGCTTCCATCAGGTCCTGGATAAAGGCTCTAAGATGGCATATAAGGTAGACAACAATCTCATCAGGGAAGGACATTTAAGGTAGCCTCTCCACTGTTGCTCAAATTGTTAGTTGGTGTCATCTTTGTAGATCTCTGGATATTTCCCTAGTGCCAGATTTATCTTTAAACCTATAATGGCTCTCTCTTATTATGGATCTCTTTTCTTGCTCTCCTCTATTCTTCACCTGACTCAATTTTTCTGCTCCCTCATGTTCTCCTCTCCTCTCCTTCCCTCCCCTTCCCTCCTCTCCTTCTCTCCCCTGTCCCTCCTCTCCCCTCCCCTCCCCTTCCCTCTCCTCCCTCTCCTGTCTTTTCCTCTCCCCCTCTCCGCTCCTCCCCTTCTCTTTCTTCTAACTCGTGTTCTGCTCACCCACCCCATGTTCCCAAATTTGTTCTGGAGATCTTGTCCCTTTCCCCTTCTGTGGGGGATGATGTATGACTCTATTAGGGTCCTTGTTTCCTAGCTCCTCTGGCAATATGAATTGTAGGCTGGTGATCCTTTGCCTATGTCTAAAATCCATATATGAGTGAGTACATACCATGCTTGTCTTTTCGTGGCTGGGTTACCTCACTCAGGATGATTTCTTCTAGTTCCATCCATTTGCCTGCCAATTTCAAGATTCTATTGTTTTCTTTTTCTGCTGAGTAGTACTCCACTGTGTAAGTGTACCACACTTTATCCATTCTTCAGTTGAGGGGCATCTATGTTGTTTACACGTTCTAGCTATTACACATAATGCTGCTATGAACATAGTTGAACAGATGTCTTTTTTTGCATAGATATGCATCATTTGGGTATATGCCTAAGAGTAGAATTGCTGGATCCTGTGGTAGACTAATTCCCATTTTCCTTAGGAACTGCCATACTGACTTCCAGAGTGGCTGTACAAGTTTGTACTCCCACCAGCACCCACCAACAGTGGAGGAGTTTTCCCCTTTCTATACATCCTCTCCAATATAAACTGTCATTGGGGTTTTCAATTTTAGATATTCTGACAGGAGTAAGATGGTATCTCAGAGCTCAGAGGTTTTTTTGTTTTGTTTTGTTTTGTTTTGTTTTGGTTAGCATTTCCCTGATGGCTAAGGGTGTTGAAAACTTTCTTAAGTGTCTTTCAGCCAGCCATTTTGAATTATTCTATTGAGAATTCTCTATTTAGTTCTGTACCCCACTTTTTAATTGGATTATTTGGTGTGTTGGTGACTAGCTTCTTGAGTTCTTTGTATATTTTGGAGATCTTCCATCTATCAGTTGTGGGGTTAGTGAGCAAATTTTCCCATTCTGTGGGCTGACATTTTGTATTGTTGACTGTGTCCTTTGCCTTATAGAAGCTTCTTAGTTTCAGGAGGTCCCATTTATTAATTGTCATTCTCAGTGTCTGTGCTATTGGTGTTATATTCAGGAAGGGGTTTTCTGTACCAATTCGTTCAAGGGAACCACCCACTTTCTTTTCTAGGAGGTTCAGTGTGGCTGAATTTATGTTGAGGTCTTTGATCCATTTTGATTTAAGTTGGTTCTTAATTGGATAATTGCTAGCCTCTTGGTGATAAAATTGCAATTACAAAGAAATGGGATTAGATGAAAAAAGCATCCAGAAATGACAATGATGATGAACAGGAATCAGTGAAGCACAGATAGGTCAGGAGAGGACAGCATATTGACCGAAGGAAACTTTTAGAGCATTTGGAGCATGGAGGGGGCATTGCATGACAGAAAGAAAGCGTGGACAGACTAGGCTTTAGGTGGATTGCCCAGGCATCTCTGCCCTAAGGTGACTTAAAGTGACAGAAGAATAAAGAAGACTGTTAATAGGATGATAATTCAATGGAGTGATGTGGGATAAGATGAAATGAGGTCCAAGAACTATTTAGAAAAATGAATGCATTATATAGGAGATGCAGAACTTAAATTACATTGATAGCCACAGGGTAATATGAGTATTAGATCTGCTACTGGTATACAAGGCTTCATAGTCAAACCTCTAAGCATTGTCATGGTGGGATGAGAAAGTACACATCACCAGCTGTGTTTATAGGAAAGAAAATCAAAACAAGATTGTAATTAATTTGATTTAATTGTCGATTACACAGTTAAGTGATGAAGCCCAGTGTTGAAAGCAGATCTTCTGCTTCTGCAAGCACCATGTGGGTGTTGGGTTCTGAACTTGGATCCCCTAGAAAAGAAGCCAGTGTTCTCACCTTTTCATCTCTACAGCCCCAGGCCCCTTTAATATGTTATTGTGGACTTGGCATGATGGCTCCATATAAGAGGCATAGTCTGACAAGCTTAAGACTGTGAAAAAACAGAACTTATCTCAAGCCATTTGTCCTCTGACTTCTACATAATTGTACCTATGCCTACAAACACTACATACAAATGTAGCAATAGAAAGTCACTGTTGCCCTGCTTACCATCACATGTGCTTATTTCCCTCCAATATGCTAATGTGATTATAGCAAGCATGATGAGGAGCAATTTTTGAAGTGTCTCCTGTCCATATCCTGCACACTTAGTCATCATATATTCCTTATCTTAGAATAACAAATATGGTAGACAAGAGTACGGTAGACAAGAGTCTTCTATAATTCATGCCTTGAAAGGTGAATGGGATTTGCAATTCTTCCTGTGCCCTCTGAGTTCCTTTTGTAAACGTGCAAGAGTTTAGCGAGGTCAATAAAAACCCATGTGTCCCTTAATCATTGCTGTCTTGCATTCTTAACTAATGTAACTGAAATTATAAGGTACTTTTTTTTAACCAAGACACAAAATTGGACCAACCATTAGAAAACTTTTGTTATTGTTGCTTTTTTGTTGTTTTGTCTGTTTTTGAGTCAGGGTTTCTCTTTATTGCTTTGGAGCATCTCCTAGAACTAGCTCTGTAGACCAAGCTGGCCTCAAACTCACACACATCGCCTGCCTCTGGTTCCCAAGTGCTGGGATTAAAGGCCTGCCCCACCAACACCAGGCATATTAGAATTTTTTATTTCATATCTCAAAATAATCTTATTTTAAATGATTTTATACTTAATGATAACTGATATTATTGTGTGATTTTAATCATGGTTTGTGTGATATGTGTGTATATGTGCTTATGAATTGTGATAATTCATTTATATAGATACATATATTAATTTTTCTTATTTTACATATCAATCCCAGTTCCCTCTCCCTCCCTCCCATGCCCCGAGACCTCCCCTCCAATCCTATTTCCCACCCATTCCACAGGAAGGAGAATGATGCCTTCCAGGAGGGCTCATCAAAATCTGTCAAGTAATTTAGAGTGGGGTCTAGGCCCTCTTTCCTGTCTCTAGGCTAATGGAGTATTTCTCCATGGGGAGTTTTCTTCCAAAGTCCTTTCATGCACCAGGGATATATCCTGGCTTCACTGTCAGAGGTCCCTTAGACTGCCCAGGCTTTCTAACTAAAACCCATGTTCAGTGGGTCTTGAGTCGGTCCAATGCTAGTTTCCCAGCTATTAGTCTTGGGGTCTTTTAGCTCCCCCTTGTTCCGGTCAGCCATCTCTGTGGGTTTCTTTAGCCTGATCTTGACCCCTTTTCTTTTCACACTTCCCTCTCTGCAACTGGATTCCAGTAGTTCGGCTTAGTGTTTAGCTGTGGATGTCTGCTTCTGTTTCCAAAAGCTACTAGATGAGGGCTCTATGATGGCATATAAGTTAGTTATCAATCTCATTATCATGAAATAAGGTCAAATGGTTAAAAATATCCTTCCATTTGTAGGCATCTTGGCAACAGTAACAGAGTTTTAAGATAGAAAAATAAAATGCTCTAGTTCTAACTATCTGAAATGATTTGCACATTCCTCAGAAGAACTGTTGTGATTAGAACTCATTGGAACAATACTAACTTATATTTGAGAAAAGAATAAAGGAAGAAAATAAAAAATCAGATTAATAAATCTATTTCTTCTCACCCTCTTATTAAAAGGGTTTATATTCTTATTAATATTAAGCACTTAAGAATCAGTCTTAAAGGGCACATCTGAAGGCAGTTGTAGGCATCATTATTATTATGATTATTTAAACTTTATTTATTATTAAGGTGTGTGCATGTGAGGTATATGCACTTTTGAGTGTGCCATACATGTATATGGAGGGCAGAGGACAAATTTGTGTAATTTATTCTCTGCTATTTTTACATGGGTTCCAGTGCATAAATTCAGGCGCTCAGCCTTGAAAGGCAAGCACTTTTATCAACAGAGGCATCACACAGGCACCTATTGTTATGCATTTTATACTTTTGAAACATAGATATTGAAGGTAGTCATGCCAAGAGGATAGCTTGACTTTTTGGACTCAAAAACATGAACTAATTAACTTGTCCCAGGAACCAATAATGAATGTAGAATGATCTGTGTTCTTCTGTTAGATGGGAAACTACTTAAAGAACTATTTCATGACATTCTCCAATGACCCATTAAAAATAAATTTTTTTTTCTTCAAGCTGGAAAATAAAATCTGTAAAATCTCTTTAAATCAGCATCTTTAATTTATCTCACTTTTAAATCACAACAACCACAATGTTCATTAAGATAATCTTATAGGAGAAGGGACAGAAAGAATATAAGAACCCAGTGATAAGGAGAAGAGTTACTGAACATTATCTTCTCTGGCACTGTAAACACCTGTCCTGGGCCTGTGCAAGGCTGGGCTTTTCTCTACCCAGTCATGGATGCAGGAGGAGCTGCTAGGGTTTTAATCCTCCCTGCTGATCTACTATTAACTGATATATTCTGGGAGGATAGTCATTACTTTCATTTGCAAAGGAAAAGTTAGAATGCTAGGGTCTGATAGATGGTTCCAAACCCATAGCCATATGAAAATCTATGGGACTGGGGTGACTAAAGTGAGACAAAGAGGTGGAGTGAGAGTGAAATCCTATGTATGTGAGATCAACACACACACACACACACACACACACACACACACACACACACACACACACACACAAAGTTCCTTGACAATAAGCAGGAAGACATTCAATTGATACCATACCCCCAGCTACTGGAGTATAGCTCTTATTTATGTTGTAGTAAGAAAGCCATGTTTATCATAAATACAACTTAATGGATACAACTGTGGATAATAATGTTTAATCTGTTAGCAACTATAAAGTACAAACAAGGTGGAATATATTTTTGTAGGAATTTACAATAGCTGCTGCGGTGGTTCTTACAGACACTAGGATTTAGAGCTTGTCTAGAAATGACAGTAATGTTCTCAACTCATGCATCTTATTTGGAAAACTTAGTATACATTTTTCAGTAGCCTATAAATCACCCACCGACATTGACCACATAAAGAAGTATATTAACTTCTTCAAGGGGGTAAATACTGCTTTCTCTTCTTTTTCACACTCAATCTTCCTTTTAGTTTCACTTATTGTGCAGATACCTGAAACATGTCATTATTTCCAGAGGCATTAATCCTATAAACAGATCCTAAGATAACTTACAATCTCTACTTGTGAAAATATTTCTTGGTGCTTGGAGAGGGAGAGCAATGAAAGAGATACTTTGATAGAGGGGGCCATTATAGAGTTAGGAAAAAAAACAGGGGCTAAAGAAATTCCCAGGAATCAACAAGGATGATCTCAGCTAAGACTCCAAGCAATAGTGAAAAGGGTGCCTGAACTGACCTTCCCCTATAATTAGTTTAATAACTACCCTAATTGACACCATAGAATCTACATCAAGTAACTGATGGAAACAGATTCAGTAATTCACAGTCAAGCACTAGGCTGAACTCCTAGAGTTCATTTGAAGAGAGGGACGAGGGGTCATATGATTGGGGAAAAACACAAAGACAGCTGACCAATATGGGACTGAACTAGGCCCTCTGAATGTGGGTGACAATTGGATGGCTTTATCTGTTGGGGGGCCCTGGCAGTGGGACTAAGGCTTATCCCATATGCATGAAGTGGCTTTTTGGAGCCATTCCCCTATGGTGGGATACCTTGTTCAGCCTTGCTACAGGAGGGGTAGACTAGGTCCTGACTTAATTGACTGCACATAACAAGACTTACCCCCTCTGAGAAATGGAGTGAGATGGAGGGATAAGTGGAGGGTTGATAAAGAAGGGAGACAAAATTGGGGTTGGTATATAAAATGAAAAAATATTTAAAATATATAAAATATTTCTTGATCCTGTTGGAATCTGTCCAACTAAAATCCTACTTCTCTGTTCCCATGAGATGGGACCATCAAAAAACAATGTTTTGTGAAGTTCTAGGAGAGGTCTATGTAAACCAGGGACAGAGTGACAGTATGTCTGTAGCATGTTCACATGTTGAAGTGATCTGTATGCCTGAGGCTCATTCCCTGTCAAATGATTGTTGAGTGACAAGTGGTGACATTGAACCATTACTGTGGTCTTAATCCCATCTGAGTTTTCATGATAGCAGCATCTTCACATCGTCACCTTGTTCGCTAAACTCACAAATCTTTGGACTTAGCCTATCCTATTCTGGGTGATACGGTACAATTTACCTTCTGTGCAGAGATTTCTCAGGGAATATTTTACCACACATAGAGAAAAAAATGAAATGGATTTGCAGCATGAAGGATTGAGGAGAAAGTCATTATAAAAACCTGAGGAGCTCTGGGAATTTATAATGAGCTTAACATCATAATGCAAGTTTTGTGAGTTTTAAACCACAATGACGTAAAGAAAATTAAGCATCTTTAATTAATTTCATCTTGGTGTTTATGAAAAATTTAAAACCTCAGTATTCACCTGCAATGCTTATTTCTGTACTTTCATTAATTAAGAAATTATTCTTGGGAATGCTTTCTGTATTACTGAAGGTTCTACAGGAAAGCAAATCAACAGAATGTATAAAATATAAGGTAGATAGATAGATATCTAGTAAAAGATGACTCACAGAACTGTGGAAGCTCCTAATATGGCAACTACAGACTGTTGTTCATAGAAGCTGGTGAGACATTGCTAATTTAACTCCACAATTCAGAGAATGAGGGGGACGTTTGATGCAAGTTCTAGTCTAAGCATGAAAAACAAAACCAAGTTATAGCAGGAGGAGATGGATGCCACAACTCCTGAAAAATATAGATTCATTATTCCTCTGTCTTCTGCTCAACTCTTCAAAAGAATGGTTAACACCCCCTAACTCTGATATGTAATTCTAAACATCCAACTTGCCAATCAAATGAAAATCACACCCTGCCCCAACATGTGGAAAACAATGCTTTATCAGCTTTCTGTCATATTTTCTATTCAAGTTGGTTAATAAAAATAATCATCAAAGTTGACCCTTTGTCAATCTAGTGATAAGCATCTTTTTACACCATGCTTAAAGCAAAAGAAATAATGACCCAGGTCATAATTCTTCATAACATGAAACAGTAACCCTTCTAGATTTAGCAGTAAACAGAGTAACTCCTCATTTTGAGAAGTAAAGTGCTCTTTTAATGCCTATTATTTCTTAGCTTGTTATCTAAGCTTAAATGTTATGGTATAAAATTAACAGTGTCAAATTCTCATACAAAGTCAGTACACTATGTTATGAATAGAAAAGCAAAAACTCAAATATATTTTTAATACATGAGTATACACAAAACATATTTATAACCAAAGAAAATAAAATACTCTTGACAGTTATAGATCTCATTTCCATAAAGGGCCTATGGCAACAGCTGGTATTTATAACTGCCTACTTCTACTACTTACTCTTGACCTCACCCAGTGCTTTCAGGGTGCACCACTATTATACAATGTCCTTTGGATTTGGATCACTCTTCAGGCTTGCATGTCTGCATGAGTGTGGTTACCCATGTTTGTATGTGTGCAGCTACACATGAACCAGAAGATAACCTCAGGTATTGTACCTGGGAGTCATCCACTTTGCTTTTTGAAATAATTTTCTCACTGAGACTTGGAACTTCTTGATTAGGTCAAGCTGAATAGCCAGCCACCCCAGTGTTCTGCCTGTTTCCTTCTCACCTTTGCATGAAGCAGCTGTTCAGTTTTCAGCATTTCGTTCTGAGGACTGAACTCAGGTCTTTATGCTTGCACTGTGAGCACTGGGCTAACTCTCTAAGTTCCAATCCTTCATTATTGGATTACAGGGTCGCCAAAGAAAGTAGAGAGACATTGAACGTACTCCATGACAGGTGGAGTGATTCAGTAACATTAAATCATTAAGGAGGCACTGTTCAAGAAAAGAAAGCAAGCCTGAATGCCAGAGGAGACTTGTGAATGTGAATTTATGATTATCAGAAAATATTTTGCTAAAATATATTATCTTTTTTTGAATTTTAAAAGACACAATTTTCCAAACCAAAGCAGGAAAAGAAAGTCATTTAGATTCTTTCAGCTCATTAAGCTGTCACTAAACTGACTTAATCTCTTTTTAACTTGAATTGCTCATAAAATAAGGAGCTAATCTGCATTGCACAATATCTATTAGTGCAAATCCCTGAGTTAAATATTAGGAACATGATAGATAAACTCAAAATCAAATGAAAAATAGAAAATGTGCTTCGTGTGGATCCAGAAGAAAATTGAAAAGACCACTGTTAAGGTTATAACTCTAAATAAGCAAGCAGTACAGCATGTTATGTGTAAGAGTTTCAAATTGGGTGGATGATGGGAGTTGGTTCATGCTCAGGACAAGAGAAGCAGGACAGAAATGAAAAATGAAGTAGAGAACACAATAGTGGTTTCTACTGATTGCAAAAAGTTTGGACTTTATCTCAAAGAGAGAAGGGAGTGATTTCCAGTATCAAGGAAAATGTGGCTCTGATTCACTTAGGAGGTGTTTAATATCATCAAAACACTAAATTTACAAAAGTGATAAGGAGAATATTATCTCACACATTAAAGAAATATTGACACAAAACCCCTGTTATCTCATTCCCTCCCTTTCTCTCTCCTTCCCATGCCCCATTCCCATTCCCTCCCTACTCCACAGGGAGGGTGGTGTCTTCCAGGAGGGGTCAACAAAATCTGTCAAGTCATTTGGAGTAGGGACTAAGCCCTCCCTCCTGCCTCTAGGATAAGGGGGTATCCCTCCTTGGGGAATGTGCTCTCAAATTCCTTTTGTACACCACTGATACATTCTGTTTCCACTGTCAGAGCTCCCTTAGATTGCCCAGGTCTTCTAACTAAGACCCATGTTCAGGTCTGATTCCCAGCTATCAGTCTGGGGGCCCATTAATTCCTCCTTGTTCAGGTCAGCTGTCTCTGTGGGTTTCTGTAGCCTGGTCTTGTCCTCCCTCTCTGCAACTGGATTCCAGTTCAGCTTAGTGTTTAGCTGTGGATGTCTGCTTCTGTTTCCATCAGCTACTAAGATGATTGATATGTAAAATAAGAAAAAAAAATAAAAAAAAATAAGTAAAATTAGAGCATGTTTAGACATGTATGAAAATAGTTCCCTGTTATCATGTTGTGAGAGAAAGATGCTAAGATAAATAAATACAATCCTAATTCTTTAAACAAGATAAGTAAATAATAGAGTATATCAAAGCAATGAAGCAGTAAACATGCTTGTGTCTATTACAAAGCTCCAGAGCACTGGAAAACATCAGGAGAAGCAACAGAAGAGAGGCAGAGTTTTCCACATGTTCTTAGGAAACCCAAAGAAACTCAATAACTGAGTAAATGCTGTAAAAGCAAAAGTACAATAAAGTTATGTTTGTGCTTCGTGAGAGCAGAGAGTGGGGGTGATGGGTTTTCTGATATGATACACCTCTGTCTGAAAACAAGACACTGCCAGCTCTCAAAGTGTTTCATGCATGAGATAGGTACCATTGATGAATTCCAGTATCAGGAAAGATAATCACAACTTTTATCCTTAAGTTGTCACTAGTGTGTGCAATATTTTAACATGTCCTGATGGGTTTTGTTTCCAAAAGTCTTCAGCTTAATTAGCTGCAGAGAATAAATTGTATGTAAATCAAAATTCAAAAGAGCTGCAGTATCCAAGGGCCTTGTACTTAAAAGTTGTAAAGACCTGGGTGTTTATTAGAACCAATAACATAAAATAAAACGGCGTCAAAAAATAAAATTTCAGTTCTTCCAAAGTTGACTTGATTCAGTTTGCTTCCTTTGGAAACATCTCATCCAAATTGTCAAGCAAGATCTCAAGTCCCCCTCCTGTTTTGCTCCTTCTTCCTTCCCAAGCAGTGTCTGTCACTCTCACACACACAGACTGCGGGCAGAGCTTTCAGCCAGTTTCCTGATGGAGTCAGACTGTCCATGCTTCAGAGGCCGGAAAGCATGTCTGTCTGCCGACTTGTCTCAGCAATACCTGCCCTAGTGAAGGTATTCACTATCAGAGGTGCCTGGACTTCAGGGCTGTTAGAGCGGTCCACTGTTCATTCCTTCTCCAATACCAGGGATAGTGCTTTCCCTGGCTTCTTTAAGAAGGACCAGAACTCTCAGTCATCTCCTGTGGCTGTACTGTGGACCATGTTCTTCCATCCTGCAGTTACTGTTATTCTTATGTGCAGTTTGACTCACTATTCTTGTTCACAATACTTTCATTAATCTTGTCAGACCAGAAATAGGGCTACATGTAGGACTAGGACTAACACTGGTGGAGATCTTAGAACACCAGCTGAGGCTTTAGCTCTTAGAGTTGTCTCATCATATCCTGATTTTCATTCATGAATAAATGGCAGATTTATGTTTAGAAACCCTGATTTAACATTTATATGGAAATTTTTCATTAAAAACTTTTATATTTTATATTTTGTTCATCAGTGAACTGATATTTGTTGCATCTTAACACCTAGGAATACCAAAAGAATATAACAATGGGGATGAAAAAAGCTCATCCCTGTTTATTAGAGGCATCACAAGTCTGTTTGGGTTGGGCTATTCCTGACTGAGAAGTAGAGTGAGAAGCCAGCTTGTGGTAGGAACACAATAACAATGCTTTTGGTTTGGGGAGTGAAGACCACCTTTGGGAATAAACGCTATCTCAGAGGGGAACTGAAGAATAAGCAGGAGCAGGGCAGTGAGCCTGCATCTAATGATGAATGACTAATTCTAGGCACAGCCAACATTAGGGGAAAGGAAGAAAAGGAGTCAGGGCCGAATTAAAGTGTGGAGTGATCGTAGCAATGTTAAGTCTGTAAGAATGAAAAGGCTATATCTGCACAGGTTTTTTTTTTTTTTTTTTTTTTTTGTTAACTTGGGTGTTGTCTGTATCAGATGATGTGATGATATTTTCCGTTTGTGAATGTTGCGTTGGGAACTGGATGAGACTAAGAATGTCATCGCTACTATTTAAGTTAGTCTAATCAAGATGCTCACTAGTCTAATTCCCAGCAATGGGCAGCTGAGAGGATGGTAGCACTAGACTCAATGTCTGGGTAGATGTCACTCCCCTCAGTCCATTCTGACTCCTAAATCTGACTGTCACTGCTTCTCAGTCCTTGCAGAACAGTTGGCTCTCACTTCAGTGCCCAAGTGTCACACCTAGTTCCAGGCATTGAACTTACCCCTATCCATGAACAAACCTGGCTCTTCAGTAAATACTTTGAAACATCTCTTATACTTTCATTAAGAGTGTTGCCTTCTTTTGTTGTTATTGTTTTTTAAGACAGGGTTTCTCTGTGTAGCTTTCTATCCTGGCCTTTATCTATCCCTGCCAACACATGCATGCACTCATGCGTGCATGAGCACGTGTGCGTGTGCATGTGTGCTCACACACATACACACACACACACACACACACACATACACACACACACACACACACACACAGCACAACACACACATTCTTTGTGTGACTTTATTTATTGTGATATATTAAATTCAGAGATCAAGTGGTTTAGGTGATTAAGGTGACTGCTGCTCAAATATTAAGCTAGAAATACGTGTTTGCATATTTATTCCCCATATTGGTCCAGATAATGAAACTATCAATTTCCGATACACTAGCTTGCAGCGTTTTTTTCTAGGAAGCACTTTTTGAATCAGTTAACTAGCTCAACAAAATAAAATTGCAAACTACAATCATTGAAAATCTACTTCCTAATTTTGGAACCTGATAAGGATCAGCTACATTGATATCAACTAGAGGACAATTCAGGAGTTGAAGTTAACATTTTACAAGGGGTTGAGGTGGATCTGATCTAAAATGGCAATACTGAGGAGAATTGGGCTTTGCAGTAAGGATAATTACATCAGGGTTTTTATAGTGTGCACTGTGACATCTAGGAATAAAGCAAAAACCAAAAATATTTTAAGGTTATGTCTCTTCTGTATAGTTATGTGTTTTCCTATTAGAATTTCACTTTTCAGAGAACACATGGCATCTGAGAGGCTAACCTCTCACATTTCGTTTTAGCTGTTTTAAACTGCATTCACAGTTAAATTACTTTCCTGTTCTCAGGAAATGCACCCAGCTTCAAAGTCTTGTTGAATTCAAAGTCTTGTTGAATTGAGAGAACTTTCCCTATCATTATTATTGAAGGATTTTCACTCTATGCCACCTTATGTCACCTTTGTCCTTAGCAAATGACATTCATATCATCTTTCTGAAGAAGAGCACCAGTCGAGCACTCAGATTTGAATCCCCTCACAATTCTGATTTAATTTGGGAGTCTTTTCCCGGGTCTCCAGACCATGATGGGACACTGAGATCCTGAAATATTTAAAGCAGTCATTAGCTGTATGTGCGATTGTAATCATTAAAGACTGCTTCAGACTAAATTTTTATCAAAAATGTTTCAGGGCTTGAAGAACTAGCTTAGTGAATAAAGTTGTAATTTAAGAAAAGCAGCACAGGAGAGAAAGACACCATGGAGCAAGGTTCAAGCAGAGATAGGGGGACTCATTAGGGAAATGGATCATAAAAAGGGGAGAGGGGAAAAGCAGCCTCAGGGAACAGGAGCAGCAGGAGAAAGGAAAGAGACAGAGAGAGGAACAGACAGGTAATGAGAGGGAAAGAAAGAAATAGAAAGAAAGAGAGAGAGAAGAGAGACAGAGAAAGAAAGAAAGAGAGAAAGAAGAGAGAGAAAGAAAGAGACAGAGAAAGACGAGAGAGAGGAGAGAGAGAGAGAAGAGGATGGGATGGGATGGGATGGGAGGTGGACAGGGCCCTTTAAAAAATACAAATGACAAGTGATGAGGCAAGTTAATTGGTCACCCACATAACCCGTGTGCTCTGGAGGGCTTTTCCTTGTCGAAATGACACACAAATACTATCTTTCTGTGCTGTATAAAGTGAACACTGTGACCTTTGCTTTGGTGACGTACACTTGGTGATGGTTTCCTGCACTGATGTTTCATTCTGTACACTGCAAATTTTGAAAATGAAGTGTTAAAAATTGCATCGTGAGGATAAAGTTAGGCAACTGCCACTCACACAGTTCCTCAGCTAACCTTGTCACAACCAAGGTCATTGTCATGAGTTCCCCCTCAATCCTTTAGGTCCATTTTGCATAGGTAAAATACTCTCATGTCCCAATGTAAATTCAAAGGTATCACAAGTCTATATGGATAGTATTTCCACATTCAGAATTGCAATTATGAAAGACCATTTCTCATTATGTTATATTTAAGATATAGCTGTCAAAACTATTCTGACTTATGGGTATAATAAAGAATGAGTCAGCATTCTTGGCAAGACAATGGGAGAAAGAACACTTCATTGAAGTCTTTGTATTTGGACGAGATGAAAAATGATGGTATCGTACCAGTCAGCATCATCAACAAGCAAGTCCACAGTACAAAATCCATGTCAGAGTTTCTGAAACCAGTTTAGTGAGACCCCTGTACCTTCCCTGCACGTGTATCTTTTACATTACACTCTAATGAGAAACGCAGAGGGAAGGCTGAGGAGGAAAATAAGTACTTGTCATGAGCCAGCGTGAGCAAGACTCGACGCTGTCTGCCCCACAGTAAGTTTGCAGAAGTGTCCAGTCCTTAGACCCTCCACAATGCATTGTTCATTCATGCATTCAGCACATGCAGGAACACCAAACACAAATGCATTTTTATTTGTGCCCATGAATAAAACATTACTATTTTTCTTTTTTAAATTTAATGTTTGGGAGTAATGTGTAAAATTGCCAGCCATGTACTTGTCTCTGCTCCTGACTAAAACTAGGTTTATCTGTTCTGAGTTGTAATTTCACATAAGTGTTGACATAATCTTGTTTTTTTTTTTTTTAATAAAATCTAGTTGAGATTTTCACAAGTCTTTAATAGAATTGGTAAATCATTGCCATCTTACCAATACTAAATCTTCCAGCCTATTCTATTCTATTTTTAATATATGTTAAAATCACCTTCGCAGGTTTTGTGATTTAAGCTTTGTACTTCTTGTTGAATATATTCTCGAGCTGATTTTTTTTTCATTTTTGACTTTGATGCGTCTTAGGATCTTATCTTTCTTATTCTTCTTCCCTTCTCTTTTCAACTGAGTGAATAATTTAATCATCATTTTGACTTATGCAATTATTCTGTTCATTTTTAGGGTATTTCATCTTTGATTTCATTATTTCTTACTAAGTATACTATATCAGAATAAGCTTTAGATTTATAATGACTCAGTTTCACTATAACAAAGTGACATTGTCCTGTCTCATTTTCCTATTTTTCTTTGTACAGACAGATTGTTGTTTTATATTTATATTATGTATATGCACTATACACTCCTCTGTATTCCATATTACAATTTTATTAATTTTTTTAATATTAGAGGAGGAAGCAGAAACTAGTATGTGTTTGTAATATTTTCTATTTAGCTTTGTTTCTAATTCTTATTCATACTTCTGAATGCATTTTACTATTCTATTTTACTTTTTTTATTTCCCATAAAGCTGGGTTCCCACCATCCTACTCTTGCACTATAGATTCAATAACACATTTTATGCAGTTGTATTCATCCCTTAACATAATATGGAAATAGATTTTTATACATACTATTATTTTGATTATGTAATCAGTAGTAATTTATTTTCTGTGTGTGCATAGATATTAGTATATGAGATTGCTCTCAACATAAAAATTTTTTCATTTGTAATTTTGTGTGTGTGTGTGTGTGTGTGTGTGTGTGTGTGTTTCGCTCTGTAGACCAGGTTGGCCTCAAACTCACAGAGATCTGTCACCCTCTACCTCTCCAGTGCTGGGATTAAAGGCAGGTACCAATACTACCCTGATACCTTTTGTAATTTTTATGAAGTGTTTCTGTAGGGAAAAAATAATCATCTTTGTTTTTATGCATGTGTTATGCATATGTTTTTGCATTGTTTATATCTGTTATCCCTGCATTTCTTTTAATTGAGAACTTAATTGCAGGAAAGGCGACACCCCAAATCACTCATGAGAAGTGGTTTTGATGTAAAAGCACGAGGTCTTTTATATTCCGAGTGCACTGGGGTCCACAGTCATATGCCAGGCAGGGGTAGAGGACTGAGGACCCTGAATACAGAATTGAGACAGCTTTTATAGGGTTACAACAAAGCCCGCACATCGTAAACAAATCAACTCATAGCATCCAGAGCTTGCGCAGTGTGGACCAACCAATTTAAACCATCCGTAGACCAATCCGTTTTCTATAGCCCTGGAGTTCTGCATTTGTGTGGGCTTCTAGGTGGGGTGACAAATGGCAGCTAGGTTAGGTCACTGAGGTGGGGGTTTCACAAACAGTTTATGAAGTCAAGTAAGCTGCAAAGAGTGTGACCTTTCGCCTATTTACTGGCTGAGGGCAGGGTCTAGAATTTAAGGTATTTAGTATTTTTAAGCTTCTAGCTTCCTGGGGTCAGTGGAGAGTTGGGCTAAATTTTTCCATCCTTACACTATATCACTCCTACCCTCCTCTTTCCTAAATTCTTGATGTCTTCTAAATCATTTCTACCCTGCCTTCTCTCTCTTAAATTCATGATATATTCTTTAATTATTATTGCCATAAGGGTTTTTAACTTATATACATATATACTTCACAAATATATGTACATGTATACTCATACATACACACATATAAGTGTACATTTTTATATATTCACACACACACATACATACATACATACATTTATAAAACCCTCCAATTCCTTTTATATTGGCTCGTATGTACATGTGTCTAGGGCTGGATACTTGGGAGTGACAACCTTTATGGAAGTTCATCCCCGGAGAAAACTTCATATTATTTCAGCGGCCATTGCCCACCCATAGCTCTTCATCTACAGAAGGAGCCATGTAGAATTCCCTGTCGGTGTTGATGTGTCTACTGGTATTGTCATTATGCAATTCTTGTTTAGGCACCCGTATTGGTAAGAGAACTCTCTACATGGGTGCATTTCCATGTCATGTCTAGGGAACACTAACAGATTAACTAGGCTTTCTCAATCTTTCTGCCTCGTCTTCCACAGTGCGCTCTAAGTATTAGGCATCGATTTGCATTTCAGTTGTATCAGTTTGGCTTAGAAACCCCATGGGCACTTTTTCTCTGCATTCACAACAGTTATGGACCTATGTAATAATCTCTGTATGTTGAGGAAAAGCCGTTTTAATGAGGTGTGAGAGTTACGGCTATCTTTGGACATAAAGATTTTTAGAACACACTTAGAAATTACATTACTTTAGAAAAATTTCAGCAGCAGGTTCTCCTCTAAGATCCATGACTTCATTAGCCCTGAGTAGAAGTTGGCTTGTTGGCTAGCTTTGATGTACCGGGCAAGACTTTCCTTAACTCTAATTAGATAGCTGTTGGCTTTTCCCAAAGATAAAGGTCACACTATTGCAGCACTGTGGCGATTTTGAGTCCTGTTTCTGTTTTGGTTCACACTTTTCACAGCTGGGTGGAGCTATGAGTTGTTTTTCTCCCTTAGCCGCTTACACAGCACTTCCATCACTGTGAAAAGCTAGTCCCCAGTGCTTCTAGGTCAGTTCAGTTCAATTCCACTAAGTCCTGTGTCTGAAGTGGGACTATGTTCAGCATAAAGGTCTTATCTTCAAGTTCTGCAGCAGTTTAATTTCCTCTGCAGACAGGCTCACTAGTCAAGCATGTAAGTACAATGCACCATTGCCCAGGAGGTCTTCTTTAGAAGTCAGCTGACGAACTCACTGAGGAGTTGTGAATGACGGATTACTTTCCTCTTGTATTTTTCTGTAGTATCTTTCCTTGTTGTGGTGTGGGTGCTGCTTAGCTTCCTAAATACTAAGGTACTGCTTTCTAAAAATGAAACATTTTTATTCTTATTATTTGAAAACGTATTGTTTCTTCTCCAGCTTTCTCTCTTGTTTTCTTATTTCCCATATATCAGGGTACTTACAGCCCATTTCTCTCCGAGACTGTATTCAGTTCTCTTCATTCAAATACCTCTGTCTTCAGTTCATAAGTTCTGTCAATCAAGTCCCCTGTTGCAAGGTAACATTAAATGTGGAGCTTTTGCAACTGATATTTCCTTTCAGCGCTGTATTTTTGAGCTCCAGAATTTACACATTTTATGATTTGGACTTACCTATAGTCTTTGTTTGATATGAATACTCACCACACTTTCTTTGTCTCCACTGTGCACATCTTCATTTTCTAAGATAATTTCGTTATGTGTATATTTATTTGTGTGTGTGTGTGTGTGTGTGTGTGTGTGTGTGTGATCAGTTTCCTCAGTCACCTTAGTTTTTGAGACAGGATTTCTCACTGAATCTGGAGCAAAAATAAACAGATTTGAGGTCTAAATGTTTAAAAGCGTCATTTTGAATTTTGTGGATTTCAACTTTACACAAATGTTAAGTGCAGATTCAGGGTTAGTAACTGAGCATGTAGAAGAAATAGCTTTTACAGTTCAGAAACTGCTCTCTCAGGTTGATCTTAGTGTCTGTCATTAACATTCTCCCATTAACATTGAAATAAGATTTATGCATATGCTGATGAGGAATTAACCTCTGAATCTATAATGTCAAATATTTTCCATAAAAAGCTTACAGATGCATGCTTGGCGGATTTGGTTGTTTGCAATTCTAGGTGGCTCTACTGATTTTACGAAAAAATATTTTATTAATTTTACTTGCAGATGTAGCTAAAATAGGACTTAACTTTGCCTCATGTGGTGTCTCTATAGAAACCTGTGTGTGCATATATAGAAATCTATTAAATAAGGGCAGCATAGGCTGTATTATATATTTATTCATGTATATGACCATAATAATTAAAGAAACTTTGAGAGGCATCAGGGGATGAGGGTGTCAAAGTAGGGGTATTGGGGAGTAGGTAAATTAAAAAAAAAAAAAAAAAAACAACTACAAGTCAATGAATGTTCCACATTGTCTAGTCCAACAACTCTTTTCACATGAAACTATGGGATTTCACTTAGTGCGACTGGCAAATGTAAAGCCAGGCATGGTAGCATTTGTCTAATCTCAGCACCCAGGAAGTAGATACAAGAGATCAGAAGTTCATTGTCTGTTAAATCCTTTCCTTAACTACTTCCTGTCTCCTCTGTGTCTCTAGTTCTACAAACCTCTGGTTAAATTTGGTCAGCTAGCGGTTAGCCATGCCCTCTGACTCCAAACAAACTTTATTTAACAGAACACAATGAAAATGTCACACAATAGATAAACTGCACAGACGGTGTGCTGAGGGGCCTTATCAGTAGGTAACACAGACTTCAAAGTAAGGGTTGTATTGATAGCACAGAGAAGAGGTCGCTGTTGGATTGGACAGTGCAGACCTAGGAGTATTGATTACAATGTAGGTTTTGGTGACAAGCAGATGCAGAGAAAATGTGCATCAGTGGTGTCCTCAAGGCTATGCAGGATGTGTTTGCTGTGGAGTGACCGGTTTCAGAAGGCACCCAGAAGGAGTTTGGAAAGATGCACAGTGTGATAGGGCATTCACATGTAGATGTCTATGGTTTGGGTAGTGACTACATTCTGAGAGAAGTGAGGTATAAGAACAAACCAACTCCATTCTCCAAAATGTATTATTTATTAATATGTAGTTTTGATTTTAATAAATCTATGACATCTTTCAGATTCCAATCTCTGTCTTGATAGTCTTCTTGTTTTCTTTCATGATTCATATGAAAGACTGGCTAATTATTTATCTTTCTTCCCTAGTGAAGACATTCTTTCATAGAACTATAATCTCCCATTTTATTTTGCAAACTTGTCCCCACCCAGTTTCTACATAGTGTCTGGCACATCATCCGTCCTGAATCAGCATTTTATAAACATATGAACTCATTTAAATTCTGATCTATTATCCTAAGTGGGAAGCAAGGAGACTAATATGCTGACACAGCATATTGGACATTCTGTATGATGCTTCAATACCTAATCTGAGCCCCCTTTGGTAGTATGGCATTAAAATAATAACAACAGTGATTATTTTCACATTGTTGATTAAAAATGTATAGTACTTATGAACTATTATAAAGGATTCTATTAATGTTGAATTATTGTACTGTCTTAGAAATTTCCCCCAAAATTTGCCTTGAGTTTCATTATCTTGCTTCAACTTTAAAAACTTTTTTTCTTTTTTTCTTTTACTTTTAAAAATAATTGTTTCTGATTTTGCATATCAATCCTAGTTCACTCTCCCTCTCTCCCATGCCCCCCAACACACCCCTCATCCCATTCCCCACCCACTCCACAGAAAGGGTGAGGCCTTCCAGGAGGGATCATCAAAATCTGTCAAGTCAATTGGAGTAGGGCCTAGGTCCTCATTCCTACCTCTAGATTAAGGGAGTATCCCTCCATGTGGAATGTGGGACTATCGCTCCATATGGAATGTGCTCCCAAAGTCCTTTCATGCACTAGGAATACATCCTGGTTCCACTGTCAGAGGTCCCTTAGACAGCCCAGGCTTTCTAACTGAGACCCATGTTCAGGGTGTCTGGGTCTGTCCAATGCTGGTTTCCCAGCTATCAGCCTGGGGTCCATGAGCTCCCCCTTGTTCAAGTCAGCTACCTCTGTGGGTTTTTGTAACCTGGTCTTGACCCCTTTGCTCATCACTCCTCCCTCTCTGCAACTGGATTCCAGGAGTTTGGCTCAGTCTGCTTCTGTTTTCATGACCTCTAGGATGGCATATAAGTTAGTTATCAATCTCATTATCAGGGAAGGTCATTTAAGGTAGTATCTCTACTATTGTTCAGACTTTTAGTTGAGGTCATCCTTATAAGTCTCTGGACATTTCTCTAGAGTCAGTTTTCTCTTCAAACCTATAATGACTCCCTCTATTATGGTATCTTTTTTCTTGCTCTTGTCTATTCATCCCCTAACTCAATCTTCCTGGTCCCTCATGTTCTCCTTTCAACTCCTCTTCTCCTAACCCCCTCTCCACTCACTGCCTCCACCTAGCTTGTAAGTTCCATGTTGTGAATAGGTGTTGTGTTGTAGATGTTTCAGCTTGGCCTGGTATCTATGACTTCATGGTCCATCGTTCTCTGTATTTTGACCAATTTTGGCTCCCTGTGTTGTTCTCTATCTGTAACAAAGGCAAGCTTCTTTGATGAAGTACAAGAACTACACTTATCTGTGGGTATAAAAACAATTATTTAGGATGAAGTTAGAATTACAATGGTTTCAGAAAGTAGCAGTAATAAGTTCTCTTCTAAGGATACTGCCCTCTCCTTCCATGGATAATTGCCCATGTTTGTAGTACTAGGCACTTAGATCTTCGGAGTAACCAACAGCTATATAATTGGATTCAAGACCTCACCAAACAGGAAACAAATATAAAATATATTTGGACCTCATGTTTGGACTTGAAAATCCAGATCTTCGTATGCTATGCTAAGTGAGTAATCCAGCCCTCCTGTGTTCTCACCTCAAAAAAGAGTGAGAAATATAAAGAGCTTTTAATTGACTCTTGAAGAATTTCAGTATAAAAACTGTACCTAAAGTGGGGACTTGGGTAAGGCGTGCCTGTCTGTCTAAGCTTCACAAAGAAATCCAGAATTCTGGTTTTAATATTTGAGGTAGCAAACTGGCTTGAACTCTCCTCAACTCAATTGATCTCTGGTGACAACCCACTAAGGTACTTGCTCCTCTAGTGGTCTGTGATCTACAAAAACTTTTGAGGAATTCTTTTCAGTCTCAGGTCGTGGATCTTTGTGTTGTCCATCATGTTCTCTAAAGTTTTCATGGCCACCTCCCAACTGTCAAATACAATGATTTGTCATTTCACTTTTACCAAACCCATTCATTTTCATCTGTTTGCATAATATACTATACTTAGAATAAAACTCTTGTGCCTATAAGTTCTATGTTGGACTAATACATATAATTCCATGACCACCAATAAATCAAGGTGGAGAAAGTATACATGTGGACAAATTCCCCTTGTCCACATGCCTTTTTGTAACACATGCCATCCGTAATCCCAGCTATAAACAACTAGACTCTTAGTTTGGCTCCATAATTCTGCTTCATCCTGAGTCTACTCAACTATGTCACAGAGTAAGCAGTCTACTCTCACATGATGTAATGATCTTGACATTTTGTATGACTTGATGGATAGATATAAACAAATACCTGTTCATCCCAGATAGGGCACTAATGATACACTAAATAAACAATTCCATCTAAGTGTTGATTAGTGAATAAAGTAGTTGAATTGTGCATACCTACAGGAGCATAATCAAGGAATTACTTAAAGAACCTGAGAGACTCGAAGGCAGCTGTATGAACAAAAGTCTTACCCCAATATACTTGACAACTCAAAAAAGCTGTGTTCCTGGAGCTCCTTTATTATACAACTTGCAGACATCCCCATTGCTTCCATAGTAATCTCTTCAGATCAATTGTTAGCTCTCATATAGACTTAAGAGTCCTATAAATCAACTTTCAGAACTTCCTGAGCTTTCTGAGTTTACTTCTACTTCCTGATCCTTTAAAGATGCCTGAGTCCTGCAAGCCTCCTTTTGCCCTCTAGGAGAGTAGGTCTCAATTTGGAGATAATAGCTCTCCTACAGAGATGCATCCATATATTTACATGCATAAACAGTTTTTCTTTTGTACTGGTAAAAATTCCATGTATAGGTGTAGTGCAACTGGTTTACTGAGCATTTGTAGATCTTTCATGTTTTCCACTTGTGGGTTATTTATGCTTTCTGAAGTTTTGAGCATCTCAAAATAAAATCACTGTAAACATTTATGGGTTTTTTGTTTGTTTTGTTTTGCTTTTGTAGGCATGTTTCATTTTCTTTTCCATGAGGGGATTTTTTTTTAAAAAATCCATAAGAGTATATGTTGTATTTACAACAAACTATCATGTTTAATGTGAAAGAATCTGTGTTATTTTGTATTCTTGCTAGAAATAGAAACTAATTCTAGTGGTTCTGTGTCCTTATTAGCTCCAGTTGATGTCAGTTTTTGTTTGTTTGTGTCGGCCTCACTTATAAATGTGTGGCAGTATCTTACAAGTTTAATTTGATATTATTGCCAAGGACTTTTTTTTGACATTATTGTACCTTCTTTGCCAAGAACCTTAAAATACCTTACAGCAATTATTTTTAAATTCAGTTTTGCCATAGTTCTTGTTCTCTGTCTCAAAATCAAAAAGTAAAAATTTTAAGAACAACAAAAACTAGTAAAAAAAAAAAAAAAAGAACCCACAAAACAAACAAAAATCAAACATAACAACCCTTCCCGAAAATAGAGTCTATTTGTGTTGTTCAGCTTTCTGGACACAGAGCTGCCTTGATGTGTGGTTGGTGTACTCAGTAACACTCCATTGGAGAAAAGTGTGTATCCTAGAATTGTCTATAATAATTCTTTCCTCCCATGACTTCTCTTAAAATTTTATTATGAATGTTTTTATATAACTTTAGGAGAATCAAAATAGCACCATTAGCAATTCATGAGACATATTCAAAATACAGTATTTGTAACCCAAGAACTTTGTGGGGGAAGCTTATTTCAGTTAAATGAAATTCATTGTAGTTATGACTGGCATAGGATCTCAATCATATAAAAATGGGTCCCTTTTTCATTTTGCTGTTATATAAAAGTCAAACAAAAGAAATTAGATTCAGTTTTTTCCTGCTGCTGAAAGATAATGGTTTTATTTAAGTATGTAAGGTGTCTGTGCTATGTAAATAATAAATGCTGTTTAATTACATGCTTAGTTATTGAGTGAAATGCTGTTTGGATAATCATAGTTCATGCACTTTTACAATGTACACTGGTTCAGGTCTCCTCTTATGTTGTTTATTTTTCCAAATTATTAAAATACTTTGTATCAATATGGTAAATAGCTATATTTAATTTTAATCCAATGTAATGAATATTTAAAAACAGCTTACAAAAGATATACAAATCTATACAAGTTAGAAAGAAAATTTTCATTGCATGTATACATTTCTTTCTATACAACTTACTTATTTCTATTATAGCTTAAGAATAAATGCAGAGTTTATTCTTAATATGCAGAGTTTATTCTTAAACTTGGCTTTTTCTATAAAGGCAAGTTGTTTATTTGACCAAATGTTTACAACCAATTTTGTTGCATATTTGTTCATCAACACATCAATATCCTGATTCGTTCACCTGTAGAATGGCAGTGGCTGGCACCCACAGTCTGCTTAAGATCAGCCTGTGTTTCTGAGGACATCTCTTTGGAGAGATGAGGCTGTAAATCTAACATAATAATCTGTCTCTGTATACTTCATACCTCTTCTAATATACACAATAGGTACAATTAGATGCAACGAGTATGTTTTCCCTTGCCACCTGGGTCCACTACCGCACCAGCCCCAAATAATACAGAGACGCTGTATTTGATATTATGCTGTTGACCAGCTACTAGTTTCTTATCTGCTAGCTCTGTCTTAAATATTAATCCAGTTTTTTAAATCTAAGTATTTCCACATGGTCTCATCTTACCAGAGAGAGAGAGAGAGGGCCAGAGTTCTGCTCTCTCCAGTCTCTCCATGCTGACTCCTCCATACTGCTTCCTCTTTCCTCCTAGTCTCCTAGCCCCGCCTATCTTGCTTTCCTATTGGCCAACAGTGCTTTATTCATTAACCAGTAAGAGAAACATATTTACAGAATGACATCTCCCATCAACTAGAAGTTCGCCTCCAATCTAAGTACACAATCTCTTGCTACAAAACAAATGTTTGTATTTCATTCAACATTTTGCCATTCAATGCACATCCCTAAAATAATAATATCGAGAAAGTGTAAACATGTTAGCTTTTAAATGATAGCCTAAGGGAAAAGTATTGGAATTACTAAAAGGAGACTTAGAGGGTGGGAAGCAGTCAGGCATAAGTGTGTGTAATAATCTCTTGATAAGCTGTCCTGAAGAGCTGAAAGCTTCCTCCAGACAGTTAGTGCCATAAAATAAGTCCTAGAGCACTTTCACATAAACATAAACAAAATGTGAACTATATGGTGTTACTTCATACAGTCAAAATGTTAGCAGTTAAGGCATTGGTGCACTCACAGCTATTTTGCCTAACAGGCAAAGATTGTTTCCCAAAAGTTTATGTTGTATATACAGCTGCATGACACCTTCAAGCACCCGATTTCTGGACTGTCTGAAATGTCCATCAGAGTGGCCTCATGAGAGACACTACTACTGGGCTGACTGACTCAAGTTATTTATTCAAGTAGTTTGAGAAGTTTTAAACTAATCTTTACATTATTAACTATATTAAAGTGTTAATAAATTGTATTATAATATAAATTATGTACAACACTCTTGTTAGTCATTAGCTTAAACTTTTGTAGTATTACCCTCTCTAGGAAAAAAGTGTTCTAGAAGTTTTTGTCCACAAACAATAACTCATTCATATCTCATTATAATCCTGTTTGTAGGTACTATTATTAACCTGTGTTATTTTAATTGACAAGCAAAATGATATATATTTGTCATGTCCAACATAAGGTTTTGGTTGTGTTCAATTTTATGGTGAAGCCTGAGATGTTAAATGAGTCATCCAAGATCACACAGGTGTTTATGTTAAAGACAGTCTTTGAACAAATACTGACAGTGTGCCAAACCTTGAGTCCATATCATTGGTAATTATGCAATGTACAAAAATAGTAATTTACCTTATGATATACAAATTATCCTTTAACAATGTGCTTTATACTCTAAACACACTTATTCACTCTCTCCAGGTCTTGTGAAGTACATAAGTGTCATAGTTATTTGAGTACTGAGAGATAGTAGAGCTAATGCAAAGATGTGATTTGAGTTTTATGTCTTGTATCAGTACCCACGCACCCATTGTAATCTGAGGCCTAGATTTACCACGTATTATTTCAGTCATGGAAAGAAATAGGATATGTTGCCACTTGTTTTCATTCCTATGATCAAAATACCTGACCAAACTACGCAAATGCTTCATTTCATCCCCACTGAATGGTCAGAGGATTCTGACCATAGAGTTTGGGACATTTGGCCTCATGTCCTTGAACAGATCAGCATGCCAAAAGAATCACATGGTGGAGAAACTTACCTAATGATGTGCAGGAAGTAGAAAAAATATAGGAAAAGAGCAGAGGACAAGACCCACCCAAAAGACCTACTTCGTCCTGCTAGGTATGCCTCCTCTCTAGGAACCTACCAAAATATTCTAGTTAAGAACAAAACATTTAATACATAACCTCTGAAAGAGATTTCCCATCTAAAATAGAACATATTACAAAAAGATTTGCTAATCATTCTAGGAAATCAATTTCAGTGTGACAGCTCTAACACTTGACTGTGTTTAAATCCATAAAAAGATAGTAAGGTAAATAGTGTGTCTTCACTTACCGGATGCAAACTTTTATAATAAAGTATGTTCTGTTCTCCTAATTAGTGACAAAATCAGTATCATTGTTAACAACTGTTACTAAGAGCTTCAATAATATATACTTTGACACATTCATTCTCTTAAGAACTTCTAATTGAGGATGGAGAAATGATTCAGCAGTTAAGAATTTAAAATGTTCTGGAAAAGAACATGGACATTTTTCCCACCCAGTATTCATATGATGAGGGCCACACTCACCTTTGCCTCTGGTTCCAGGGTATGTTCTACTGATCTCTGTAGGCACCCTTACTTGTGTGCATACATATAAATAAAATTTAAATATGAAAAAAATCTGTGGATCTAGATAGATGGTTTAGTGGTGAATAACATTAGCTATTCTCTCACATGATGGCTTATAATCATCTGTAACTTTAGTTCCAGGATATCTAACACATTCTTCTAGCATCTGCAGGCACCAGACATGTACATGGTACAAAGACATACATGTGGTCATAATACCCATATATAAGAATAATAAAATTAGGGTATTGAAATTGTAGGTATTTGGAATTTTAATAAAACTTAAGTGTCATTTTCACATATATACATTCCTGTCTTGTAGGAAAAAAAATAAAAATTTGGCTGTATGTCAAATTCTTTCAGTGATATATCTTTTTGTACAAGCATACAATGACCCAAGCAGGACAGTAATACAATTTAAAAGTTTTGTGTTATCATGTAATTACTATATCTCTCACTTTTGGGTACAATGTACTGTAAAAAAATATAGGTCAATCAAATCTTTTCTAGAAAAATGTGAGGTTTTTGAAATACCTTTTTATGATTTCTTTGTGATTAAAAAAAAACAGACATAAAATTTACAATTCTAACCGCATAAAGTACATCAGTTGGCACTCTCACATCATTATATCACAGATCTCTAGAAACCTGCCATCTTGTGGAATTGAAAGCTTATTTCAGTAAGAACTCTCCTTTGTCCTCTTGCCCAGCCCTCAGTATCCAGCAATCTGTGCCTATGGATGTGTTTCCTTTTGATTCCTCATGTAGGTGGAACCATCATAACTTGTATTGGGGTATTTGACTTGTTGGCCATTGTGATAGAGTACTTATGTATGTGCAGGTTTGAGCATGTGTTTTAGTTGTTCATTTGAATTATTTTTTGCAATATGCACCTTGGAATGGCATTCGTGAATCACACCACAATTTTATTATTTACTGTGACAGGAGCTAACAACCTGGGTGTTTCCTATTGCTGTTGTACTGTTTCATCTTGTGCCTAGTGGTTCTCCAGGATTCTGACTGCCTCGTTAACTGCAAAAGTTTACCTTTGTTTACCTTTCCACCTTTGTTGTTTTTGTAGTAGCCTTTCTAATGTGTTTGCGGTGAAATCTCTTTATGACTTTAGTATTACCCTTTAGTATCTTCATTTGCCCAGTTATATATTTGAAAAAAAATGTTTACTCAAGTCAATGTTTTTTAATTAAATTACTTAACTTTGGGTGAAGAATTATAGGAGTTGTTTCTATTTTGTGCTTTGCTTTCAAAACTCAGAACATGCTTATTTTTTTTTTTTACAGTGTGGAATTTTTTATTGTATTTTATTATAAATCATCTTATTTTGCATATCAATCTAAATTTCCTTTTCCTCCCATCCCATCCTCCCATGCCCCCAGCTATCATGAGCTCCCCCTTGTCCAGGTCAGCTGTTTCTGTGGGTTTTTGTAGCCTGGTCTTGACCCCTTTACTCATCACTCCTCCCTCTCTGCAACTGGATTCCAGGAGTTTGGCTCAGTGCTTAGCTGTGGGTGTCTGCTTGTGTTTTCATCAGCTGCTGGATGAAGGCTCTAGGATGGCATTTAAGGTAGTCTCTCCACTATCACTTAGATTTCTAGTTGGGGTCATCCTTGTGGATCTCTGTATAATCACCTGGTGCCAGATTTCTCTTTAAACCTATAATGGCTCCCTCAATTGATGTGTCTGTCTCTTTCCTTGCTCCTTTTTCAACTCCCCATTCAATCTTCCTGATCTCTGATGTTCTCCTCCCCTCCTCTTCTCCAACACTCTTTCTCCTACCTCCCTTTCCCATTCCCCCATGTTCCCAATTTGTTCAGGGGCTCTTGTCCCTTTTCCCTTCACTAGGGCACCATGTATGTCTCTTACGGTCACTCCTCCTCCTTGTTTCCTCCATTCTCTGGAGGTGTGGATTGTAATCTGGTAAACCTTTCCTCTATGTCTAATATCTTTATATGAGTTGAGTACATACCATGTTTGTCTTTCTGTGGCTGGGTTACCTCACTTAGGATGGTTTCTTTTAATTCTATCTAATTTCATGCAAATTTCAAGATTCCATTCCACCCTCCCCCTGGCTGAGTAGTATTCCATTAAGTAATTGTATCACATTTTCTGTATCCATTTTTTCGGTTGAGGGGCATCTAGGTTGCTTCCAGGTTCTGGCTATTAAAAATAATGCTTCTATGAACATAGTTGATCAGATGTCTTTGTTGTACAAATGTGTATCATTGGGGTGTATGCCTAAGAGTGGAATTGCTGGATCTTGAGGGAGACTGGTTCCCATTTTCTGGAGAAACCACCATACTGATTTCCAAAGTGGCAGTACAAGTTTACATTCCTACCAGCAATGGAGGAGTATTCCCTTTTCGCCACATCCTCTCCAGCATAAACTGTCATTGATGTTTTCATTTTAGCCATTCTGGCAGGTATAAGATGGTATCTCAGAGTTGTTTTGATTTGTATTTCCTGATGCCTAAGAACTCTGAGCAATTTCTTAAGTGTCTTTCAGCCATTTAGATTCCTCTATTGAGAATTATCTATTTAATTATGTACCCCACTTTTTAATTGAATTATTTGTTTTGGTGACTAGGTTCTTGAATTCTTTTTTATATTTTTGGAAATCAGCTCTCTGTCATATGTGGGGTTGGTGAAGATCTTGTCTCATTCTGTAAGCTGTAGTTTTGTCTTGTTGACTGTGTCTTTTGCCTTACAGAATCATCTCAATTTTAGGAGGTCCCATTTATTGTCAATATCAGTGTCTGTAACATTGGCATTATGTTTAGGAAGTAGTTTCCTGGGCCAATTCGTTCTACGGTTCCTCTGACTTTATCTTCTAAGTGGTTCTGTCTGGTTGAATATTTGTTGAGGTCTTTGATCCATTTGGACTTAAGTTTTATTCATGGCAATTGGTTTACTCTGCTCAATTTCTCAGAATGAGTTTGTAGTATTCAGTATGTTATATCTAGATTTCTAACACATTTTGGTAGAAAAAAAAACACATTCATATGTATAATACATAAGAAGGATGGAAATTCAACCTGGAGATTATCAGAGTAAGAACAATACTCCAATTTGCATTGCCAGAACCCTCTAAAGAATAAGGGTCCAAGGCCACTCAATGTCACTCACTTGTCTAAAAATAGACATTTCATTGTTTTATAAAAGGGAACTCTAATTTACAAACAGAAAACATTTTATAAAATCAGTTGAATGTTAATTTGTATTGTTATTACCATTGTTGCATTGTTATAGCCTGCTTTTATTCTTTTTTAAATGAATTTTTATTTAAATTAAAAACAATCTTATTTTACATATCAATCCCAGTTCCCTCTCTTCCCATCCTCCCATGTTGCCCATCAAACCCTTTACTACCCTCATCCACTCCTGGAGGTTGAGTTTTCCATGGGGGAGTCATCAAAGTCTGCCATACAATTTGAGGCAGGGCTTAGGCCCTCCCCCATGTATCTAGACTGAGAGAGTATCCATGGGGAATGGGCTCCCAAAGCCTATTCGTGCACTAGGGATAAATACTGGTTCTACTGCCAGAGGCCCCTTAGACTTGACTGCCCAGGCTTCCTAACATCCACATTCAGGGGAGTTGGTTTGGTCTTATGCTGGTTTCCCAGCTGTCAGACTGGGGGAGTCTGTGAGTTCTCACTTGCTCTGGTCAGCTGTTTCTGTGGGTTTCCCTAGCATGGACTTGACTCTTTTGTTCATCACTCCTCTCTCTCTAGAACTGGGTTCCAGGAGTTTGGCTCAGTGCTTAGCTGTAGATCTCTGTTTCTGCTCTCAGCCTGCTTTTATTCTTATATAATCATGGTCCTTTCTTATAACAGATAAACTATCAGACTGTTGTACCCTGGAAGAAAAGCTGCTTCTCTCTCTTGATGTGCATTTTAGCTTCTGTAAACCATGCTAGTGCAGGAGGGCTTTCCAGGAAATTCCTCAACATTGAAAATGCTCCTAATGTGAACATGCTACTCTTTCTGGCTACACAATATGTAGGAAATGTAGATAAGAGACACAGATTAAAATGTTTGCAGCCATGGTTTAATGTAGAACATTTGTCAAATCAACACATATGTAAAATGAAAATATTGCTTCCTACTATTGGACAGATTACAATTATTGTAAAACATAATCAACTAAGAAAGAAAATTTAGGACCCTGATTGTAGCAATTTCATGGTGCGCATTCTAACCACAAAAAAGGTGATAAGCAAAAGATACATCACAGCCAAAAAAGGAAAGAAGGGAAGGGCTATGTATATGGTCTCTACATCTTTTTCAAGGGCATGACCTTCATGACCAACTTTTTTTGTTATTAATGTTTGGATTTGCATGATATAAACATATAACTGGTCTGAAGGCAGATAAGGTATCTAGCTATTAATTTTTCTATCTCACTCTGTTAGAATACCACACCAAACAGAGAATCTTCCCATCTGATTCCTGGTAATTCCAGAACAAATTACACAAGAATTGCCACTCATTCAATGATATGATTCATAGGTATAAATTTTCCAGTAAGAAAATATTTATGTAGATTTACTAATAATTCTGTATAGGGTATAAGATACTAT
Organism: Cricetiscus sungorus; assembly: GCA_030556225.1. Taxonomy (NCBI): domain Eukaryota; kingdom Metazoa; phylum Chordata; class Mammalia; order Rodentia; family Cricetidae; genus Cricetiscus; species Cricetiscus sungorus. Next base: position 136,991,356 of record JANBXA010000651.1, read on the forward strand.
GTATAGTTCAAAATAACTTAAATATTATTAAGTTAATATAATATTAAAATATAGAGCCTTCAATTAATATCATATATTTATCCAGAATTATTGGCCATTCTATTCACAACATTAGGGAAAGAAGTAGATTTCAAGAAGAAAAAAAATAAAAAGTATAAACTTTAATAATTTGCTTGCTTCCAATTTTCAATTTTAAAATTAAATTTCAGTGAAGTAAGTAACATAAGTGAAGAGATTATCCCATATGATGAGAATACAGTTGTTGAAGACAACATGAAGAAGATTCTAAGATTCATGATTCTACTAATGAAGCAGAGAATGACATGGGAAAACAAAATCAATAATAAAGAAGACAGTATATATTTGCTCAGTGAACCACATGTAAATGTCTTGAGTTATGTCATCTTTGTTTGGATAAGTACCTTGGTATTTCTTTCTGCAGGAAGAACTAACTTCATTCAACCAGTCTGTCATACATATATTTAAAAAAAAAAACTAGAGAGTTTATTTTCAAAACCTTGTTGCCATGTTCCTTGGAGAGGATCAATACAATTTTAATTCAAAAATTATTTTCAAGCAAGGAAAAATAAAGAGGAATTATCACATTGGAATCATTCATTGACCAGTTAATATGAAAATTTCTATGCTATCTTTATTAATGTTTTGATAAAGAGAAGCAGTGTGTGCCTGCATTTTTAGTATAAATCTCTAATATGCTCTAATATTGATCCTCTGTAAAATAACAGAATCCAGATTTCTGATTTAGAAATGGACGAAGTCTTTCTGTGTGTTGTGTTTCTTTGTAGAAGTAAGGGATAAGAGGCCATTAGAATACTAATGGTGTGTTTAAAATCAATAGTGATATGAAAACTGAAGTCAAGGACCACCGTTCTCATATAAAAGTGTCATGATATTAAGGCCATGGACCAAATAAGACTGTATTTCCTTATGGGTAAAAAATAAGACAATAAAGAATGGATTGTATCATCACACTTGGAGAAGATTTAAAGTGTATGCTGGATTGGATAGAAAATAGATATCAAAAAAGTGATAAAACTCACAAAGACCACTTTAATGAAAGCATTGGCTTCTGATTCAGAAAAAAAAAAAAAGACTGCCTAAATATTTAATGGCACAGACATGAACTGATCCCCCAAACTGGTGACAACATAATAGTTTAGACAGTCTAGCAATAATTATTTGAAAAAAAAAACTCTAAAAAACATAAACAAAAAGAAAGAAAGAAAATGAAACTATCAACAATAAATGACATTTTCTTTATTCTCTTTTTTTAATTTTTTTATATTTTACATGCTAATCCCAGTTTCCCCTCCCTCACCTTTTCCTGCCCCCTCCTCCTCCCTTTCCCACTCTCTATCCACTCCTCAGACGGTGAAAGGTCTTTTTGTAGGAGTCAACAAATCTGGTATATCAAATTGAGACAAGACTAAGCCCCTCCCCCCACCCATAATTAAGGCTGAACAAGGTATCCCACCATAGGGAATGTGCCCCATAAAAGGCAGTTCATGAAACCAGGATAGGTCCTGGTCCCACTGTCAGCTTCCCTCCCCCCAAAAAAGCAAGATCAAGCCACATAACTGTCACCCCCATTCAGAGGGCTACTTCAGACCCATACAGGTCCACAGCAATCTCAGTCCACAGTCCCTGACCTCCCACGAGCTCAAGTTAGCCATCTCTGTGTTTTTCCCAATTATGATCTCGGTTCCCCTTGCTCTTATGATCCCTCCTCCCTCTCCTCAACTGACCTCCAGGAGCTCAGCCCAAGGGTTGGGCTTTCTTTATTATGACTGACTCATACTGTAATTCCTTCCACATTCCAAGTATGTACAGCAGACAGCTAAGACTACATATCTTACACCGTGGGTAGAAAAGCTGAATTAGCTGAATTATTTGATTCAGGCAAATACATTATAACATTTTTCAAATATTGAACAGTGCCACCTAAAATATCCTATGCTTCATATACTTAAAGGGACACCATCCAAACTTATTATTGAATATATATTTTATTAATTCAGGTAACTTCTCCTTGCTAGTAGTTCAAACTGTAGAAGACTCCAATATTTGAAACTTAACAACTCCATTAAAGTCAATGGGATTTTTTTCAGTGTGTCTCTGCCATTGGTTTCACTATATTTTGGTGTAATATTTACACTGCTTCAAGCATAGGCTATTATTGACAGGGAATTAAAGGAGCATTGACCCTTTAAGATTCCCCCATTGTAGAAGTCATTCAGATGTATCTTGCCTTCCTAACAGATTTGAGGACCAATGTCATTTCCTATGATGCTATTATCTGCTTAGCAAAGTCCATCTATATATTTAAATATGTGTGAAATCTGTGCTGTTTAGCAGGCCTTACATTGACTGATCTTTGTACCATTCTAGACTTAATGTTAGTAAAACTCAAGTTTAAACAAGATGTAAAAGTAGTTTGAGTTGGTGGGGTATGTGTGATGTCCCACTTAATGTGAAGCACAGTTGGAGTTTGATGCAGAATCTTTTAAGGACTCTGTCTGGGTCATACAGCTCCACTGGATTCTGCTTACTGCCAGGCTCAGATAAGCTCTCTTTAGGTAAAGACTGAGCTGAAAATACATGCCTTCAAAGGGGAGCTGTGGACCTGAAATGTCAGTTTCTTCTGTTGGAATGGAGGCTCTTTCTAAAGGGTGAAGGTACTGGGATGAGAAAGGAGCTACCTTAATACCTATGGCAGTCCCAGAATCCAGGGAATGTGTTTGTGAAGTTGCCTTGAATACTCATCTACATATGCTTCTTTCTTTGCTTTTGCAACTCATTCTAATTCTAGAACCATGCATTCTCTCCTGGTTAGGTCTACCCTATCAGAGGTATCTGAATGTCCTGGGCATTCTACAATTTGCTGAGTCATAAACAGACCATTATCAACATGGGTAACACATTGTACTGGAGTTCTCAACAGAAACAAAAGAAGCAAATTCAGGGAAATAGAAAGGGAATAGGCGATAGACACAGAAATAGATTAATAGACAGAAGAATAGCTATGATAGATGAGTGAGAGAGGAAAGAGAAAGGTGGAGATAATAGTTACATGAGTCAGTGAATTAAGGGAAACCAAGAAGTTCCATACTTTTTCATCTGAAAGCCAGTTAGGGAATTTCTTTGTAGTATTAAGTGTGAGTTTAAAGGTCAGATAACTTGGAAAGCCTATGAAGTGAGTCTCACTTTGCCTCCACTCATGCAATCAGACACAGGGCACAGAATTTTCCTTGTTTCTTTCCCGTTTGTCTATTGTGTCCTTTACATCATTGGATGATGCCTACATACTTTGGGGAGGAAATTCTAGGCCCATTAATTCAAATGCTATTCTCACACATTACCCTCTTGATGGACATACTTGTGTATCACATTTAATTGAATATTCAACCATCTTATTACCCAGTTGACATATGAAATTAGCCTTCAGACATATTTGAACTTTGTGGTTTTCTTATGACCATCCTTATGTATTCAGTCATTTTAATAGATTTTACTATTAAGAAATCAATTTATCTTTATGTGTGTGTTTCTATGTGTATGTGTGTGTGTGTATGTGTGTGTGGCGCGCCAAGCCTGACCCGCAGGAAAGATGGCAACCACACGAGGATTCTTCTCAGATCACACTTTATTGGAGCGCTTCTTGGTTGAAGGGAAAGCTGAAGGTGAGGGGCCCCGGGCAGGAAGGGACAGCTGCTTATATATCCTACTAGGCAACGGGTCACGGTCTCATAGGCTCAAAAGACCTAGCCTCAGTGTTGGAGCCACGGGATTGGCTAGGGAACGAGCAGGCGCGCTGGAGTGCAGCCGCCAAGCTGGCGTATGCCCGAATAAGGTAAACAAGAAAGAGGAAGTTCGCCATCTTGTAATGGCGTCCTGCGGGCGGCCGCCTACATGTGTGCATATATGTGTGTATGCATGTGTGTGAGTGTATGCATGTGTATATGAGTGTGTGTGTTGCATGTATGGGTGTGGATGTATATGTGTGTGAGTGTATGCATGTGCATGTGAGTATGTGTGTGTGTGTGTGTGTGCATGTATGTGTGTGTGTATATGTGTGTGTGTTTGTGAGTGTAGGCATGTGTATGTGAGTGTTTGTATGTGCATTGTGAACGTGCTTGTGTTGACCACAGTGCGCTTACGGAGGTCAGAGGACAACTTGAAGAGGCTTGTTCTAGTCAACCAACATGTAGGTAATGGGAATCCAATTCAGATTGTCAGGCACTGTTACCTGCCAATCCATTTTACCAGTCCAAATTAAGACATTTATAATATCCATATATAAATATGTTAATGCTAGTTCTTCTGTTAAATTCAGTCTTGCAGATTGTTAGAGCAGCATGTATCAGTTGAATGTAGAACATTACACACCTCCAACCCACAAAAAACACATATCATATATATCATCTCTCAGATTGTCTGAGAATATGTTCACTTTAATGTCTTAAACTGAATTTTTAATAAATAACACAAGATTGAGCAGGCTTCCTGTCACATCCAAGAGATATTCTCTTTAGAGGTTGGCACTGAGAAACACAATGCTTCATGAGTTGTAACATTGTAACAGTAAGTGGCCATTCCATAGTCAAAGAAAATCACTACAGTTAAGATAATCAATTCTCAGAGATAACAGGTTCAAATCATGACTTTAACTTTATTGGCTGGTTATATAACATTGAGAAAGTTACTTTATCAGTTTATACAGGCTTCAATTATGTTATGTGTGTATGGCTTAGAATGATACCTGATACAAAATCAAAGCTCAGTAAATAATTGTCAAATATATGCTCAATAAAGTTTTATTGAGGAATGAAATTATTCACATAGGTATTTGGACAATAAAAACAAAAGGTTTTATTTCTATTCCTCTCATGTTATTTTAAAAATATGTTCATTAATTGTTTATTTTCTTAAATGTGTTTCATTCTTAAAATATATTTTACTCCTATAATTATCCATAAATTTGAAAAATACCCTTTTTACAATTTCCTTCAATACCTGTGTCTTAGGAATATAAACCTAGTTGTTTTTGAATAATGATATTGCCATCTCTTTTCTTTACTCAACTACACAAAGAAGTGGGCACAACAATAATAAATTGGTTTAATATTTAATTACTCTATATGTAGAAGTTGTATAGCAGGATAATGCTTCTTCCTATGGCTTTCTAAATCATAGACTACTATTATAAAAGATAAGAGAAATAATGTGTTGTATCCTTAGGTGAAAGAGGGTTCCTGAATGAACCTTTTGTTTGTTTTAATATTAACATTGACAATACATAAAACAAAAGTATTTTATGTCCTTCCTTCAGAAGAGGTAGGGAGCATGCCTATTGAACTGTAAATTTAATTTACAGCTTTTGGCTTCCCACAGTGCTGAAGTCAAACAAGCATACAGTTCTGTCTTGATGAGGCAAAGATTGTTTAGCTTTTTGGAACTTGTTTCTTTATCTGAAGAATTTAAATGACAAAAACTTCTCATTGGATAGATGTAAATACAGACAACCAGTGGGCTAATTATAAATACTAATGTCTTCTCATTATCATGTATTCAAAATGTCCATAATTTGTTTTATGGGAATTGATATCTCTGAAAATCTCTGTGTCAATAAAACTTATGGATGATCATCTCTAAATTCTCTTGTATCTCCACTCAGTATCTCCATAGCCTTTGGTACCCTTTGGTAACTGCTGGGATCCAAGGGTGGGGGTTCATGTAACAGTTTGTTGTTGACCAACTTAGTGTCCAGTGAAGCTCTTGATTACAATATATACACACCAATTTCCTTTCATGGCAGTTCTCACAAACTAACTCTTAAGTTACTCACTAGGTCCCAAGGAAAGAAAAGTGATTATATGTAAAAATTAAGTATCTCCAAATTACAATATAAATCAGTTTACTTGATATAGAATGGGGGAACCAACACAGGCCTCTAGAGATGTCACCAACTGATAATATGTGAAAATAAAATTTAAAATATTTAATTTTCAGAGTTTTAATTATTTATATTAAAATATGCAATGCATTCACTTAATCATCTGGCTTTAGCTTTACCCTGTTCTTAATAGATGCTAAAGTATAGAAGCAATAAATATGTCAGTTAGGAAAAGATTCATGAATTTTTATTATATGAAAATCAGATGATATTTCAAAATACCTCATAGCTTACAAATCTATTTTAAAGTATCATGCAATTAGTACCCCTGTTCTCAGAAATAATTTTATAGATTTTGCTTGGCAAATTAATTAAATGTCCTTTTTCTTCAATTTCTAGTGTGTTCAAAGAAAATTATTACAGCCAGACTGGCTATGCACTGAGGTCATATCTACTTCCAGCAATATGACTCAATATTTTCATTGTACATTAAATATGGATTCCTCCTTTAATTAATATCAATATTGAGTAGAAAAGGTAGTTACTCTTGAAGCACTAAGTTCAATAAGACTTTTCTGGAGAGGTGGAACTGTTTGGAGCAGCTACAAATACTGTTGAAATGTTACCATGTAGTAGAGTAAATGCTATTCTTGCATGTATTTGAATTAAGTTTGATCAAAAATATAAAATACCATACTTAGAGTTACCAATTCATAAAACACGATTTTTTGAATGACTATTGGAATGAAAACTAAAGCAGGTTCGGGCAGAGGATTGACAAGTGCCAACGTTGCCCTTTGTTTTCAGTCCCCAGCACACAGCTACTCCAGCTATGACTCTGGCAAGAACGAGAGTGTTGACCGGGGTGCAGAGGATCTGTCACTCAACCGGGGAGATGAGGATGAAGATGACCATGATGAACATGAGGATTCTGAGAAGGTGAACGAGACAGATGGCGTGGAAGCCGAGAGGCTGAAAGCGTTCAATGTGAGTCCCCCACATTGTGTGGCTATGTTTTGACCACTTCACGTTCATGCCGTTGCTTGTTGGTCAATGTGAATATTCTAGAACCATTTCTATTTTATTTTCAGAAGAATTTTTAAAATACATGAAACACTATTTTGACAAGCAGACACAAGAATTGCTGTATTGTTTAGAATTGTAAAGCCAAATGGGTGCTGAGAACGGGAATTGTGTTGTGTGAGTATGCATGTCCACCTAGGCTGAAGGGGGCTCAGCTTAGTCCTCAGATGGTTATGCCTGTCTGTCAACAGTTATTTCCTTTGCTTTCTTAATTGTGCATGACAAGAATCAACGTTGGTTCTCAGAAATGAATCCACTGTGCAGTGTGGCAATGTCTCAGTCCCATTTATCATTAAAAGTGGATGTAGTGGGTGCTCAGCTGTCCTGGTTCTACTGTTATTTCCTGATGTGTTTTTTTTTTCATTCTTTTCTGTCTGTCTGTTTGCTTTTCTTTCTCTCTCTCTCTTCCTATCCTCCTCTCTTTCTCTCTTTATATATATTTATATACTTAATTCAACCATTTAGAAAATCTTTGAAGAGTGTTTGCTTAAATTTTCTGGCTTTCCATTTGCAAAATTCTCCAGTGCATAGACCAGAAAAAGAATTATTTTCCTCTCGGTAATCAAGACAGGAAGCTAGGAACAGAAGAGAGCAGTCCTCCAAACCCTTCTCCTCTGTCTCCCTCTTGCCAACAGATGTTTGTCAGGCTGTTTGTAGATGAAAACTTGGACCGAATGGTCCCAATCTCTAAGCAGCCCAAAGAAAAGATCCAGGCTATCATTGACTCATGCAGGCGACAATTCCCTGAGTACCAAGAGCGTGCCAGAAAACGTATCCGTACTTACCTCAAGTCCTGCAGGCGGATGAAAAGAAGTGGTTTTGAGATGGTGAGTTATAAATTGAACACAGCCCTAGATTCCATCCAAACCCCACATGTAAACCATGGCACTATTTTGTTTCCATCTTAGTGTCTTTATGTTTATTTTTCCATAATGTCAGGTCCAAGGGGTTTTCATTTGCTTGTGTTTATCCCCCTTTCCCTTTCATCCTCCCCAAGCATTTATCCCCTTCGTTTATATGATGATAAGGACTCTCTTGGGAGACCAGTGCTCAAAGAACCATGTGATGACATCTCATAGAAAATAAGGATAATAACAAGAGAAAATCAGGGAGAAGCCAATTGTCACACATCATCTGTGTTTTTTTTTCCTTTTGTTACTACTCAAGTACATGTGAGGCTTATGAGTCTTCAATTGAAGTTGCAGTTGTTGCTTTAGGTATGTGAGAGTGGCTTTCTCTGGAATGTAAGGATATGGGTGCATCTGCTGTCTAACCAATAACAAGCCTTGAAAACTGAGATGGGAATGAAGGTTCTCAGGTTTAAATCTAAGTGCCTGTTTCCCTAGACCTGTTGACCCAAATGTGGTGAATTAGGCTCTGAACTCCCTTTTGTGCTGTGCTCATTGGGGATGAGTTTGCCTGACCTTGATTACTTTGGTGTAGAAACTGGTAATCAAAATACTATGAATTTGCACTGTTCTTTTATCTACACAAATCCAACAAACATTGACATTGTTTTCATATTTCAAAGTATATATGAGTGTACTTACACAAATATTAGCTGCTTTATTTCTTTCAACAGCTACTGAAGTTCCAACCCAGGTCTCAGCACACTACAAGGCAAGCAAATGCTTTATTGCTGTACTACGACTTTAGAAGTAGTTTAAAAACTTTCTGATCATTTTGTTTTCTCTCCTCACACCTGAAAAGGCTATGTTTGTGATCTGGGCTTCTGGCTGTTTCATTTTGATTGGTGGAACTTGTAATGATGAGAGAGGTTTCAAAGTATGCCTCTATATTTGCAATTTCATGGAGGTAAAAAATCTTATGAAATGAATGACAGTAAAACAACTCCCATATATTGACAATGTTCGTATTGCTCTCTAAAGTGGAGATGGTTTTCCTATATTGTAGAGTACACGATGAGAGCCTATTTAGGGTTCTGCATCCACCACTTTCAGCTGTCTGATTTTGGTAAGTTGGCACTCCTGTCTGTGATTAATTCCCCGTCTGCATACCACAATCACCCCAGCTCATAGTTCTAGAGAATTCCCATCTGCTAATATAGACGGTGTTTCTTAGAAACCCTTGCAAGTCATTTCTGGCACAAAGTAAGTCTTGAAAGGATCTGAAACAAGAAAAGATTTATCATATATTATTAATTTGTCATCCAAAGAAAAGTTTCTTGTGATGTTTTTATTCAACAATTTCTGAGCCTTTCAAACACATATGTGATTCTTAGGATTTCTAAGTTTGAATAAGGCATTTAGTAAACAAAGTGGTAGAACTGAGTGACTAGATTGAGATAATATAGATAATGGTATGCAAGAGAGAAGACATGTGCTTGAAGAACATGAAATAATGTCCCTGTTATGGATTATCTAAGGATTGTATTACACACAACAAGATGAAGATGAAGATAAGGGACAAAACTGATCTATGTCACAGATCTGACTTTGACATCAGGTTCAAGCCCAATTATCAGTTGGTATGAAATTCTAGTTGCTGGGCCAGAGAGATGGTATAGTTTCTACAGCCTAAGCTCACAAATAAAATTTCCATTTGTAACTCAGTATATTTTAGATTATATTACACATTTTTTTGTTTAATAAAACTGAAGATAGTATATATCAATACTATTTTACAAGTATCTGGCACTATTTATCTTTCAATAATATTTAGAGATTCCATCCTTTGGTAAAATTTATTTTATTTCTTCTTGGTCTACAGTCTTATACTCACCATTATTTGAGAAAAAGAAATCACCACCATAAAGAACTATTCATTTTTCTAAGATCTATAATAGACATTGTATAATTTGAAATATCATTGTCATTTTAATAATTACATGTATTCACCTTAGCACAGATGTCTACTTAGTAGAAATTTCTGTTGCATATGGAAAAACAAGTAGATTAATACAAAGTCAGTAAGTTTTACATAGTAAACTAAAACATAGACTTGCTACAAAGAAATATTTGACCTTTAATCTTTTCCATATATTCAGTTCTTCATTTATTCTGTGTGTATCATATAAATAGAACTTCAAAGGTGACAGAGAGAAATATGACACATGTGGTTTGTTGTTTCTGAGGAAAGAATACCATTTTCTGGTCATTATGATTCATTGAGATGACTCCTTATCTGACATGAAGTGTTCAAATGCAAATTGGAGGGCCTACTGTAAATACATGAACAGTGTAGAGGAAAAGGGACACTGTAACTTAAGCCATTTCAGTCCTTTCTCTTACTACATCCTCCCTGGTATAGAATGTCTCTTTGGAAATGAGACACACACTCTTAAATAGGCATACTTGAATGTTCCTTTCACTTTCTATATGTAGTCGCTTACTGTGAAAATTTTAATAGAATATTGTTCCATTTAAAACAGTCATTTCTATATGGCAAGAAAAAGAATGAAAGGAAAAAGAAAGAGAAATGAAGGAAAAGGAAGGAAGGAATGAAGGAAGGAAGGAAGGAAAGAAAGAAAGAAAGAAAGAAGGAAGGAAGGAAGGAAGGAAGGAAGGAAGGAAGAACAAAAGAAACAAAGAAAGAGAAGGGAGTTGAGGAGTAGACATGGATAATGCAGAGTAAGTAGGACTAACTAATATGCCCTCTTAACTCTTAAATGTTATATAAGATAACCTCCAGGATTATAAATTCAACATATTAAAACAAAAATAAGACAGAAAGAAACTCAGTCATTTTCAGAATGAGTTTATTTTATGTGCGGCCTGTTCTCTAAGGTATCAAGTCAATAAGGAAATCAGTTAATTTGGAATACATTTGTAAAAAGTTAACTGTAAAGTGTAGGTTTATTTTGTATGAGATTCAGTGCCAATCAATAAGCTTAGTTCTCTGCATACTTGGGGTCACTGAGTCCAGAAAACCTTGTAAGTAGAGAGGAACCCCATGCTGTAGCTGAGTTATAGGAGTTTCTTATTGACATTATGGAATTTAAAATGACATTCCTATTTTGTGTTTCCTCACAAAATACATAATTGAGTATCTCAATAATTGTTTTCCTTTTTTTACCACTGTCCATACAAAATCTATTCCTGTTTATTGTTCATATCATTTTTGTTGTCCACTGAATTTAATTAGAGTTAGCTGTATGACTATGGATGTTTGAGCAATTATGTCCTTAAGTAAGGGCAACTTGGCTATGCCATTAAATAATGTGACTGTCCCTTTCCCAGCAAGTATTATGTGACAGTAGATCCTCAACAAGGGACAGAGCCCAAAAGGATCCTTACCTGTCCATGGTGGAATGTTGATTAAGCCAGTCTTTTGCTGGCAACCATTGATGCTCTGAGTTCAAAAGTAATGCCATGTCCAGAAGACTTCTTTCACAGAAGTCTTTCCCATTGTCTGTCCTTTAGATGATTTCAGCCATCTCTTCTGCCATATTATTTGAGCCATGGAGAGGGTTATAATGATGTTCCATTTAAGGCTGAACACTCAACAGTTTTTTATTCTCAGTACTTTCCCCAACTATAAGTTTATGCATTAACTGTCAATCAGTGTAGAACTGTCTCTTCCAAGGGCATTAGCAGTAACCCCTGGGTTTACACATGGATTTCAGAAGACTAAAATATTTTTAATTGGTTTCATCACATTAAACAAACCTTAGAATATACATACATATTGTGCATATATATGTATACATACACATTTACATGGATGCATATGTGTGTATGTGTGTGTTTGTGTGAAATTTGTAGAATTATCCAGACCAAGTGGGTTTTGATTACTTTAGCTGAAAGAAAATAGTGTCATGTTCTGCATATGTTTCTAACACATGAACTAGAATCACCGCAAAATGATTATTTGCTACACATTTTTACCAAGTCCTTATGAACCTCAAGCCCTGGCACCTTAAGCATTAGAAATATCAGAGCATGTTTAATGAAAAATAAATTTCATAAATTTGATCCAGTGTACAGCAAGTATTCTTAGACTGTAAAAGCTAGGTAAGTAAAGCAGCCATTAAACCTGGAAAAATACTTTTTTTGTTAAATTGTTAATGATTTACCATGTGGCTTCAACTTGTAAGTTTCCACAGCAACAACTCCAAGAACAGGAGTCCGCTGCTCTAGGACTTGAATTAGTTTCTCCAAAGGGCTGCTGTCTTAAATTCAATAATATATAATAGAAACAGATAGAAGCCACAGCCTATAAATAACACATGGTGGATGCTTACTGAGGTTCCTCCTGTACTATTTCTCTCTTTCTTAGATTTACACAGAGACCTTTGCCACCTGAACTTAATTACATATATTTCTGGAAAATTCAATTAAAATATTGAGAATAAATGCAGTAAAAAAAAAAAAGACTTTTAATTCAATACCCCTCTTCTGTCCCTAATTGTGTCATTATACTGCTATAGTCCAAGTAGCATAAATTCTGAATTTGATGACCTTCTTGAAAAATCACGTACCTGATTATTTAAGAGACTATTTTTGCTTGTATAAATACGTCTTGTTCAAGTTTTTTAATATACGAAATTTCTCTGAAGATACTATCCACTGTAGAAAACTTCATTTTAAAAGAACCTCTGTCTCTTTCTCCTCCAACATACATTTAATTAAAATGTTTGAAAGTGATTTTTGAATTGAAAATTCTATCAGCAATATCATTTACCCATCGCACTCGTTGTTAGCAACATCTCTGTGGTATCTTTATACTTTTACCTATTTACATTGTTTTTCGTATTACATGAATGTACAAGCATGCGTGCATGTGCACACACACACACACACACACACACACACACACACACACACACACACACACACACACCCCATGGGACCATCTAAAGTTTCTTAAGTATTTCAGATGACTATACAGAAACAGTGTCCAGTCTTATCTCCAAATAATCACTCTGCACCTGTTCCCCTCCTCACCCACCTCCTTAGAATATTGCTCTATAAATCAACCCTCTTTTTACATGCTCTGTTTGACCCTTTGAAAATGAGGACTTCTGTCCACAGACCTCAATAAAGTTTTCATCATTCCTCATAGCACTGATCCACCTTGCTGTTTCAGCTGCCTCAGAAGAGCACATTTACTCACAGATTATACCATTCTCAAAGTCACACCATTCAGACTGGTTCTTACTACCCTGCCATTGTACTGATTCTCAGGAAGAACAGTGACCCCTTTGTAACAGACCCTACTCATGTATTCCCTGTGGTAAGCCCAAGTTCCTCATCTCTTGCTCTCCTGCCTACCAACTTGCCTGTGTTCGCTTTCAGGAATTGCCCTTGTGTGTTTGGTCATGGGTGTATGCCACCCTAATAACCACAATTTAAAGTTTTTATCTCAGTGCACACAATACTGTATTCTATAGCAGGTCAACAGTCATCAGCAGAGGTTTAGTATTTCATCTAAATGTTCTAGCATACTGGCTTCCATACCTCCCATAACACATTTTTTCCATGAATATTTTACCTACCAAAACTCTCCTTTCCTTTCCTAGTTTATGTTGTATAACATTGCTATTGTCATTTTTACCTCTCCCTAAAAATTCAGAATGAGACTCCTTTACTCACTGAATACCATTTATCCTTTCTATGATACATTTTCTAAATAAATATGGTTGTTTCCTAATTTTTCTGCTATTCTTTTAGTTTCAGCCTTTTGCTTCTTGAGCCTACCTTCCTGCATAGCCTTCTTGCTTGTACTTTACACAAGTCTCTGTATCCACTCTACCTAAACAGAAACAGAATTAGTGTTACAGAAGCCTGGAGATTTTACAACTTTGCGTCTTTCCTAGGAAAAATAAAAATAAGAGTAATAAAAGCCAAGTGACTGATTAAAATCGTAAACAATACCTGTATGATGGGGCACACCTATAACCTCTGCACTCAGGAGGTAGAAGCAGTAGGCTTAGGTGTTCAAGGCCATGCTCCCTGATATTTAGAGAGTTCAAGGCCAACATGGTATTCATTGGAAGACTGACCGTGTCTCGAAACTAAAGCAAAACAAAGCAAAATCCAAAGTACAAGTGTAGTTGGATGATTTTTGCCCTTAACGTTTTATTCTTTTGGGTTCCCACCACCCAGCTCCCTAATAAAACACATGGAGGTTTACTATTTATTAGGAATTCCTGGTCTTAGTGTAGCTTGTTTCTAGTCGGTGGTTCTTAACTTAAATTATCCCATCTGTCTTTTGCCTTTGGAATTTTACCTTTCTCTATTTATGTGTATCTTTTTCATTCTCCTTTTTATTCCATGGCTGTATGGCTGGGTGGCTGAGCCCATCTTTTCCCACTCCTCCATTCTTTTCTTGTTGCTTGGTCTTGCTCCTCCCAGATTTATTCTCCTCTTTATTGTCTCTGCCTGCCAACCTCACCTATCCTTTCTTCTTCCTTGCTGTTAGCCATTCAGCTCTTTATTATACCAACCAGGTGTTTTACACAGGACACAGCTCTACAGAGTTAAACAAAAGCAACATAAAAGAATGCAACATATCTTTGCATCATTAAACAAATGATCCACAGCATTAAATGCAACACATCTTAAAATGATACTCTACAACATAAAAGCAATGAATAGTAAGAAAATGGGTATCTGTTATAATTAGAAAATACACTACATAAACATTTGAAACCCGTGTACCTATTTTTCTTGACAGCCTTAGACACATTTTCCAGATGACTTGCAATTCAATGTTGCTGATGAAACTGGCCTTTTCCGTTCACCCAGAGTATTTCTAGTAACTCAGCACTCAGGAGACCCCTTCTAGGACTCCTGAGGTCTTTACTCAGAGAGTACCTCACTCAGTTTTGGCTTCTAGAGTATGCAGTTTCACCATCTCAAAACATAGGCTATACCCCATATTTTAGACTATGACTTTTTGAAACTGGGAGACCCCATGTTGAATCCTGTATGAGTTCATTTTCTATAATAGGATCATATGATACTTCAGAGGCTAATCTTCTAAATAAAATGTCTGTTGGACCATTATGTGTGATAATATATGTAAATGTTTGATTGACATATAATTTCCACATTTTCTTCTAATAAATTCAATTATTTCCTGTCATACCACAGTCTATCACAGAGAATTACTGTTGCTTTCGGTAAATTTTCTCAAGGGTTATGGTTACTATTTGCCCATTATTTCCTACATGTATTTGAATTAAATATAATTATATGAGATATATGAAATCACATAGTTTAAGCATGATGTTAAGTACTACAGGATGCCTGTTCAGTAAACACAAATACTGAACAAAACAGGAATTAAAAAATATCTCACTATAAAAGAAAACAAATTTCTGAACACATAAGAACTAAAAAAAATGTTCAGCCACAAAAGACTAGGATAGCCAAGAATAAAAGTGATAGCTTGAAAGTATAAATAAGAAAATTACCTTTTTGTACAAAGGTAGAGATGTAGGGAGGGGGGAATCTCACCATAGGAAAGATAGATTTCTTTAGAAAAATCTAAGGAGAAATTAGAAAAAGGAAGGGGCAATATTCTAAGAGAAAATGATGACAAATTTTCTAAATTGATCAAACCATGAAGGCTCTGGTAGGGGTGGGAGGTGAGTAGTCAGTAGTAGAAATAAACCAACTTTGTACCTAATACTATTGCAATAACACAAGAGTAGAGAAATCTTTACATTTACCAGGAAGAAACATCTATGTGAAAGAGAAAGAGCATCATACTGAAGAATTGTCCACATGATATCAGAGAAGGCTCATAAACTACTAAGAAAAACATGCCCTAAAGTTTTGTTTGTTTTTTTAGCAAAACTCCTTTTAACCTACATATGAATGTTGAGTAAATCCATGTTCATTGTCAGAAGAGAAAATAATACAAAAAGCAACCAAATCCATAAACCTACTAAAGTTTCTTCTCAAGGGCTATAGTTGGGAAAAGGAGAAAAATAAATCCAGAAAACAGTGACCAATTAGCAACACTAGTGATAACTAAGGGATGATCCTAATTTTATATTCAATACACCTTCATTCTACACTTCACCAAATTGTGGGCCTTGCATCCTTGAACCTGAAGCTCCTCCTTGGATAAAATGATAACCTTTTGGATAAAATTTTCTTAAAGATGAAGACCAGTGTTCTTGAAATAACAGGTTCCTGCCTGGTGTACAGGAGAGGTGTGATAGCATTCCTTAGAATTCTAGGTTGAATTCTGCTCTTGTAAATCTGCTAGGTATCCCCACCTGATGAACTCCTAGGATTGAACCAGATGTGTGCTTCTCTGCTAAAATACCTTTCTAAGAATAATCTTGAGTCTCTCTTTCTTCTATGTACAGATTTCACTTTTTGTGCATCTCTTATAGTTTTATTGTATCCTGTCTTATTGCTGTTACCTATATCTAGTCTTAGCTCCTGAAGTATTTGACTACTGTGCTTTTGACTTGTTTATCTCTGTACCATCCCCACTGTCTTACAGAGTGCAAGTGCTTGCTTGTGAAAGCTGATAAAGTTCCATTCAACTGAATTAGAAATATTGTGTGAAAGAGTGAGTGAATGAAAAGATAGGAAATAGTGTGTTACTTTGTAGTGGAAAACAAGTGAAAGTTAAATGGCTTTTATTTGTAGTATGTTTCATTGTCTTGGGAATAAATACCTAAAATCCACTGCTAACTAAAAATCAAGACTATATTTAAATATTTAATATTTTCCTCTAAAGACATTTATATGATACTTAATTTTAACTCTCCTTTGACTTTTGACACATTGATTTTTATTTTTATGTAAGTGGCAATTATTGTGAATAAGTAGCTACAGTAGTGACCATTTATGATTAGCATTAATGTGCAGTAAATGGTGATGGGAAAATATGCTATGTTGTAAAATTATGTGTTGTTATATGTAATAATATATTACTATATGTTTGCAGAAGTATGTGACATTTCCTAGTGGAGATTAAAGTGAAGGGTCACAGGTTAGGAAAGATAGCATGATTTTTTTTATCTTGCATCTTTGTCAGATCTATTCTCAGTTATAATTAGAAATACTCTTCTGCTAGGAATGAAGCTGCAAGACATTAATTTCCAATTTATTTAGAAAGTATTATTATTAATGACCAATAAAACTCAAAAGTCAAAGTCAGGACATATGAACCACTAATTCATAAATGAAAGGTTTGACTTGAAGTACATGTAGTGTCTCATACCTGTCATCTTGGCACTGAGGAAGCCATCAGAAAAGGATCATTGCAAACTCAAGGCCAGCATTCACTATAGCAAGGCACTATTTCACTGTATCAAAAAATAAAAAACAAAAGTTGAATTTACATTAAAAGCCAAAATGCCAATTATTTTACGTTCTACTTTTGTTAAAAATGGAGTTTCACGTTTTTTAAAAATTAACCAAGGGAATTTTCTCAGGATAATGGTGCCAGTTCTTTCTCAGAGACCCCTGGGCCACAGCTAATGTTGGCTTCCTTCCATTCTTAGCTGAATTTCTCTGTCGTAGTTCACCTGTCAGACTGTTTCTTTCTACCTCCTGGAAATGTTGTCTTCAGTACTTGTGAAAACTTGCAGCCTAAAAGCAGTCCTCTAATTGCAAGTTCAGATGCCATGGAAAAACTTAGTCTCACCTCATCTATTTAAGTCACTTGCTGACCGCTTGGGCCAGCCATTGGGAACTAAAAGAAGAGTTTCCATAACTTCTTGACCCAAACTCAGGAGACTGGATGAGACCATTAGGACTTCGTTGTTGCTATTTTATCAAAACTATATTAAGGACACTATTAAGAATGGCCAAAGTAATATTTTGATCACATTCATGAGCCTTGGTTTAAAATCTTAAGTTACCTATAGTTCAGGTTTCAAATGATGCAAACCACTAGCCATGGTAGAAAGCAACTCTGCATGGCACTCAGAGTGTGTGCATGCTGGGAAAATAACAAACCCTGGTGTTTCGGTGTTTCAAAACAATCACAGAAATTGGGAATAAAAAAGACTAAATATCTATATTGTCAATAAGTATACTACAATGTTTTGAAAAAATGCCTGTCTATATTGGTTCAGGATTTCTGAAAACAGATTACATATATATTGCTGATGTTTAAAAATCTGTGAGTTAGACACTTGACTAACACAAGGTAAAATGAAAGTTATAAGCATTGAAGCTAGATATATGTTTCTCTCTGAATTTTGCATATTTCTAACTTATAGATTATACCCATTAAACAGATTTGTTGAAGAAAAGATGATATTGACCTGGCATACATAACCTCCTGTAATACACTGTAACATGATATTCCTATTTCTTATTTAATTACTGTATTGGTTACTTTTATCACTGTTACAATATGCCTGACAAAAATTAGCATAAGAAATGAAAGGCTTTATATATATTTTTTATTTAACATATCAATCCCAGTTCCTTCTCCCTCCCATCCTCCCATGTCCCCCCAACTCCCCTTCCATCCCACCCCACCCCACCCCCACTCCACAGGGAGGGTGATGCCTTCCAAGAAGGATCATTAAAATCTGTCAAGTCATTTGGGTTAGGGACTAGGCCCTCCCTCCTGACTCTAGGCTAAGGGAGTATCCCTCCATGAGGAATGTGCTTCCAAAGTACTTTTGTACACCAGGGATACATTCTGGTTCTTCATTTGCTCAGAATGAGGAATATAGTCCTTTTTGGCATGGGAAGATAGCTGTGGGGGTGTGAAGTGACTAGTCACATTGCATCTGCAAGGATGAAAGTTGACATTCAGTTCTCGTTCATTTTAGTTGTGGAATAACCTTCACAGCCACACCCAGAAGTGTCTGTTAGGTGATGCTACAGCCAATCAAATTGACAATCAATGTTACTGATGATGTTGAGGATCCTCAGTATTGTGATTTATAAAACTAAAAAGAATAGTTCCCAGTAGAGGGGCTCAGAGAGATTAAGTCACAGAGCAACAACATAGTGAGCAGCTTGCTGATTATTGACAAATACCCATGACGGTTTATCACAGTCAATAAACTATATCTATGAACCATAGACACTGGAAAATAAAGGGGGTCTTTTGAGAGCTTAAATTTTCTATAAGTCCTTTTTGATTATGCTTTTATGTATTGATACACTATTTGGGGAAACTATGTTCACATCAAAAAATAGCATAAATCTCAGTTACGAATTTTCCAAGAGAATGAAAGGGAAAAATCTTAATTCACAGATGTTACCTAAATTTTTATCACTGAATCACTTTCTCTAATTGTCTTAGGGAGTATGTTCTATTTACAACCTTGGTGGATGTCATAGTTGCTTCCATGTGGGCTTGTCTAATTCTTAATTGAGCTGCATTTGAAAAGCAGAGTTTGGAGAACACTATGACATTAACTCATAAGTAGACTTATATTCTTGGTTTTTGGAAACTTCATAATTGCACAATTGTACAGTACCTTAAATGTATACCCAGATACCAGTGCATGTTAAAGTTGCTTAATGTCTAGTTCTAAAGCTAAAAACTAGCACCATTTATTGATACATTTCTCCTCGTTCTGAAAAGGAAGATACATTTCCATGGTGCCAAGAGAAATCACATCTTAAGTTCCAATTAAAATGTGACTTTTTCAACTCCCAATCTCTGTGTGACCATTTAGCCATCTGTTGTATGACACAACCCCACTGATTTCAGCCTAGATAATTATGACTGTAGGAGCAGTGCAAAGGAAAGTTCAGCTCGGGGTCCAGTTGAGAATGACTATTAATTATGAGGAGATAATTACCAAGAGCTTGTTTCACATGCAGGGGGAGAAATAGCAAATATCTAGTGAAGGTATAGAATACACACATACACACACACACACACACACACACACACACACACACACACACACACACACACACTGTGCATTTGTCTGCATTTTAATCATTGCCAGAAATCTTCCTTTCGACACTGATTCCACATAGTATGTATACTAAAATAATGTTCACCAGGAGAGGTTCTGTTTTCATACATTTTTCCTTGGATTCTTTGTGCTTGGCTCATGACTCATTTACTATATGAAAGCATTTGTATTTATGACAGTCTTAGAAATAAGGGAGGGAATCTAGCCTTTGCCTCTGTTGGAATCCAACTGAAGGCCTTAGCATATTCTGAAGTTACATCCCAACTAAATCAGAAAAACTGGAATCAGCCCTCAGCTGTTAGACAGATGACAGAAGGGAGGTTACCACTGTGCCCACCAATCTCTCCTCAACTTCTTGGTATGAGGAATTGAGCTAGGCAGCAGAAAAAAGACAAATTGTGAAGGAAAATCAAGCCAATGATTTTCTCCTTAGCTGTGTAGTTATTAGATGAAATTTCACTGAGATATGTACTGGACACTGAGACCTTGTATATTTACTGACCAGGGTTAGTAGCAAAGGACTTTGTAAAACAATTAGTTCATGAAGAATCTTCTGCAGCTTCATAGCAGCCATGAAACTGAGCCCAACTACATTGGCACTTCTGGCTAGCCCAACGTTAAACATTTGTGATTTTAGATGGTGGCAGAATGTAATCTTTAGGAATTAGTAGATAAGTGTAAAGAAAGGATTTAAATATCATTTAAATATCCCAAAAATAAAGATGCTAGAGAAGCCCTAATGAATCCTTGCTTAGAAATGAAGTGTGGTTAGCTGTAATGATCCATCTTCCAGTTTGTATTAGCTCGCTGGAACTAAGAAGTAAAAATAATTTTATACAATAAATTATTTACAATTTAATATCATACATTGTTTAAATCCTGGTGAATCTACATGATTAATAGACATGGGCAAGTCATGTCATCTCTCCAAACACTGGTTTGGCTTTCTTTAAAGAATCAATAATGTAAGTGCTTTCCTCAAACTTGGAAAATTAACTGATGAATCTAAGCTTCTTGTATTTAATTATGAATTTCCTAAGCTTCTAATAGGCATTACTATTGAGGGATATCTCAAAATTGCATTCACATGACATGGGACTCTGCTTATAAACACACATAGAGTATGCATTTCAAATTTGAGGTTTTTAAAGAACATCTCATACTGCAAATTAATAATTAACTTAGCCTTTCTGATAAATTATCTTGAATAAATTAGGATTATAATAAACATTTGTATAGGTTGACTTTTGTCTGATTGTGGGTCAGCACATCAGTGTTCAGATAAAGAATTCTATAGATTTTTATTTTGTTTCTACATTAAGTATGTAGAAGTGCTAATTACAATACAAGGTAGAAAGAATGGAAAGCTAGAATTCAAGAAACATAACTTCTAAATACAGACCTGTTTGTTCTAGGACAAATTAATCTATCTGGAAAAAAAACTGTGCCTGTGTTTTGTTTCAAAGGTCATCTATAGTTGTCACATTATGGTTCCACAAATGTAGAATGGCTCAATTTTTAAATCCTGTGTCTGTACATCTTTTTACTTCCCCACTCATTAGAAGAGTATGTGATTGCTTTTATTTTGAAGTTAATTTTATTCTCAATTCTGAGACTTTCTGTTGCCAGATAAATTTAAAAGGATAATTTGTTCCACTCAGGCAGATCTCTTTTTTTGTACTTGAATAGACCAGTTACACATGTGGGAAAGACCACATCATTTTCTCCAAAGAAAATTATGTAAGTACTTATGAAAGCCAACTATTAAAGTAAAAACTCACACCTCTGGCATACTTCTTTAATTTTTTAAATTGAACAAGAAAGAATTTCTATGAAATAATTTTCACTAATTATATTTTTGTTACTGTTCTTGTTTAACAAGCTCCTTGTTCAACAAACTTTTACAAAAAAAAACATATTCAACACATACTTAATAAACTTGAATGTTAGTGGAATTCAATCAACTTACTAAGTTTTATAACTTAATATATCTAATATGGAAAAGAGACATCCAACTAAGGGAAATATAAGGGTGACAAGGAAGAGAAGTGTGTATTCCTATGCCCTGTGTGACTGTTGTTGGTTGGATTATGAAAAATAGGATTTGCTGGTATATAAATTAGCTTATCAATCCATTCCTTAAAAACAGACAAAAATCTTATACTGCCAATAGACCGTTATGAACTCCTAACTCCCATTTGAATAGTACCTGCTACAAGTCATATTATTTTTTTTCTTTGTTCATAATGGAGTGTTATTTGTGCTTCCACTGTCACTTTACCTCAAAGGAAGTTCCATAGAAAAGGATATGGATTGGGGTTTACATATGGTTTAGAGTCTTATTTTTTTCCAGGCAGTGGTCATTATTTAATGGGGGACTGATTGATTGGCTCAGTGTATATTTGATGCTGTACTAGAGTTTGTTTTCTATACTCGAAGTAGACAGTGAAATGAAGCAATACATGTTTGGAATGAACTTTTCAGCTGGGTTTGCCTCATTTGACCCTCTCTGTTCCCAAGACAAAAGCCTGGCATAGTTTTCCTCAGAAAACCCATTATTTGCCCCCTACCACTCCAGGGGCTCTATCTTCTCTCTATTTTGGAAAGGTAACTTTTTGAACCTTGTGGTTCTTCAAATGTCTAGCTGTCACTCTAGATGGCTCAGAAGATCAGAAGAGAAACACTGGGGCCATCCCTGCCCCTGACCCATGAAATATGATCTGGGAGTGGAAACAGCAAGGAAGCAGTTGAAAAAGAATCCAAAAATCCCTTCTAGGTCATACAGCATCAGAGCTTGATTTATTTCAACACCACAGAATTTCCTTATTCCCTGTGGTAAAACCCTGTGGCCTGAATTTAGTTATTCTAGAATACTCTTTTGGACATAAGCTTTGTGTTTCAATTTCCTGAAGCATATTTTATATGACAAAATCAATAGAATAAGACACATATAATAAAGCCATGTTCAAATTTGCTAACAAAGTGGAAAATGTCTGAATCATATCAGAGACTTCTAATAAATAATACCCATACAAGGCTAGCATGATTGTTGTACAGGTAAAGAACTTATGCACAAGCCCAAGGAGACATGAGTTCGAACACCTGAATTCACAGTGGACCAGAGAACCCAGTTCTGGAAGCTGTCTTCTGGTTTGCATGTGTTCCCAGGCACCCACACACTTGTGTTTAGGTATACACAATGATGTTTTTAATTCAAAAATAAATAAATAGCCATATATGTTTTGTGCTGAGGCTTTGAAATCCCCGAGTGGCATGCTAGGTTTCCAGGATACATACCTTTTCAGTAGTATTATCTCTGTGACTTAATTTTCATGTTTTTTGATCTATCATTTGCTGAGCTTAATTAGAAATGTGTTGTTTCATTAAGTACTTCATCTTTCAGTTAGATGGTTTTACATGCAATTATGTAAAAAAGGAATGGAAAATTTTTCAATGATTATAGTAAATGATCTAGAGAGTTGCCCACATTTTATAATTAGCTTAGTTAGGAGATCAATTAATTTCTCTGTAGCTCATGTAGAAGATATATTTTCAATATGTGCCTATAAAATTATTAATTTAGACTCATTTTAATAAATAAAAAAACATGGATTTAAACACACAGACAAATAATCTTCACATGAAGTGAAACCCTGGGTATATAGAAATCATTGTGTGGCTGGCTAGGTTAACTTTTATTTAACTAAGGTGAGGAATGTTCCAGGTACTTTAGCCTTATATTCTTCATTGAATATACATGGGCATGGTAAAACAAACATCCATGATTACATTGTTCTGACAACAAGATGGGAGGTATAGACAAGAGATACTATGGAAACTCCTGGACCAGCTAGCCTGGAAAACATAGTGATAACAACAGACCTTCTCAATCAAAGTGGAAGATGAGGACCAACATTTGAGGTGGTCCTGTGGACTCCATGCACATGCTACATACACACACACACACACACACACACACACACACACACACACACACTTTCTAAAAACCAGATTATTTGGCATGGTATGGTGTCTGTTAGTGTTTTGTTGTTGTTTGTTTTATTTGTGACAGCCTTGTTGTTTGTTTCTGTTTTTTTTTTGTTGTGCATTGTCATGTTCATACAAGAATTAAAAGACATATTTTATTTGCAAACTACAGTCAGCAGTCTTGCCATTACCTGTTTTCATAACAAACCTGATTAAGTACTTGTGACACTGAAGACACAGGAATGAATGATGGATCTGTGTAGCAGCTATAGCTCTAACCTCTAACTAGCGTTCATTTTTCATCTTTACAAATTCCATTTCCTCTATTTAAGTAGATTCTCCTGCGCATGTTGATGGTCTTCTGAGCTCTTGTAACACGTGCTCTGTTAATGATACTGTTAACAATCTTTCATATTCTTTCTCTCTTCTTTTTTAGTCTCGACCTATTCCTTCCCACCTTACTTCAGCAGTTGCAGAGAGTATCTTGGCTTCAGCCTGTGAAAGCGAGAGTAGAAACGCTGCCAAGAGGATGCGCCTGGAGAGAGCACAGGTACTAAGGAGTGTGGAGGAGTGCAGACCCTTGAATGGATCTAACACACAAACAGAACTCTGTTCTTTTAAACTTGAATCTGAAAAATGCTGTGCTCTGGTGATCCATGAATACCAAACAAAAAAGTCTATGGTGAAAGGGGGGCAATTAGCAAAACTGAATTAAACTTCCAGTATCAATTTAATGGCTAGGAGGTTCTGACTGCTTATCATGTTATTCAAATGTACCTTCTCATTTATGATGATGACTGAAATGTGTTCATTTGTAATGAAAATGAACCTTTCTTTAATGCTGCCTGGTCTCTTCTGGCATATATTTCTAGACTGCTCGGAGCAGGGTTACTATATTACCAATGACAATAGATTATGCTGATGATAATCAAAGCACAGATACTCTCTGGAAGGTTAGAAAGACTTCTGTGGGGATGTAATCTAATGCATATCCATGTCCTGGGCTTATCCTTCTTCATAATTAAATGTATTTCTGAAAATTCTATTGTTGACGCTTTAGCTGTGTAGTGCTAACATGAGCGCATTTGGCACTCTTCACTGGCACTTCTCTTGGAGGTTCTTTTCGTCCTTCTGTGTTTCTTTCTTTCTTATCAGTACAATAGATGCCTCTCCTTTCTCTGCCTTCCTTTCTTAACTATCCAGAGTGAAAGATCTAAACTGCAGTTTGTTACAATATACGCTATCGATAAAGGCTTGCTTTATTATAAGTTTTAAAATTTTATTAATGAAATGGGTACTTCATACTTACTTCAAATGAGACTTTTGCAGAGTAAATTGGTAGTTCCATATTATTTTCTTCACCAATCAAAGGGGTGTTTCTATTTCAAGATTAGAATATTTTTAAATGTTTCAGAATGGCATTATTTTACACATTGATTATTATTAAGTATTATGTACTTATAGTCCTGATCATTGCAAAGGATGAATCCTATAGTGAAACAAAATGCAGTAACAATTGGATCAAAACAATTTGAAAATTTTGGATTTGTTGATGGTGACAGTATACATTTGTATGTTCATGTTTTTAGTATCGATGATTTATCATCATTTTAATGGTGAAATTTTCATAAGATAGAACACAGTCCTGTATGCATTGACATCTGGCATCATGGTTAGCTTGTGCATTTGTAGAATAACTACACCTCATTTTGTTTCTCATACGACCATAACTGATTGGACAAACTTCAGCAAGATAGATCAGATCTGTGTGCTTTAGTTTGCCCATGAGAAGTAATAATTGTAGCAGTACTAATTCTTAGAGCCAATGAGAGCACCTTAAAGAAGGCTTATGTAGCATGTATGTTTCCACCAGCCCGCCAGCCCGTCAGTCTGGACCCTCAGCCGCAGCAGCCCCAAATAACACTCTGAGACTCTGTATTTGATACAATCCTGTTGGCCAGTTACCATTATTGTTTATGGGTTAGCTCTGTCTTAATTATTAACCCATTTCTACTTATCTAAGTATTTCCATGTGGTCGTCTTATGGGGAGCCGCGGCAGGCGTCCTGCTTTTTCCCTGGGCTACATCTCGACTCCTCCCTCCAACTTCCTCTTTCCTCCTTGTCTCCTAGCCCCGCCTATCGTGCTATCTCATTGGCCCAACGGTGCTTTATTAACAAGTATGAGAAACATATTTACAGGATAACATCTCCCATCAGGCGTATACTACCTACTAAGCATTTTTCTGGGAAGAAAGCAAGCAGAAACAAGATCCACCTAGAAGGTTCTCCTATCTAGGTCCTTTCAGGCTGTGAAACTATAAACAAGCATCAGCATTTTCATCTCTGATCTTGTCAGACTAAGTCTGTTTGGGAAATGGTCTTAACTCTTAAAACTAGAATATTAAAATTCCAGAATTGAAAGGACTTTTCTGCTTGATGTATAGACATGTACACTACCTACTGTCTTTAGAATATGTTTGCACAAATCAATAATGCACACATTTCATGAAAAGTGACAAATTCTTGTTGTATTATTAACTATCATATTACTCTATAGTATCTATCATGTTGGGTTATATACTGGTATGTGTTCAAGCTGGAAAATAGATAAAGACATATTTAACTCAAAGTCATTGTGATGCTTTGGTAAGTCTTTATTAATGAAAGAAGAGTATATTTTATGTTCCATATGTCGTTAACTATGTATGCCCCTTATGCTTATCTCGAGCATGTCACAGTACTTCACTAGTCATTTACTATTTACTAATACATTTGTGCTATACTTATTAAAGGCATTTAAATCAGGCTAGTATTTGTTTCTTAGAGGACCCATCAGTTAAAGAAAAACTAACAGCAGTGTTTAGGAATGAGGCTGCCAGTTATTTTTCCTTGTACGAGGATGGGCAGATACCAGTAGTTCTTTGACTTCTACTTTGCACTCAAATTTTCTATTTAATTTTCTTTGTTTGCTAAAGCATGAGGTTGTATCATGAAAGGTTGACTACTTTGAAATGTGGACATGTAGAAACATTTGTGCCAAGCACTAAATGGGTTCAGAAATCTCAAAAGATGTAATAAGTAAGCAACCAATGTTTTAGAGTACATCCTATGGCTCAGACAGTAAGACCTTGCCTTACAAGCATTAGTACCTCCTTTCAATCCCTATAACCTAAAAACAAAACAAAACAACAGCAAAACCCCTGGGCATAATAGCATGTACATAATAACATAATAGCATGTAGCTACAGAGCTGGAGAGGCAAGATAGGCATGTGTCTGCTACTCTGGTCAGACAGTCTAGCCTGCCTGGTGAGTTCCATACCAGTGAGAGACCCTGCCTCAAGAGAAAATAAAAGTAGATAACACTGAGAAACAACATCCAAGTTATCTTCTGATATTGCCCTTCATTTATATATGCAATTAAATAAATAAATTGTATTATATACATATATATTGTAATATATATATATATATTATATATATATATATATTGTAAATTGATTAGACACTTTACAAATTCAACAACCCTACAAAATTGGTAGGGTTTTTTCATATACATAAAACAGAGGTCCAGAGAGGTGTGAAAATCAATGGAAGTTGAAACTGCATACAGACAACTCCTCCATGTTTAAGCTCTCTGAAAGCACATTTGCAGTCATCTTGTTATCCTATAACATCTTGTCGTTGGATATGTACCTCAAGGAAAAGCCAGACCCTGTTTATGCACCCTGAATACATGCTAGTATAGCATATATAATTGCTAGTATAGCATATATAATTAGCATTGCACAAATTTCTAAACCAATTATTTTTATCACAAGTTTTGTTGATATTATCTGAGATGCCGCACAAAGACGTCTACCAGGTGCTTCTCCACCCACTTTGACATGACAGCATCACTCTCATGTTGGATCCAAGCCTAAGCCTAGTCATTTGTGCTCTTGTCATTGAAATCATACTTTCTTTGTGTACCCATAGCCAAACTCACGATTCTCAGAATTTACCCATGGTTTAGACCTTTCCTTTCCATCAGCCCCCAGCTGAATGAAAGACATAAAATTTCACAAGCTGAAAGGCCAAAATCTGTTTTTGTATTAGCCCTACCCTGTCTCTTTGCCAATGGCTCACCACGTGGTGAACTCCAATTATGTATGTTCTTCATCGTCTATGATGCTTGATGAGTTAATTGGGTTTTATGGAGTTTTTTGAGCTATGAACATGAAAGGTGTTATGGATGTGTTAAATTATTTATTTCAAATGTCCATTTCATACAAATCTATACAGCAGAGGCCTGAAGCCAGCCAGCTTCAAGGTCAGAGCTGATAGATTCTTCAGACAACAGAGTTCACAGAACTGAAGTGACTCACTGTGCACATTGTGATACATGCCAGCTTTCTACTCTTGTGCATGAAAATCTGGAGTTTGTTCATGATTGAAGAGATATTCTCCATCAGTTTGGGTACTCAGAAAAACAAAACAAAACAAAACACCACTGGTGATACATTTATGGAAGTTTTCATTAATTCATGCTTTCCCCCTTGCTCTTCTAGGACACTAGTGAGTAGACCTGTTATTAGAAGACATGGCAATATAGGTGCAAACACTGGAATTATAGCTGTGTACATTCTATTTTGTCAGATACATTTGAAAACTGAATGAGACACTTTTTAAAATACCCCATCCTAGCTGGGTATTGTGGCACCTTTAATCCCAGCACTCAGGAGACAGAGGCAGATGAATCTTTGTGAGTGCCAGGCCAGCCTGGTCTACAGAGTGAGTTCCAGGAAATGCTGCTGTGTGTGTGTACATGGTGAGCCTATGAGTGCATATGTCTATTTATGTTTGTGTCAAGGCATTTGCCAGGCATTGATATCCTCATTGATATGAATATTAGCAGAGTACACACAAAAGGATATAGTATTGTCTGAGACATATTCAACTTATGACCAAGGACATTGTCATATTTTGTAGAACTGAATTAACTAATGTTTAGCACCACTGAAAAAATTTCCCAGTGTCAGTCTTGGCTTGGGAAGACTCCTTTAAGTCAGTCATTTTGCATTTGACGATCATAGTGACTTAAAATTTTTAAGGTATTTTCAATAGTAAAACACAGAATTTTGACAATTTGAGAAATTAATAAACAAGTGTTTACTGAACATTTCACTCCCTGCTTTTATATCACCCTTACAATTTTATAGATAAATATTTCTAAATGTTAATAGCATTACACTTTGACTTCCATGTCATCTGCTTTCTGAGAACCTCATCTGTCACTATGTATCTTGTGGAGTTGTTGCAAACCCTCCTGTTACTTCACAAATTCATTTTTGTAGATTATTAGGGGCAGATTTTACTTTTCTTAATACAATTTTCATGTACAAAGAACATCTTACCTATTATTTCCAGGGTAATTTAAGAGAAGCAGCATTATTAAAGGGAAGAATTCCCAGCGCTCTTAAACGTCTCAATAAATAGAAGATCCATACCCTTATAATGTCTCCTTTTAAAACCTGATATAAAAATTAAATTTAGTATAAATTAACTGTGGTCACAATTACAGAATATAATCCTCCAATGTTCATATTAGCAATGCCTTAAAGGAAAGTAATAAAGTAGAATGGTAATAGTAATGAATAGTATCTTAATGTGTACGTGTGTGGACACTGAGGGACTAGAAGGAATGGTGGAATTGGCAGGTGCTTGCACCTGTATGTCACATTTATGAGAATGCCAAAACTAAACAATCCTCCGGTCCTGTGCAAGTGCCAACTTTGATATATCAGTGACACACATTTTCCAAAAGATGGTAACACTCCAAATGAAACGATATAACAGTCTTTTGATATGTACAGGGTAGAAACCCTGAGAATACTCTAATGCATATGTGAATGCAGATGCTAAAACCTCCGATTATTCCTAACAATCAGTTTAAGTTTTTGCCTCCAAACTTTCCAAATATTCTCTCTTGCTATCCACAAAGATCTCTAGCTGGACTGTGAAAACCATGGGGGAGCAGAGATAGTCAACAATATTGAATGGAGTGTGGTAGGCTCTAAAGAACCCACCCTTAACCTTGATGATGCCAATAGCACCTGCTCTACACTGTCCTCAAGGTTTGGGGAGAGTCTCTCCATTGCTGTGGAGGGAACCACATAGGATTTGAGTCATAAACCCTCAGGTTTGACTCCTGCCCTCTCCGGTAGTCCCAGTTTGAAGAGACTGAACTTGGGTCTCCAAACCCTCTAGTAGTTCATACTACAAACACATAGTTTTGTGCATACTGTGGCACATGAATTTTCCTTCTGTCCTTTGTAAAATTTTCTATATTTTTATATAGTATAACGGGAGACATTTATATAAGATAAACATAATTCAAGTCCTTTAGTTTTCTTGTTTCTTATTCTTGTTTGGCTGCTGTTGCTATGTTGCTGAGGATGATGTCATTAAGTGTCAGTGGCCATATTTGTTAGATCTCAGTCAAGAAGCTAAGGTCACATGGGAATGCCAATTCCAGTTTTATCTTCACTCAGCTTCATGTATAGCCATTATTTATAATGTGACCAATTTAAATGTCACCCAGTATAAATTGATAAATCTTTTCTACTGTGGGGTCTCTTGTCTGTTGATCACCTGCCAAATATAACAGAGTCACCACAAAGTCCAACATTTGCTGCAGAAAGAGTGGCAAAGAAATGCCAGTCCCAAATGTCTTCTGAGATGGCTCTGTCCACGAGTTTTTATCACATTTACATGGACTGGGTCATATACCAAATTAGAGGCCGTAGAGGTGTTGCTGTTACTTGCATTGATAGGTTTGTACTGAAACATCTCTATACTCACATGGTCTATGTGATGCTGGACAGTATTTAGTCTACCCCTCATGTGAGTGCAAAAATTTTCCAAATAAGAAAATTCAATAATAATTGGATCTGACATTATGGGCTTAAGATCATAAATTAAATATGCTGGGAACATTAGAAAGCCAACCCAGAGACTTGTGATGCCAAACATCCTCATTCCTGTGCAAGAATTGGGAAATGGTCATATGCATATTTTAAAAGAAATAAGATATGGAAATATTATATATTTGAGGCAAGTTTTCTCTGTGTAGCCCTGAAGGTCCTGGAACTTACTCTGTAGGCCATGTTGACTTCAAACTCATAGAACCACCTGCCTCTGCCTCCAGTATGCTGGGATTAAAGGCATGTTCCACCACTTCGCAGCCCATAAATATATTTTAAAGATACGTTTGCATATCTTATTTTATCTGTATGTGTGTTTTCCTAAATCCATGCTTGATAGCACAAAGGCCAGAAGAGTCAGTGGATGCCCTGAAACTGGAGTTAGCCAGTTGTAACCTGTCATTTGAGTGCTGGGATCTAAACACAGGCCAAGAACAATAGCAGCTAGTGCTCCTAACCCTTGAGCCATCACTCTGTACCCCATTCTCTACCTTATATTGGTCAAATTTATTTGATGGTTTCAGCCAAGTGTACAATGCTTACAGCTCACTCATAGTCTCTGTCTTCCCTAGTTTTCCTATGTTGTATGATAGGCTTTTCCTAAGGGGAAGTGAACAAATGTCTATCCATCACAAATCAGGGACCAATGAGACCAAAATATGATACCACCAAAGTCCAACTTGGTAAACCAATGAGTTTTATTGGGGTCACTTACAGGAATATGTGTAAAAGGTTACTTACAGGAGCAGGAACCACTCAAAAACAGTTGCATCACCAAGGCTCACATCAGGGTAGCTGTCAGCTCATGCAAGCTGAACACCAAGAACACATTTCAGAGCCTGCAGGCAGCTCAACAGATCATGCATGGTCTTGAGGAGTTTCCCCGAAGTATGGAATGTTTGAATCTTGGAGAAAATTGCGACACAACACCCTAGACCCTGATCCACTCAATTAAGGTAAAACAAAGGCATTTGTACAATTAAGGTATTTTATGGCATATAAAATGACAAACAAAAATTCAGATTTTCCACTTATATTTTTAAAATTGAAATTTTCATTCACATTTCACAATAGTTGAGTGAAATAGTGTCAGTGGTATTTCGAATCAATTAATTCTGCAGAGAACAATATCTGACCACAACTCTGTTGACAGTTTGTGACAAAGTGACTGCAATGTTTTTGTTCTGTCAATACTAGATAGATAATGGCTAGACTTCATTTATGAATGGATTCCAATTTTTATTCACAAATGATAACTATTTTTACTGGCATGTATTTTTAAGCTTTCTGGTTTTCTATTTATTTGAACTACTTTAGAAAAATACATATTAAATTATTTGTCTCAGTAAGGACTGGCTGATGAAAATGATTTATTTGGCAAATATGCATTGCTGTGTGATGGACAAGGATAGCCAGTATAGAAAGGAGAGAAAAGTTTCCCTAGAAGCCATTAAGATGGCTTTTCCTGACCTGACGTGGTATTTCCTAACATTGGATTTTTAAATTTGGAATGTATTAAGCAGTCATTGTAACTTTCACTTTGAAACTAGATAAGGAATCATTTTTTTTTCATCAATAAGCCCTCATTTTATTAAAGATCTGCGAAGCACATATGGTACACTCTGTGGATGAATTGCTGTGAGCCATCAAGGTAGAGTCCTGGAAAGTCCTATGGACAATTGGGAGGCCCTCAAGAGGAAAGACTGTTTCAGCTAGTCTTTGAGAAAAGGGAGATATTGACAGGCTGGAAATTGTGAAGATGTATTCTTGACATGAGGAGCATTTCCAAACAGTAGATGTCCTTGAATATCTAGAACATAAGGGAACCATAAGAGAACCGTGTGTGTGTGTGTGTGTGTTCATTTGTATTACATGTGTGTAAAATACACATATATATGTGTGGAAGCAAGGGGCTGACATAGGATGTCTTCCTCAACTGCTGTCCATCATATATTTTTTGAGACAGGGACCCTCATGGAACCTGGAGCTCACCATTTGGCTAGACTGGCTGGCTAGCAAGCTCTTGGAATCTACCTGTCTCTGCTTCTCCAGCACTGGGTACTCATGTGTGTGCCACCATAGTTGGGTCTGCATGCTTGCATGGCAAGTACTCCATCCATCAACTGAGCCATTTCTCTAACCTCAGCTTGGTATGTTTGATAAGAAATGGTAGGACTTGGGGTTGGTTGTCACGTAGATTGGTAGGATCTGGTGTGCTCTATGAAATGGTGCATACACTGAGTGCCTTTCAGGGGGAAGTGGTAAAAAAAGAGACTCACCTTGTCCGCTGAGTTTCAAATAGGTGTGTAAGAGGGTGCCTAACCATAAAAGTATGGGGAAGCTGAGTTCTTCCCACAATGTGGAGTTGCCTAATATGATATGTTTTTCCAGGTTGTCTCTACATATTAATTACAATTTAGAATATATGCCTAAAATAATTATTGTAGTTCAATTGCAACAAAATAATCCCATAAATCATGTTTGTTGTTGATGTTTCTACAATAAACACAAGTAATATTGAAATGCCACTTATTTATTACCATAGTCTAGCTCAGATAATTCAGAATATTTCTAATAATTTATGTCCATGTAGCTACATGCAAAATTACGATTCTACCTTATAGATAATTTATATCAAAAAGCAGTTGTTATAGTTTTATTGAATTAATAAAATATTTTTTATTATTTTCAAAAATGAAACTGAATTTCTGAAGTGTGTCATTATTTCACTCATTTTTCTTATACACACCAATCTATAGTGTCTACATGATGAGCAATATTGTTTTGTCTGTCTGTCACCAATAGCATGTAGCACAGAGGCACATGTAATGCAAGTTGATTCTGTGTTGGACAGGTAGGACAATGGGTAACGCAGCAACTTGGTTTATTTGTGTGACCTTCCTGAATTCTTCAGGAAACTGGACACATGTCCTGCTTTCTGATTATTCTGTTTCTAGCCTACTCAATTACTTCATTTCCTGGTATCATGGAAAATTCTCCATATTCAAATAGAAAATTGTGTTTTTAATTTTAGGCTTGTCTTTAGTTCATGATGTTATCAATTGCAAGGTGGCAGCCGGCATGCTAGAGGATGAATATGTGGATTGAATTCAGACACAGAAATTCAGCATAGCATATTGATATACCTTCTGTGTCAAAGCCAGAAAAACACGTGGTTGACTGGTTTCTCTGTGAACAAGACACTTTGCTAACGTTACTTTAATACAGCTATTTTTAGGCTTAGCAGATTCATGATGAATCTGATATATTTGGTTTGTGACAAATAAATTCATTTTTATCTTGTAATTTGTTCATTCATTTTCCCATCCTCTCCTCTTAATTTATATACTTTCAGGCCATTAGTAATTGAGAAGGACCAATATTACATATATTGAGAAAACTGTACTGGAGTCACACATCTATTATGAAGTTAGGAGATATCAAAGCTTAGAAAATTGGATAATATTTTTCAGAGAAAGGGAATTTGTGATTCTTGACACCACATATGAAGTATGTACAATGACAGTCACCGTCTCGGGGGATACAGTTTACAGGCAGTCAGTCTTAATTGGAGACTTGAGTGAACATTGCTGGGGCTTTGAAGGAGCTGAAGAGTAGCCCCAATTAAAAATTGTATTCCTTGTCGGTCTTTCTAGTGCTTTTATTTCATGGTTACTAGTCCTACTGTGTGCCATTAGAGCACTGACAGTAGGCTCGGGTGCTGCAGATGAAGAAGCAACAGGCGACCCTTTGAAAGCAGGTGTGCCCTCAAGTAGGTGTCTATTTCAGTCAGTCTTCTTCCCGAGCAGATTACTTCCTTCTCATAAGGTGTGGGAAGGCTGGTCTTTGTACAGCAGCTTTTCTGACTAGTGCATTGTAAGTTTATGAGGTTTCCTAGAGATGACTTTTTTTAAAAAAAGATTTATTTATTATGTGTAGTGTTCTGCCTGCCTGCATGCCTGTAGAGGGCACCAGATCTCACTGCAGATGTTTGTGAGCCACGGTGTGGCTGCTGGGAATTGAACCAAGGACCTCTGGAAGAGCAGATTGTGCTCTTAATCTCTGAGCCATCTGTCCAGCTCAAGTTTCCTAAGTGTCCAACATCAGAAAGCTCATCTTTATGGTAGTCTCAGTGTCCTTCACCTTGTTAGCAATATTTTGAGGAGCAAAGGGACTTGACATGGACAGTCCAGTGACTCCTACACTTCCACATGGCACCTGCATTGTCCCTTGCACACACTCCATGAAGGAGACATGGAAAGCCACAACTCAGTGTGTTGGGCTTCTGTGAAAAGAGATGTTATACTATCATTACCTACAACTTTATCAGGAAATAAAGCCAGGCATGGAGCATCAACTCATTTCTCCTCAAGATCAACCAGCCCCTAGGTTACCTGTTCCTATTGTAATATTTCTGGCCTCTTTTATTTATGAAAATGTAGTGAATCACTCTGGTAGCTAGAAGCACATAGTAGGTCCTGGCACATTTTGTTTTCTCTAGCTTTTGTGTCTTCTAATTCCTTTATAAAAATCTAAGCTAGGCAGTGGTGGCACACACCTTTAATCCCAGCACTTGGGAAGCAGAAGCAGGAGGATCTCTGTGAGTTTGAAACCAGCCTGGTCTACAAAATCCAGTTCTAGTTCCAAAGCAACACAGGGAAATCCTGTCTGGAAAACCCATCCACTCCCTCAAAAAAAAAAAAAAAAAAAAAAAAAAGAAAAGAAAAGAAAAAAGAAAATCTAAGAGTCATTTAATAAATGAAATGGTTCTGATTTCTGGATAAAGACCAGATGTCAAATATGAAAGTGGGCTGCAGCTAAATGTTAAGCCTAAGTAATAAATTATCTTAGTGTGAGCAAAAACTTTATATGTCTAAGAAAAGAAAACCCTCAAATAACTCAAGTAAAAAGACATATAACTTTTTCTCTAGTAATATCTTCCTTTTGTCTAGATAGTTATTTTGAATAATGTTCAGCAGAAGAGAGGACAGAAAAGCTGACTTCAACTGGGAAGGCAGAAGAGTAAGGTAGCCTGATTGAAGCCCTTGGAAAATAAATAGCAGGAGGTGGGAGTGTCGAGATGTCCTATGAGTCTATGTGGGCATGCAAAAAAGGACTCTTCAACTCAGAGATCTCGAACATGTGTTTTCAGAAGAGTGGTCCCCTTTTACAAGTCACTTAAAGTATGACATTGTATACTACAGGACTTTGGGGGGGCTATTGATTTAAAAAACAAAAGCATTTGCTATGTGACCTTTGATGAGCTGAGTTTGATCCCCCAGAATCGACGTGAAAAAGCTGGCTATGCTGGAACACAATTGTAATCCCCCAGCACCTAAAATGAGATTTGTGGTAGGGACGGGAGGATCCACCTGTAGCTTGGGCCACCTCACATGGAGTATGAAAGCGCAGTGTCAGGCACCTGCCTCAGCACCGTAGAAGGAAGGCACCTCTTCCTGAAATAGTCCTCTGACTACCACACAGGCTGCATGGCACGTGCATGTGCTCATTCACACATCGCACATACCATGGGCACACATAGGCTGCATGGCAGATGTTTCAGTCATTAGCAAGTATAATAATGACAATAACAATAACAACATTAAAATAACTACATACTTATATATAAATAAAAAACCAACTTTTTAATGAAAATAACATTACTAAAAGGCATAGCTTTCAGCTTATGCTTTTCTTCTTTTGCCTTCTCTCTTTTCCTTTCATCTTTCCTCCCTTCTTTCTCTTTTCCCTACCTTTTCAAAGATTCGTGGCTAATGTTATTAGAAACATAGTTTTCCTTTAGAAAGATAACAAAGGACAGATCCAGTGCAGGAGATTCACCGTGCTTTTGATTCGGGGGTAATGTTCTGAATAATGAGATCAGAATGCTTCATGAATTTCAGCTCAGCATGCAACAATTTGAATGAGTGCGGAACTCCAAAGGCCACATTAGTTTAATTCAGTTGCTTCTTCATACCATTACTCATTGCCTATAAAGCCAGTTTGTGAAGTCCGATGAGCCTCTCAAGTTATTCTGGAGACTGTCCTGTTGTCTGTGAATTTTCTTAAGTTCCACCTTGAGTCAGTTTCTCAAATGCAAGACACTTTCTCTACTTATTTACATCGAACTAGCACTTACTGTAGATTTATATTCTAGTAGTCGCATCTGTCAAGCGTTTCATTTGCCCAGGTCCAGACTTAAATTCTACAGTCCTCTATTTCAGTATCATTTTCAATGAACAGGAAAGAAAAAAAAAACACAACAAACAAAAATAAAATCAAAAACAAAATAAATCATGACCACGAAGAGGTATACATAGCATCACACAGCATCAGTACTTACATTGAGAGTTCAAGATTGTGTTCATGGATATTCCTGCATTTGGGTTTATCAGACACAGAATAAGATGCATGCTATTGTCATTGTTATCCCCAGCTCAGAGTTGCAGAGGCAGAATCAAAGTGCCTCCTGGCTGTGCCTGCTTTCTCTCTTCCTGGGTGACATTTGATGGACTGAAGGTGTTTGAGTGTGGGGCTTAACTAACTCTTCTTTCAGCAGATCCACTTTCTTTCCAACTGTGTGCAGGCCTTCCCCTGCACCTGCCCTTTACTATCTATTCCCCTCAAGTGTATCTGCTGCATGGTGCACTCCCTGTTTGAAACACTGTCGAACACTGTCCCCTTCCTACCCCACTGTACAGGAATAACTCAGCACGCTGTATTTTAGTACTTGACATGTGCCCAGCTACACTGTAATGGCTTCCAGGTGTTCCTCTGAATAGTGTGTGACTCCTTGAGTTTTTATCATGCTGTGGGATTAAAACTGCCTTGCTTTTTTTTTTTTTTAACCACTCTGATCCCCAAACACACCCAGTTTCTTTATGAGAATGAGGATAGACATTTAATAATAATTCTATGGCAGCAAGATGTGGTATAGCAACTAGTATGTCTTGGGGATGAAAAGAGGCTTTCCACAAAGTGTCCGCTAACATTAAGAAAGCCAAAGCCAAAGCCAGTTAGTCGTCCATATCGATGTAGTTTCAAATGCCAGGAACCAACCTACTAAATATCACTTTAGCACCAAATAGGGGGGAAAAAATCACAACCACAGTATGGGAGGAACCAAGGGTATAAGCATGGAGCAGACAAAGAATGACTTCTTGGCCACTATTGCTTTTCACTGCTCTGCAAGACAAAGAAGGCAGCTATTAGGTTTCTGACAAAGCAATTAGAGGGAGGTGCAGATGCGGGGAGCTGACCTGACATTTGCTCCTGGATAGTTGTCATAGCAGCAGCATGAATACAGCAGTTTGATATAAGTGCTACTGCAGGCTGTGGAGGATGTTCCACACCAAATGCAGCACATTAGAGCATCAATATACAAGGATGGAGATGAAGCCTCAAGCCAGCCATCTTCTTCAGCTCTGATCAAATGCTTCAAATAACATTTATGAAAGAGCCGCTTTTAAAAGCAATGATAATTTTGTGCCCTTGAAAGACTAGCAGCATGTACACTATGAGTAGACATTGTGCCTCCCATGCAAAGCTCCTTGAAGTATTTTTAAACAAAGCAGCTAAAAAGAAGTATTTTCTTTCTTGAAATTGATATGACCTTCTAACAAAACATTATATACCGTGTCCATACACCATTTTCATTTATTTTGTTCTTTTGGAAATATGTACATGTATCTATTTATATACTATATGTATAGTCTGTATCTGAAAACCATACACAAAGGTAGTTAAGGTTATATATACAATGTTCACACATATGCAATGTATTAGGTATACATAAAGATATTATCAACATTCTAAAGGTGGTTTATGTCCATGAGTTATTCTAATGTTGATCTATGCATGCAAAACATAATTCACTTCCAACTTCTTTCAAGAGGGAAAATGTTTACAAATTATCTTTGGGTTTTTATATGGAAAGACTAGAGAGAGAGAGTCAATGCAATCATTTATGCATTATCAAAACTGTATAAGTGTTGCTAGCAAGAGACTAATATTTCTCTCCTCCCTTTTCTGTCCTCCCACTCACAGTATAGACAAACTAACAAAAATTGAACTTTTTTTTTTTTCAAAATAAAAAATGCTAGAAATCAGGAACACAACAGAGTCAAATCATTTAAAGTGAAAATTGAAAAACAAAGATAGAAGGAACACTGGGCGTGGTAACTATTTTACATCCCTTAATGTCATGGGTGGGTGGGTGGGTGGGGGTCTTGTTCTTTCTTGAATATGACAAATATACATGCACTCCATTAGGCTGTCACTGTGGATAAGATTAAAAAGTGCATCTCCAGGGACAAAAACTGTATTCATTCTTCAAATGCAACTGGCAGGGACTGGGCCGGGTTGATATCTCCATGTCTTGTGACACAAGCATGTGTTGTGTCTTCACTGATAGGATCTTACCTTCAGGTTCTTAAGGGAACCAAGGGCAATAGCAATATCTTGTATTATTTGTAGAAGTCTGCAAGACCTCAAAGGAACACAACTTGTACCTGGCCTGGGATCTTGCTTGCTAGCTTTTGGCTTCTGGGAGAGCTGCTGATGGAACCATGTTCCGTTGGAAGGCTCTGTATCTGCACACGTACTAGGAGTACTAAGAACACTTGGTGCATAAAATCAAAAGGACAAAAAATGAATAAACCATGAAATTGAGATATAAAATTGATGGGTGGACATGTTGGGGGTTGTGGTGGGATTTCATCAAAACATTATCATCC
Source organism: Cricetiscus sungorus (assembly GCA_030556225.1). NCBI lineage: Eukaryota > Metazoa > Chordata > Mammalia > Rodentia > Cricetidae > Cricetiscus > Cricetiscus sungorus. The sequence continues at coordinate 137,030,869 of JANBXA010000651.1, forward strand.
TGTATGAAATTCTCAAATGGTAAATTAAAAAAGATAGGTGTCAAGGGTTAGGCTCAGGTGGTAAAGTCCTGTCCAAGTTTTATGCCCAGGGCTGAAATAGCAAGAACCCAGAGTACATGTGGAGTGCGTATGGTGACCCTGAAGTGCCAGTGCTCAGAAAGCAGACATGGGCCTCAGAGTAGACACAGGGAGAGTTCTGGGTACAGTGACAGGCCATAGATCCTGTTGCAGCAAGCCCGGAGGGCATTTTCTTAATTAGTGAGTGGTGCAAGAGGGTCCAAGCCATGGTGGGTGGTGCCATCCTGGGCTGGTGATCCTGGGTCCTATTAGAAAATAGGTTGAACAAGTCAGGGAGAACAAGGCAGTAAGCAGCACCCCTCCATGATTTCTGCACCATCTCATGTCCCAGTGAATAAGGTGGTGCAAAGCGACTGAGGAAAACTCAAAGTCAGCCTCGGCCTCTACCCAAGGGAACAGCCAAACACACATCAAAATCCAATAAGAGAAACAAGGGCTGTGACCCCAAGCGCCGAAAGTGCAGGCTCTGTAGCAATGTGCATCGCTTTCCTTGGTTTTCCTTTAGTTACCTCTAGACTTTAACTTGTTCAGATTGCTTTTCTAGTTGTTACAATATCTACACAGCAACTTAGACTACTGCTATTAGAATTTTTCAAAGACCAATAAAGACCCATTCAATAGCATCTTGGAGGGCACATAGCATAGTGCCTTAAAACCTGGGACAAAAGAACAAAAACAAAACAAAAACAAAAACCAAACAAACAAAAACAAAAAAACAAAAACATGTGGGGTGGGGACTGGTCTGACCTTGTATCCTAGCTTAGACCAGGCTCCTGAGAAAAATGGAGGGTCCTCACATGCAGCTCACTGCAATGTGCACACTCCCAACTGCTTTGCAGTATTTGTTTGCAAATTGTTCACAAAATGCAAGGGCAGTGGGGGAGAGGAGTTGCAGCATATTTGCATAAATTAGCCTTGGAGGAATTAAAAATATTAATCACCTTAATGACTTGGGAACAAAAGTGAATAAAAGGGAAAAAAAAACTGCTTATCAGGAACTCTGTCTCCTGCAGAATGCCTAGGTTGCAAGAAACAACCAATCCCAACAAAGGCAAATCTGAAGACATGCTGGAGTCACAGATATGATTTGTGAAGCTCTATTAGCTTTCATTTTCATTTTAAGTGCCATTTTTAGAGTTGGTAATATTTGGACTTCAAGCTATCATTTAAAGCAGTTCATATGCTTTACAAGTTTAAAAAAGGGAACAATTTGAATATTTTTCTGGAGACATTGGGTGGAAGGTATATTTAAACCTAGATACATGTAATCCTAGAAATGCCTAAATAAGCTTTAATTTTAGCTCTGTTTATACTATTTTATTTACTAAAGAAGCATAAAAAGAGGCTAGTTTTAAACTGACTTATTTAAATTTAATTCCACTGGTATATTGTTTTACATTAAAACAATCCTATTAAAATTGTGGGACTCGAATCTTTCTTCTTCAGTTTTTATTTTAATTATCTTGTTGTTTTCTTGTGGTTTTTGTTTCTACCATGCTGGGGCTAGAAGTCAGGACTTCCTCTATATGTCAGGTATGAAGGAATGCTACCCATGAGTCGCAGCGCCCAGTCACCCAGTCCTATTGGGTTTTTGTGGGGTTTTTTTGTGTGTGTTTTACATTTTATGGCCTAATTTTGTAGTCACAAAATTAGCTTAAGCTTGAGCAAACTAGTGTATAAGGTCTTCTTTGGATAAGGATTTTCCTTGACCTACCCTAACTCTATCTGACAGTGCTCCTGGTGGTCTCTGCCAGAGTGGAGGCCTTGGTCAAAGGTGTTTCAGTGGTGAACAACTGGTCCCTGGTGGAGAAAGGCCAGTCCAGAGCTTCAGGGTTTGAATAGGTGTCCTGCTTGGCATTTTCAATGTCATTTAACAAAAATCCTTAGGACTAAAGCTGAGACCTCAGTGCGCTGTGTGCTGCATCAGGAAAGAAGATTGTGAATGGGAGGATATGATGGTGAGAATGGAAGTGGGTGGGTTCATATAAAATCCTTTTCAGTGACAGATTATTCCAGAACCTGGAATATGAATCATATAAACGTTTATTAATCAGAAAAGCGGGGTTATAGAACCCCGAGAATTTGTAAAGATTTTTTTTCTGTTGCAGCTGCTCTCAATCTGGACATAAATAAAGTCACCCCATTGTATCCTTACAGCTCAGTACAGCTGCCCACGCTATAAGGCTGTAGTCTTCAGTGAGAGTGTAAGTGTATCTTTGGCAATAAGTAGATCCCTACTGTACCCATCTATTACAACTCTATGTTGGACAATATTGAAAAATGTCCTTCAACTCATAGAAGTCTGTTTCCTCCTCTATAACTTTGGAAAGTCTTTTTTTTTTTCCTGTTTCATTTTTCTTTTTCCTCCCGCTTAACTTTTGAACACAGCAGGAGTGTGTGAGCATAAGCACAGCACCTACCTCAGCACTCACACCAAGGGGAAGTGGTTCCCTCACCAGGAAGAGTGTGTCCCTTTCACATTAGAGCCCTGCTGTCTCCCAGCCTCTCTTGTGGAGATGCCTCAGTTACAGTTTCTATTGCTGTGAAGAGACACCATGGCCATGGATGGCAACTCTTATAAAGGAAAACATTTAATTTCAGTGGCTTACAGTTTCATAGGTTTGGTCCATCATTGTCATTGCAGGACATGGTGGCTTGCAGGCAGGCACGGTGCTGGAGAAGGAGAAGTGTTCTGCATGTTGATCTGCAGGCATCAGGAAGTTAGCTGTGACACTGTGCTCGAGCATAGAAGACCTCATATCCCACCCCCAGAGTGACACACACTTTCTCCAGAAAGCCCACACCTCCTAACAGTGCCACTCCATTTGGGAGTCGTTTTCTTTCAAACCACCATGATGTCTTTAATTTAACTTGACTTTCTCACTCTGTGTCATCCATTCTTTCAAGCAGACCCTGTCTCTGTTCATGTTACAAAGCAGTTTCTCTTCTCCTTAGTACATTAGCATATATCCATTTAAGCTATGACTTCCCCTTCTCCCATCAATGATGAACTTGTTGGGATCTCCTACAGCTCATACACTCCAGCAATTCCCCACCTCTGTCTACGCTCAGTCATCACTTATTCTCCTTATGTTGTGCTCTTCCATTCAGTGTACATAAATCTTATTGAACTTGCATCCCCATCAGAAGAAAGTGAAAAGAGAAAACCTCACACATGATCACATCTACCCTTGCCCCAGTTCCCAAGGCTTACCTGTGTACTCTTTGTCACAGCATTATCTTGATTGCTGGCTAAGTCAGTCCTTAGATTCTGCTTTGAAATGATGCAGGTTTCTGTGCCCAATTCATCTACAAGCTACTCTGCCTTCAGGGTCACTAATGAATTTTACGTCGTAAGGTTGATGGTCTGATGATCATCTTAGCTACACTCACAGGAACATTTGGCTGTTATTTTTGTCTGACTAATACTTTATACTGCCCTTGATTTGAAGAACAGAACATTCATTTTCTCACAAGGTCTTGTACCTCCTTCTGCATGTAGCATGTTCTCTTGTTCTCAGCCTAGAGTTTTCTGATCCCTGGCCTTGTTCATGGAGGTTTTTCTTTTATTCTGCAGTCTAACATATTTAAATTTTATTCAGAAAGTGGTCCTTAAAAAATATAAATTCCAAGCAAGGCTTCTCCCTGAACTTCCAAACTGTGTCCCCAACTGCTTGTCCATACTCTCTCCTGGATCAGTATTAAGTGTAATGCATTTAGTGTGTTCAAAGCAGGTATCAAGACATCAATAGAATGTAGTCTGTGACTGTCCCTTCTTTCCATACTGCTTCCTACCACATGAGCCATGGTTCTGGCTGGTAAACAGAGCTTAAGGTCAGGGCCTAGAGGAAGGGTCCTTTCGATAAGCATAAGGATAGATTCTATTGGTGGAGGATGCAGAGAACATGGACCTCTTTCACAGGGATGTATTCTATTCACTGAGAGACAAAGCTCAGGATTAGGGTCTAAATGATGCTCAGGATATTGGGGGGGGATACAGATGGATACTCTATGCTCCTAATAGAACTGCATAGTATCACCAGATTGACCTTGTCACTGCAGCATTCCAGGTAAAGAGGCATAGTTTTCTCATGTCCTTCCTTTGGAGAAGGCAAGTCTGTGTGGTTGAATGACAATACTAGTTTCTTCAATGCTCACTCTAAACTATGCTTCCTGAAAGCATCCTCAAAGACTGCTCTGTCCACCATACTTCAAATTCCATAGTCTTCTCTTCAGCATTTTGTACCTTAAAGTTAGAAACATTTGTCATTCATACTTCTACCATTCACTATTATCTAAAGTACACATTTTAATTATTTGCTTTTCAATGCCTAGCTTTATTTCCCCACTAAACCAATCTTTTAAGAGCAGAGAGTTTTTGACAGTTCTTGGCCATGACTCTAGAGCTCTAACAAGCACATAATGGCAGAAAATAATCATAGGGTAATGGAAAAAATATCAGTCTAGTTTCTCTTTTCAATTAAATATTCCCTATCCCACTGACCTCACTAAGATTTGGAAATCTCATGACCTTAGTGTTTCTCAGATAGAAAGGCTGACTCTTCTACCTCTTGTAGTTTAGGAACAAGAAGACACTGTGGTTAAACCTCTACACTAGGAGCAAGAACTCTATGTCTGGATCTTACATCCTGAACTCATAGAATAAGCCACTAATGCCTCTTTTCACCTTCCACAAAGCAACAGCTTCATGATGTTGTTGTACAAATTAAGCCAACACTATCTGATAGCACTTCTCTTCCTTTAAGCACCGAAGTTTTGTGCATATGGCCTATGCTAGATTGGATATTTTCATTTATTTTTAGGTAATTAACTGTGTATGTGTTTTCTGCATCCAATGCTAAGTACAAGCTCTTTGGAAGTAAATATTCCATCTGTGTTATTCTCTGTCTCTTCAGCCACAGTATCTTGCACATAGTGTGTATTCAATATACTATAGTATGTGTTTTATTCCACTATCAGTATATTTTTCTATGACACTAAAGTTAGTTCTTTTTTATTTTATGCAAGATGAAGCAGCTTTGACTTAGTGCAATGCTATATCTTTAGGCCTATTAAATGTATCCTATGCAGCTGCACTGTAGTTGGCATTTTCTTTGGGGTACAAACCAACTCACAATAAAGACACAGAGACTTATTATTAATTATGATTGCTTGACTTTAGTTTAGACTTGTGCCACTATCTCTTTTAATTTAACTTAACCTGTTTCTGTTCCTCTACATTTTGCCTCTGGGCCTTTTGTCTTTCTTTCATTCTGTATGTCCTACTTTCCTGCTTCCTCTATGTCTGCTGGTGGGCCCCTGGCATTTCCCTGTTGTTTTCTTTTCATTCTTCCTTGAGCCTAAATTCCTCTTCCTCCTTACTATCTCTCCCTGGAAGTCTCACCAGTATCTGCTCCCATGCTATTGGCCATTAAGCTTTTCATTAGACCAATCAGGTGACTTAGGCAGACAAGGTAAAATAGCAACACGGCTTTATGTAATTAAACAAATGCAACACATCCTTGCATAGTTAAACAAATATACCATATTCCCCTTTTGTCTAAATAAAAAGAAGAAATATTTTAGCTTTAATACAGTAATATATGCAATAAGGAAAATTATTAAGAATCACCTTTACAATATCCAGTCCATTTGCATTTGGCAAATTCATAGAAAATACTCCATTATCTATACTATCTTGGTGAATCCAGAATTGGGCACATAATTTACTTTTGATCCTAACTTGTTTTACCAATATAGAATTATCATTTTGGACCTCGAAATATTGTCTCAGATAAACAATTTTAGCTTTTATGTTTCTCAACCTTATAAACTTTACATCTCTTATGTAATTTTTTTTAATTTAGTGGCAAGAAATATATAACCATAATTATCTCCTCTTCAATTCTATCAGAGACCCAAGAAGGATGTAATATTATCTTAGTAAACATGAAGTGCACAGCAAAGCAGCTCCCAAAATAAAGAAATGACAGAGACATGTGGCTGCCTGGACAGTCACCAAAGTTTCCTCTGCAATGTTGGGGCATCCATCTTTGACCCACAGGCCTAGAATATCTGACTACAAGTTTGACTGCTGCAGAAGACTAACTACTAACCTGAATTTTTTAATTATCCTAAACAGTTTGTAATAATGTCTTTCAAGGACTAGAACTTTATATTACATTTTTAAATGAGCTGCATACATACAATACCTTAAGCGAGAAGAAACATATAGATGGTATATCAAAAGTAACCTTAAATTTCTATCAATATACAAAAACTACATAGCAATTTAAATTATTTGAGATGAATTTTCTTTTTATCCTATAGCCCCAGAAAACATGCTACCTAATGATCAAAAATCATCCACCTCAACTCTTGGGGATGAGGGTACTAATGTTTTCTAGACTGCCTCCTGTTATTTGGGGGTAAGCAGCATACCCAGGGGACCCTGAGAAAGTTGAGAAAATGGTCAAGTCCAAAGAAAAGTAGCTGTAACCGTTGTTGTCCAGACTACGTGTAACGGGAATTTACAGGGTTTATCTGAAGTCCTGGCTGTAATCTGTGAGACTTGACCGGCTCAGTAAGCAGCCTTATAGTTGTTCTGAATGCAGAACTCTGAGGAAACAGAGGCACTCTGAGGACCAACCATTTTCACTGATGACTGGTACCCTCGCTCTGTAAACACATGAATTTTCAAAGGTAACATACATACCTGCATTAAAACAAATATGGATTGTGCATTGTACACAAACCACCCAAAGATGAATTTTTGTTTTATGTTGGAGCAGGGTGAAATTATCTGTCAATTTTATGAGCTTGTTTGTCCTGTATAACCAAAACTCTGTCCCTATCATATGACAGGATGGCATCTAACAAAAAGTCATGGGGACTCTGTCACAAACAAGATTTATCCTGTCTCACACTTAGGGCTTAGGGCTGCTATTTTGTCAAGGAATCAGCATATGCATCACCTGTCTTATAGTTTCTCAAGCTGTATTTCTTTATGTCTTCAGCCAATATTTTCAGGGGGTCTCTCCCAATCAAATCTGGTCTCTCAACTATGAATGAATCCACAGCCTTTCATTTCTTGTGGAAACAAAAGCATAACCTCTCCCCAAATGCAATACATTTTCTAAATTCCATTTTAAAGTTAAGATAATCTCTTAAGTATCTAGGCTATATTAATTCATCAATTCTTTTTCCAATCCCATGTCTCCCAATGTCAACAAAACACCATGCATAATCCACAGTCACTGTGATTTCTTATCTGTACAGGGATATAAAGATTTTATATATATATATATATATATATATATATATATATATATATATATATATATATATATATATATATATATATACTCTTTCCTTAAAGACTAGATTATGTTTATGTTTAAACTATTTATTTTTTCCTATAATTATCTATTACCATTTTCTTTTCTTTCTTAAGTACTTACATACATTATTACCTGTTTGAAGTTTTTTTTTCCTCCTGTTTGGACTTGTTTTACTGTGCAACTGTAGTGTCCTCTGGCCATGTGAGCCAACCTTAAACTGAAAAGTGACAGCTAGGCTCTACACTGTGTGTCTCTGGCTATTGGCTCCACCCCCTGCTTGAGTCTGTGAGAGCTGTGCCTTAGCCTTGCAGTCCTGACCAGGAACTGCTTTTAAGTGGGAGTTGTGTTTAATCAAGAGCTGCATTTAACTGTTCCATCTCTGGGAAGTTAGTGCCCACATTGAGGCAGGCATTTTTACTTAGCTTGTGTTTCTATTTAGCGTGCCGGCTGCTCAAGCATGCGTCTTGAAGGAGCTGTATCTGTTTTTTGCTTTTTTGTTTGCTTGCTTGCTTGCTTCAGCTTTCTCAGTCCATGTGTGGAAATTTGGATCCCATGTTGGGAGTAATATGTAGTTGGCATTTCCTTTGGGCCATCAACCAGCTCACAAATAAAGACACAGAGACTTATTAATAATAGTTTTACCTTCAACTTGTCCCACCAGCTCTTTTAACTGAACTTATTTCTACTCATCTAATTTTGGCTCTGGACTTCTTCTTATCTTTCTTGCATTCTGTATGTCCTATGTTCTGGCTTTCTCTGTGTCAGCCTGGCTGACACCTGGCATCTCCTTGTTGTTTCCTTTTCTTTCTTTCTTGAGCCTAAATTCCTTGTGAGTACTTACTCTCCCTATCCAGAAGATTCACCTGTAACTTCTCCCTAGCTATTGGCCATTCAGTTTTTTAATTAGACCAACTAGGAGCCTTAGGCAGACAAAGTAAAATAGCAATGAATGTTTATATAGTTAAACAAATGTAACATGTCTTTTCATAGTTAGACAAATATTCCACAACATAAACAAATACAATGTATCTTTACATAGTTAAATAAATACATGTCTTTGCATAGTTAAAAAATATTCCACAGCATAAACAAACGCAATACAACTTTACATAGTTGAGTAAATGCAACACATCTTTGCATAGCTGAACAAATATTCCAAAACACAGCACAGTGTGTCAGTGGGCTATGATTCAACTACTCAGAAAGCTGAGGCAGAAGGATCACAAATCCAGGACCTGCATTGGCTGCAGAGTTAGTTAAAGGCCAGCTTGGAAAACTTACTCAGATTCTTTCTCCAAATTTAAATAAAAATGCAAAACAGAGAGGGCTGAGGATATAGTTCCGTTCTACAGTAGATGCCTTATATGTGCAAAACTCTAGGTTCAATTGCAATACCATAAAAACGATTGAGTGAAACATGAAACTGCACTGTATCTTGAAACTATCATATTGTAGTGAAATGGTCACTCTTCCTCTCAGCCCTGGTACTTCGTCTTCTCTTTAATATTGCTTTTTAATACCGCCAGTGCTCTGTTAATTGATCTCTGTGTCTTCTTAATCTACATACCAAGGCACTCATGGATCAGACTCCCTCCTGCCATTCAAATCCACCCTTCCATGGCATCAGTCTAGTTTTTAGTTTTTGGCTCTGCCATCCATCATATTAGATGGGAGTCCTTCTAATGGTGATGTGGTCTCCCTTCCTGTCTTTTCTCTGCCCAGTTCTGTGTTCTGTGTATGGAAAGTCAGTATGATTCACATTTACAAGGTTCTCCTACAGAGAATATGAGGTGGAACAAGTGATAGTTGTTCATCCCTTTCAGCCAGTGTTAGAATGTAAGTTTGTCATGTATATGCAGTGCCTAGGTCAGTCCCATCTAGGCTTCCCGGTTGTTGGTTCAGTCTCTGTGAGGGACTTCTAACAATGTGAGGGAACAGGGGCTGTCTCTGACTCTTTTCAGGCATTTGGGACACTATTCCTCATACTGGGTCACCTTGCCCAGTCTTAATACATGGGGAGGTGCTTAATAAATAAAACAAATTAACTAATTTTTAAAAAAGTCAGTTTGTAAACTTCAGTGACTTATATTATTGCTGTGATATGCAATGCAGTCTTTGAGCTTTACTCATATTTTTAAGTTTAGATTACCCTCTTTTTCTACCATACACAGAATGTTTCAGGTGGAGTATGCAAACTGAAATGTAAAAAACATTTCTAATGTCACCAACCTCAAAAAAGGTGGTATACTAATGCTTCTATCCCATTCTGAACAAATTAATTATAAAGTTCTTTCTGCTTACATGAACTAGTGCAAGTTTTTAGAGGTTGATTTATTTGGACATGGAAATTTAAATCTTCACATAATGTTATTTATATATGATAAATGCCTTCAAAGTTCCGAGAAAAATCAATATCCAGCCAATTGTATCCTAGAAGAGAAATACACAGAAGAAAAGTGAAAATACAACTGTGTGGCAAATCTGGCGAACAGCATTTCCAGACTGGGCTAATTAATCTCCATGGCAGTGGAGTTAAGGAAAGATATTTAATGCATGTCATACCTAGTAGACATGACCATGCAGAAAAGTTCCCTAGGGGTTATATTTGCATTAGAATTTAAGAGGTTTCCACAGTATTTTATGATGCAAACAACACTGCCCCCCCCAATGATATCTAAGGAACAAAAACTTAGAATAATCATAACTGTATTCCTTGCTGGCTGGCTTGACACTTAAAAAACAAAACAAAACAAAATAGATATTCTAAGACCTTAAAAGACAGAGGTACATGTTCAAAATGAATAACCGAGGCATGCTTCCCAAAGTGGCCATGTGCAAAGGTGCAGGTGAGTTACAGAGTCAGGTAGAGGTGGTGAAGTTGGCAGAGCTAGCAAGTGAGAGGACATCGCCACAGAAGCACCAGGTTGGCAGAAAGGAACTGAGGTCTGTCAGACAGAATCCAGACTAGTCACTGGAGGACCACAGCCACAGCCAGCCCATGCATGGCAGGTCTGGAGGGGACAGCAGTAAATAATGTCTGAGGCACACACACTCTGACCTCCCTGCTCTCTTTGGCACTTACAATGGTGTCACATAAGCACGTAAAGAGCGAGTATATGGAGCTGATCAGATTCACAGTGAGTACATGCCTGGAAATCAAAACCAGGGATTTTTATCTGGATGAGACAAATTGCTGCAGAGCAAGGTAAAAAGAAATGTATCCAAACAATTATGTTTCAAGGAAATTTAAATCTAAATTTTGTCCTTATATTCAGAAGTCTTTGAATATGAAGGCTTTCTATCTCCTGTAGAATATATTTCTGTGTAGTCTGGACATATGAAGACATGTGTTTACATATTAGAAGGCATACACATGTGAAGACACACTAATGTGCATGCCAACGATCTTTCATGACTTCAAACAAATCTCTTCTTATCATTCCTTTATTTGGTTTTTCTTTTTTCTTTTTTTTTTGATTCATGTGCAATTCTTAGAAGTGAATTCCCTCTTGAACACTAATTTCCAATTGCTTTGTCCCTTTGTCCAATTTTATTTTATTATTTGATGTTCTCTCTGTATGAAATAACTTCTGTACCTTACATATCCTACCCTATATTCACATAGATCTCATGAGGGTAGGGAGCCAGATATTTTATATCTGCTGATTGATAGGCACACAGCATGGAGTTAAATGCTTAGCCTAGTAACTGGAAGGCATTCACAGAATAATGTTTAAAGTTTTCATTTGCAAATAAATAGATCATCAATAAATAGATTGTAGATAGGAGATTTTAAAAGATGCTGTTAGGTAGGACATGGGTCTCTAGAACAGAAGACCAGATAGAGATGGAGGTTTCATTAGTCAAGTGAAAAAAATTGAGAAAGCAGAACAAATTATGCCTGGAAAATTGCTTAGACATACTGTCTGGTAAGGTATTCATAGGGTCTTCATGTAGCTATGTCCTACAGGTAGTTCAAAATGGAGGGATGGGCAATTTTCATGGATTTAGATTTAGAGATCTTTGCTGGAAATCAGTCCATGATGGAAAAAGAACAGTTGCACCTTTGAAAGGGGATTATAGAGAATAGATAATCAAAATGGAAGAAAAATAGTTCCTTATTATTCCCAGTAAAATAGAGTATATAATCCAGAATGTTTAGGGGCGAAGAACTGCTGCTTCCCAAATTCAATTAGTTTATGAAGATTTATTAGTTTCATGTGTATGTGTGTATAAAAGTTATAACAAAGTATTCCTTAAAATTACCATTTTTTGACAAATGGGTTTGTTTTAAATGGAAATAAAACTATTAATTGTGCATCTTACATATACAGCAATATGGTAATTGTAACATTCGTGTTCTAATTATAACATTTAAACTTTAATATACTACAATTATAGCCAATGTACTAAGTCAGACACTTCCTGTAACCTGTAAGTAAACAGAGGAAACACTACGATTAAAGCAGTAACATTAACAAAGAACACAAATCTTAATGTCTACCTAATGCATACTCAAGCTTAAACAGTGAGCTTTAAATTCATCACTAGATTATTTATTTTTAGATCATTCTGTGGCTTCTCATGCATGTTCCTTTTAAAATTTAATTTTACATTAGTATAAAAATCATTATCCCTCGGTGATTCAGGCTTTTCTGTATTGATGATTTTCTAATTACCTTAGTTTGACTGCTTCATAATTAATATACTCAAAGTACCAAATATGGATGGGTGATTTTTACACCCAGTTTAAATTACAATAATCTATGAGCTTTCTTTCTAATTGTAGAAATTAAGATTTTAGTTACATGGATCTTTTAAGATACACAATCCCCATGAAAGTATGTTTGCCATATGAACATCATGTTCATCAAAAGTAGCTCTGAAAGAATCCATTCTGATGAGTAATGTTAGGAGGGACTGTGTTCCATTCTGCTTACTCAACCATGTTAGCACATCTGTCTCTAATTTTAAAATTATCCATGATTACTTCACAGCATTAGAGCTCAAATAACTTTACTAGTCCGGATTTCATACCTGTTTAGGCAAAACAAACAATGAAAGATTTCACATTTTCTGTTATCTCTGGGTTTTGCATTTTTTCCAGTATTTTGTCCTTGAATGAGATTTTCTTGTCAGTAGCAAGAATTCTCAGTGTCACACTAAGTAACTGCTATAAAAAATAAGTCATACACAAGAGACTCCATTACCTCCTCAGCCATCTCCCTGGCCGAAAAAAGGGATTCAATCAGTAAAATCTAGCTTTAGATAAATGATAACTTGATAGATATTTTGAGGCTTTCATACCATAAATTCTAATAAAGAAAGAAAACATACTGCACTAATAGTATAATCACTTCTTATCCCTAAAGTGTAGTGAAGATTAATTTTAAAAATACTCAGTGTTAGTGAAAGATTTCTCTGTGATGGGAAATTCTGCACGTGACCCACAAAACTATTGGCTAAATGACTTGCAGTCTTTCTTGGAATCTCAAAGGAATTGTCTTTAAAACCATGACTTTTACCAAAATAAAAAGTACTGACCTATAGAACAAAATTTGCTAATTCTAAGTGCCGGGACTTTTGATCAATAGCTAATGAGCAAATTGTAACATGAAAACTGCTAACAATCAAGCTTCATGTGCATTGCACTCTTACCTTTTGGAGACTATGCACATTGCTGGTTTCTTCTTGAGAGCCAGGCATCCACTATAAGTTTGGTTGTGGTTTGTGCTAATGTATTTATTTTATATTTTTGAATCCAATGAATCTTGAACCTTTCCTTTACATACATGCACACACACACACACACACACACACACACACACACACACACACACACACACACGCACACATTTCAAAAATCATTGCTATTATCTCTGACTTTTAGTTCTTGTTTTGTATATTTCCTACAAGCCTATCATTTATATATAAAGCAAAATGTGTTCTTAACTGCATGATCTACAAGTTAGTATACAATTTTTATAAGCATACAAAGTAATAGATTTCCATACGGTATTTTCTGCATGAATAAGTTGGGTATCTATCCTCCTCCATTCCCCCATCTCCTTAATGCCTCCTTAGTTATACTATTATGTCTTCAGTACTTCTTATTCTATGTTCATGGATGTTAATATCTAAAATATGTAAAGAAGTGAAAAAAATAAAATACAAAACTATCATTCAACATATTGACCATTAAACTAAAATAGTTTAAATAAAAAGAACTACAATGGCTGATAAATAACTTCAAAAGTGTCCAGCATACTTAGGCATTACGAAAATGGAAATTAAAACTTCTATGATATTCCATCCCAAACAGTCAGAATGGCTATCATCAAGGAACTTCTGTTTTTATTTTATTTGGGAAATAACAATTATAAACATTCAACATGTACAATTAGATGTTTTATAAACCTTCAGAGTACAAAGTGATTCAATCAAGTGAATGGGCATAGCCATTGCCTCACTTACCTATCATTTATTATGATGAGATGCTTGAAAATTAATTCCTTTGAAGTATAAAATATATTATCATCACTGATTCCAGTTATATCTCAAAATGGATTCCTCTTACTTGAAATGTTGCACTCTTTGATTGGCAGCTTCCTATCCCTTTCCTCACAGCCCTCACATACACTCATGCTACCTCCATTCTCTTAATGCAGCTTTATTAGTCTCTATATTTATACAAAGGCTAGAACAGTATTGCTCAAGAAATCATATATGTTAGCATGTTAAATAACTCTACATAAAACATGTCAGACAAGATCTCAGAGGGTTTGGTGAATCTCTGAACATAGCTATCCTCCTAAGAGTTCAGTTTTTTTTAAATTAGGAATAAATAAAATAAAAGCTTGTCATCACCTGATGGGGAGTTCATCCAAATGTGGCTTTTGGTAGTGTCTGTCTATGTTACTTGGGGAGGATGTTTGCAATCTTGGCATCTTAACCATTTATAGCACTCAAGTGGAGGAAAGAATATGGAATCCTTCTAAGTGCATGCAAGAAATCAATTTCTGAGTGTTGACATATACCAGCCAGGGTGAGAGCCTCTAAGGAGGATGTGCTTAGTTGATGTCATTATAGACCTGATCCCATCATCCCATATATGTTTAGGCACTAACAGGGCAGATGGCTTCTTGTTGGTTGAACAACATTTTCAATAATGCTCTGGCTCTCTGTCATCCTCCCTGGAAATGCTTAGCAATGTATTTATTTCTGGAAAGCTCTTAAATGGGAGAAGAGAAGCTTTTAGAAAGGAGATGTATTTCCAGGGAGTTGTACATGGACTGAACCATACTTGCTAGCCCCATTTGTACTCAAAAATCAAGGGAGGAATTTAAAAATATGGATCTTAAGTAAAAAATGTTCTACCATATAAACTGAAAAGAATGTGAAGGAACACTAAAAGTCTACAGCCAGCTTATAGAAAATTGGAGCAAACTGAATCCTGCATTTTGTCTACATGTTTATTGTTCTATAGCAAAAAGATTCTTTGTGGCTTAATTCAAGGTTCTTTACCTTGAAAAGGTGAATCAATAATGACTTGCTCTTTACACTCCTCATGATATCCTAAAAATATAATTCCATGTTCTAGGTAGAAGTGTTTTGCAAATTTCATGGTGCTGTTTAAAAAAAGTGACAAGGGAACACTGATTGGGCATTACTGGATCTGACGCCACCCAAAATCTAACTGGTTGTAATCTATTTTATGGGAGATGTCATTCTGTAAATATGTTTTTCGTATTGGTTAATGAATAAAAGTCCTGTTGGCCAATAGGAAAGCAAGATAGATGGGACTAGGAGACTAGGAGGAGAGAGGAAGAAGTAGAGAGGAGATTCAACATGGAGGACAGAGAGAGGAGAATGCCGGGCCCTCTCGCCGGTAAGATGAGATCACGTGGAAATACTTAGATTAATAGAAATGGGTTAATATTTAAGACAGAGCTAGCCAATGAGAAACTAGTAACTGGCCAACAGAGTTATATCTAATACAGTGCCTCTGTGTTATTTGGGGCTGGCACAGAACTGGGACCAGACAGGCAGGGAAGACTACCAGAAAAACCTACTCCTAACATTGCGTGTCTGTATAGACAAAGTCACCATAATAAAGAATGTTTGGTAAACATAGAAATACAGATGTCATAACATCTAAAAACAAGAAGCAATTAACTTTCAGTTAAAGAGAGAATTTGTGGAAGGTATTGAGTGAAAATATCCTATGTGTCTCATGGGATCAGGACTCCATCCGTGTGGGCAATCAAGGAAGCAGAAACACAACTGCAGACCTCAGTGTGAGCTGAACAGTTTCTCGGGGTGGAATACGAAGAACCTCAAAGGACACATGATGGCCTCACAGCTGAAAGTAAAGTCCCTTCCCCAATCCACCCTAGTCTTGCCATCCTTGGACAAGCAATTGCCTGTTCTCTTATAAGCCCATTCCCACATGAAATGCAAATGTATATTCACCTTGAGGGTACGAGGGAGATATAAATAGGTGGGGCTAGAGTCTAATTATAAACAAAAATACTTCTTTATTATGTTGAACAGTTTTTTCAAAAGCATATGTGTGAGAGAAACAGACAGAGAAGGGTGGGGTATGCAAATTTTCTAGACCACAGCTCATGGTCATTCAATTGTTGATCCTTATTTTTATGTATTATAAATTTTGAAACATTTCTAATAAAAAGGGTCATTCATTTTCTTGTAGAACTAATTGTATTTCACTGCATAGATATGAAGCTTTGCAACATGTTAATAATATGTCCCCCTTTTGAAAACAGCCTTTATAGGCACTCAGGTTAAACTGGTAGTTATGAAAGTTGTGAGTGCTTATTAAAATATTAATTACTGGAAGATGATGACAAAGGAAAAACATGATTCCAGGACATATGTACCTTTTAATGTCATTAAAATTCATCTCTCTTTGAAAATGATTATTCCCTAAGATAAAAACACAAGTTATCTCTCATTAAACTTTTGCCCAAAAGATGCTGCAGAACATATTTTATTGGCAGATGTGTATGTTTTATTTCTCTAGGTATAGTGGACTGCCAGAACACTAATAATGCAAATCTGAGTTTGAATATAAATAATCCCTAGAAAGTTGGCATTGATTATTATTAATGGAATTAATTTTCTGCCTTCCCAAGAAAGCTACAGCAGTTTGGAATAGCAGTTAATAAAGAAAGAGTCAAATTTTAAAATTAGTACACTTAATAATACAAATAGATTCTATCAAATACAAAGAACACATAAGAATACACTGCAGGAATAATGTCTCCTCTTTTATATAACAAGACTCTTGCATGTGAGTAAATCTTCCTGTCACTTTAAACAAGGCATGAGAGACCACTGTATCTAAGGAGAGCTGTCACTTCCCTGAAACTAGATGTCCATATTATTTACACCATAATAATGGTAAACCTGAGGCTGGCCCTCACAAGGACCCGAGAAGAGAGACTATTGTGATGTCCTTTGAGACTTGAATAGATAGGTCTTTGCAGAGGGAATATTTTAGACCTGAGTCATTTCCGTAATGCTTTGATGCAGTCGTTTGGTGAGTGCACAGGGAAATAAAGCTGTTACTCAGGCTACAGAGAAAGGATGTGGTATGGCATGTGTCAGTTTCTCATAACTCAAAACCTCAGGGAGACTCTCAGATGTCTTCCCTAAAAACTGTACAAGTTACTGAGAGTCCAGTTTAAGAATATAATACTTTTAGAGAAAATAGGTGTATGCATGAAAAATTAATCTTAGTGTTTTTATTACTTGCTTTGCATTTCTATAACAAAATTCCAGAGATAGTTATGTTTATTTAACTCACACTTTGGGATTTGCAAGCATCTAATCAAGTGTCTATGTTGTTTTAGGCATATGACAGGATTACCTGTGTGTCAAGGGCCGAGAAAACAAGGCAAAATGAAACCATTTACAAAACCATTTATATCCTGAACCATAAAGCAAAAGAGTAGCGTGGGGAGGGTGGCTAGGATCCCACCATCCAATAAGAGTTATGTCCCCAGTGACCTTAGGACTTCCCATTAGTTAGGCACTCCTGAGAGCTATACCTGCTCTCAGTAACTTCACCATGGGAACCAGGCTTATAACTCATGGACCTTTGGCAGAATTCAACAACCAACTTCTGCAGCATGTAAACATCATCTATTTGTCCTTTAGTTAGCTCAGGCTAAGGGGATATATGCCATACCTATATTAATTTGAAGTAATCGATGTAAACAGGTTGAATATATGTAGGGTAAACTGCTTGGGACCAGTGTATCATATATTATAGTGTTTGATATTTTTTACATCTACATAGTATACTGGTTGAATGTCCAAAACCTGAAATGATTTTTTAAAACCCCAAATCTAAAATGGTCAAAGTCCCCACTCACAAAATAAAAATGTTTAGCATCACTTGGATACTCAGCTTTTAATTTCTAGGCAAGTATTTTTATAACAAATGGATAGTGCTATGCCCATAAAGAGATGCTGGCACACCCTCACAGGAAACTGTTTCCCTGGAGGGACTGAGGAATCAGTTACAGCAGGATATGACTTGATTATTGCAATCACCCCTGTCAAATCCAGTTTTCCCCATGATGGTTGTTTGTATGCTACCAATATCAATTGATTGATTGGTGATTCTTGTTTACAACATCATTATCATCAGCCTGATTACCTAAGTCCTGCTTGTTATGACTCATACTTCCAACAGCAACAGATTTCTAGAAACAACATCTTCACTGCCCCAACTTGTTTAAGCTTGCTTAATATGGGTAATATGCAAATTCACCTTAAGTACCAAACAAATATTGTATTTGCCTATCTATCTAATAGAGAAGTATCTAAAAATCTCAGTTATCAAAGGTGGGTCTCGTGACTCCACATTCTTTCTACAGAGAGCCAGAGTCTGAAACTCAACTTCTCTGGGTGTTTTTTCATTGGTAGAAAGTTAAAATTCGTGAACCAAACCGGCCAACTGGATAATCTGGAGAGTAGATCTGACAGCAGTAGCAGATCCTGGTTCTGTCTTGGACTTTGTTTGACTAGATGACAGTTTCTCCCAGAAAAATGCCATTCAAAAGTAACACCCTCCAAGAGTTTCATGGTTCAAAATGGCAACCTTTGAAGTTGCAACCCAACATTCTAACTGTATACCAATTTAGATCAACTCATGATTGTATTAGACAAGTTCAGAAGTATCACTTTTGTTACTTTCAGAAATAATCATACTTAGTAAATAAATTACAACAAAATTCTAATATGTTTTCATAAAATATTTTCTTTTCCATTTGTCTCTCTTCTCATTTTTACTTTGAAAGTAAGTCATTGGTACTACTGTACCATTTAGATATTTAGATTGGGAAGTCATCAACTTTCAAGTTCCCTCTTAAAAACTTACTGGAAATAAAGATAAAAGCTGTAGATCATGTGCCCCTTACACTAGGCTGAGATGAACAGTTCATTTGAGATGAGTACATCACCCTACCCAAGAACGGAATCATGCCCAGTTTTCATTATATGAAAGATGAGATATCAATATAATGTAGCTTAGTTGCAGAACAACCTTTATTCCCTGTTTACCATCTGCATCTCCTGAAAAATAACTGACAATTACATGGTGTACTCAATGTCTACTTTATATTAACTTGAAGCCATGCAAAACACTCTTGATTATGAAAAATTCACTACTAAAATTCATTAGAAATCTACGTTTAGAAATATTTCTTGTTGAAAATGAAGGGTAGGTGGTAAAGATGCTCACAGAAGGTCATTCTCAACATGGAAGAGTGAAGAGAAGGATAAAGTCTGAAGACATATAAATATCGTATAAAGCAGTGAAATTAAACTAGTCATGTCACACATTTTAAACTTTATAAACTCATAACTAAACAGAAATTCAATCTATTTTATTATTGAAAATATATCATTCATTTCAAAGTTAATTTTTTATTTTCTTACAACAACATTTTCCCCTGGGGTAAAGGTAGTTTCATGGATGATGGTGAATGTATATGCAAACATAAGAACAAAATCCCTGATGGACACAGTCATTTGCTAAGGCCTTTGTCAGGCTCCTGTCATAACAGAAACAGGCCTTGTGTAGAGGCAGGACTAAATAAAAAATAAAAGAACAAAACAATAACAAAACACCATTGATGTTTTTAAACTATAAAATAAAAATAGAAAGGGGATGAGAAAAGGAAGAAGCAGGAATGGATATAAGGAAGAAACAAACAGTGAGAAGAATCGTTCATGTTACTAATATGAACAATATTGAGCATAGACGCTAGTCCATGCTCCTACTTCTCTGTATGATATAACCCTGTTCCCCAGACTGACTCCACCAAGACCTGTGGACCACCATTGTACCTTACCACTCTGCCTTTGACTTCTCAGCCACCTCCCATGCACAATCTGCTTTATTAGAGCACATTTGTTCAAGTAACCGATGTCCTTGGGCGTCATCAGTTTTACAGTACATGTGAAGGATTCCTTTTTGAAGGGCAAATAGAATTCCACTACATTAGTGTCCCTTGTTTTCTCTGTCAATTCACTTGCCATTGGTCCTGTAGGTGACTTTTACCTCTTGGTATTGTGAAGCACTTTCTATTATTTTAAATTTAGTTGAAAATTGTCAAATTTTCCATCTAAAGCCTTCCACATTGTTGCCCTGCTATTAATATTATTACTATTTAGCAAAGATGGAGAAAATATGTTCACTCTGTGGAATTTTCTTACCCAGTGCAACCGTGTGGCTGGCTTTGAGAGTGTGCCAGTTGAAGTAGCACAGAAATGACACACTGATGGGATGCTGTTTCACTGCAGGATGAAGCTACTTCTGCCGACAAGCAGTGCAAGCCCGAGGCAGCCCAGGCCACCTACTCAACATCTACTGTTCCAGGCTCACAGGAGGTATTGTACATCAATGGCAATGGGACCTACAGTTACCACAGTTACCGAGGGCTAGGAGGAGGACTGCTAAACCTGAATGACACTTCTAGTAGTGGTGAGTCTTTATAATATATCGAATATTGTGTGTTAATTTGGGATGGTATGAGAAAATGGGTTCTACTGTTACAAGCACTAGCCAGTGACAGTGGGGTGGAACCAAGGCTGTTTGGAAACACAATGTTTGTCTCTCTACCTGGATGTCTCTATATCATCAGAGCTTCTGTAACTAGCAGTACCATTATGCAATTGAATGATTGCTGGTTTATTTTAGGAAAAAATTTCCAGTAGGATAAGAGCAATTTTTCCCAAGTAGTTATTCATTCTGCCTCTAATGTTATAAGGTACGGGTTGTCAACAATGATTCAGTAGTTCAGAGATTTGTGAGTTGGATAATTTGAGGCACTGGGAACTTGATGGAATGTACATGGTTTTACTAAAAACATAAGCAATGGAGCAACAAACAGAAGCCACCATCACTCTTTAACTAGTAGGTTAACAGCAATAATGCTCTGTCAACAGTGGGTGATGCCTAGAGGCAGCTCGTATTTGCTCATGCTTTCGGAATTTCTTGCGTTTGAATGACACAACATCTCAAAAGAATTAAAGATTTAAATGCTTGATATAGAACCAGTGATTCTTGATTATTTGACCATCATCTGGTGGTGGCTTCTCAGTTGGTGCAGAGGTATTTCAGGAGTCCTCTAGCAGGCCAGGTCTAAAAATGCTGCGCCGAGTTTGAGCGAGTCCTGCCCACCCCAGTCACATGATGTAGGGTGGAGGTGTTGCTCCAAACTGAAAAGGTATCAGTTATTGATACTATAAAAGGTAAATACATTAATAATACATCCTTTAAAATTGAAAAGTTAATGTATTTGGCTTCATATAACATGTCTATTTAAAAAAGGAAGTGGGGTGGGGTAAAACAGTTTGTGCAGTGATGGTTAACATCCACAAAATCCCAGTTTCAATTCTGCCTTTCCACCTTCATCACAATGCTCCCTAAGCCGTAATGGGTGGTAGGAATGCCATGCTTAGAGCTGAGTCCTCGACTGTGCCTTTTTCTGTGTGTCCTTTCAGCAATGGGTCTCTTTATTCCCCACTGTTCACTGCAAAGACAGACTTCTCTGATCAAGGTTGAGAGTAATCTTTTTCTGTGAGAACAAATGCTTTGCACTGAGGTGTGATCTCAATGGCTTAACACCTCCTTTGTCATTTAAAACATTGTTCTTGATCTGTATTAATGTCCCTCGTTTGAAAGTGGACTGTACCAAATTTTAGTAATTTCTATACTATCTGCAAAAGAAAATGCTAACTTGGATTCCCTTGGTAATGGAAATAAATAGAAGCTATCAGAACTTCAGTATGTAATGATATTTGAAACTAAAATGAACCAACGTAGTTTTATTTCTACACAACCTCTATTCCTACACAACCAGAATCATTTATCTAAATTGTTCTGTGGTACAATACGACAAGAAAATATGAGGCCTCTTGTTTCGAATTAAGAGCCTCCAAACATGGATGACAGAGGCAGCCCACTGTGCTCCCAGACTTCACAAATTCCGTCCTTTATTATGATATTTGTCTGACTTAAGAGGCTATCATTGAAAATACAGAGAGCTCATAGTGGGAGAAATGTGAAGTGCACAAAGACAGAGAAGGCAGAAAACTCAGGATTTTAAAAGAATGTTGTTGTAGCTGTTGCTGTTTTGAGAGGTGACCAAACAGACCTTTACCATAAAATTGTAACAGGGAAGCTTTTCTAACGTTTCAACTGATTCCCAAAGCAAAGTCGTTGTCTTTCAAATCAAAACAAAGAAAAACAAAACAAAGCAAGAGTCAAGTCTGGACAGATTTTGTAACCAATGAATTTTCTTTTGTGTTCTTGTAACTGCTGTTAGGGGAAAAAAAAAAAAGCAAGCATCATGGCCCATCTCCTCACTACCCTGCTGTAAATTAAGCCTCCTGAATTTTTTTCACCTGATTTTCCCTCTCTAACATCATTTATTGCTCAGCCTTTAAGTCTAATTACTTATGACTCTCAGTTATGGTCATATATCCTTAGACAACTCCTGGATTTATCTTGTGAAGTACAGCACAGTGAATGTGCATATGCATGGTCACCTTGATATCGATTCCTCAGTCACTGGTGATGTTCAAAAGCCACATCAGAATTCTAGAGTAGATGTCAAGCACATAGTTGTATAAGTGGTGAAAATGCAACTTTTACAAATTCATAGTTCCATTGTAAATATGGCAATATTATATTGAGATCTCCTTTGTTTGGTACTTTTCCCTCTCCATCCCCCTAAAACCCTTCAATTTCTTTTCTTTTTTCTTTTTTTCTTTTTTATTTTACATATTGATCACAGTTCCCTCCCTCGCTCCATCCCATGTGCCCTAACCGCCCTCCCATTCCATCCCCCCAAATCCAGAGGGAGGGTGATGCCTTCCAAAAGAAGTCAACAAAGTCTGTAAAGTCATTGGAAGTAGGGACTAGTCCCTCCCTCCTGTCTCTAGGCTAAGGGAGTATCCCTCCATGGGGAATGTGCTCACAAAGTCCTTTTGTGCACCAGGGATACATCCTGGTTCCACTGTCAGAGGTCTCTTAGACTTCCCAGGCCTTCTAACTAAGACCCATGTTCAGGGGGTCTGAATTAGTCCAATGCTGGTTTCCCAGCTATCAGTCTGGGAGCCCATTAGCTCCTCCTTGTTCAGGTCAGATGTCTCTGTGGGTTTCTGTAACCTGGTCTTGTCCTCCCTCTATGCATCTGGATTTCAGTTCAGCTCAGTAAAATCCTTCAATTTCATATAACAAAGACTGAAAGGAGCTGGAAAATCCTTTAAGAGCCACCTCTTGCTACCAGGATATCTTTGACTTTTTAATTTAAAAAAAAAAGAAAAAGAAAAAGAAAAAGAAAAAAAAAGTTTCTGCTGACCTCTTATGTCAGCCAAAGCATAAGAGTGAAGGCCAGAGCTTGTGAAGTCTGAGAGCAGAATGGGCTGGGGAAAGCCCTCATTTCTCTTCTCTGCCATCAGTGTCTTTGACTTGGATTTTCACATTGTTATAAGAAGCAGGTACAAATAATTATGATAAAGACATGTAGATATGGAACAATTTACCTCATATATATAACATTTATATATATATATATATTATTTATATATATATATATATAAATATATATATATATAAAACATTTATGTGATAAAATGAAGGCCACTTAAGAACATCACAAAGAAAAATAGAAAAATGTCCAAGACTTGAAGATTGCCTGTGTGCTGTTGAGAAAGCATACCATGAGACTAACCTGTTGGTTTGTGGTAGTTGTTTTTGTTTTGTTTTTGTTTTTTTAATTTTTTAGAGTCCGCCATCCAGCTCCCAAATAAATATACAGAGATTTATTTTTAATCATGAATGCTAGTGCTTAGCTTGGCTTGTTTCTAGCCAGCTTTTCTAACTTAAATTATCCTGTTTCTCTTTGACTACATTTGGACTCTGGGGTTTTACTCTTTTTTATTGTACGTACCATTCCTTCTTAGTTCGTGGCTGGCTATATGACTGTGTGGCTAGCCCTTGGCATCCTCCTCTTTTCCCTTTCTTACTCCTCACTCCCCCTGAGCCAGATTTCTCCTCCGATTTATTCTCTCTTCCTATTTATCCTTTTCCTGCCTAGCTATTTGCTGTTTTTATTAAACCAGTCAGGCATTTTAGACAGGCAAAATTATCTGGCTTTACAAAGTTAAACAAATGCAACATAAAAGAATGCAACCCATCTTTCTATTGTTAAACAAATATTCCACAATATAAATACATATAACACATCTTAAACTAATATTCCACAACAGTTAACCTATTATGGTTTGAAACATTTTGAAAATGAGCTGTGGCTTTGGACCAAGCATAACAGAAATTAAACATCTAAAAAACAATCTTGGCAAATGGCCTGTTTACACTGACACTAAAGAGAATTGCTCCAATAAAGGACTTTCAAACCTATTGATGGCGGTGGCCAAGGGAATGATTAACTCTGAGTTATAAAGGAACTCGGAATGGGTTTTCATTCTCCAAGAAAATTTAGAATTCTTCTAACACTGGTATTGTATACACCTGTCTTGGTGTTGTTCAGTTTTGTTTCAAGTACAGAAAGACTACTAAGTTGATTGGGTATACAATTCACTTACCCTGGGATTCTCTACATAAAGTCTGTGAATACAAGCTATTCTGACTTACAAAAGACATCGGCTTCAGTTCCCAGCACTGACATCAGGCAGCTCACCTTTCCTTTCAGCTCCAGGAGATGCAGTATACTCTTCCAGAGTCTGTAGAAATACTTACTGCAACAGAAATAATAAAATAAATATTTTTTTTTGTTATAGAGCTGTTGGCCAATGTCTAGAGCTTCTTATTGGCTAGCTCTGTCTTAAATATTAACACATTTCTATCAATCTAACTGTTCCCACATGGTCTTATCTCCTGGACAGAGGGTCCAGACCTCTTACTTCTCTCATGTCCTACATCTTGACTCCTTTCTACTACATGCCCCCCCAGAATCCTCCTTGTCTCCTAGTGCCACCTATCTTGCTTTTCTATTGGCCAACAGGGCTTTATTAATTAACCAATAAGAGAACATATTTACAGAATGACACCTCTCATCATCTCATCTTACCTGTCTAAAATAAGAAAGATTTTAACTTTAACATAGTAAAAGTATAACAAAACAGTTATCAAATAAGAACTGTAGTTAACAATATTTAGTCCATTAACATGTAGCAAGATTTAAAGAAAACATTCCATCATCTTTCTTTGTGAGTCTAAAGTCTTATATGTAATTTATCTTTAATCCTAACTAAGGAAAACTAGAACCATAACTATCTGTCTTCAACTCCATCAAAGTCCACAGAAGGTTAATGTATAAACTCTAGAAATGACAAACAACTCACTGCCTGGTCAGTCACCCAAAGTTCTTTTGTAATGTTCCATCTTTGGCCCATAGGTCATAACGTGTCTGGCAGACTCCTCAGCAAAACAGGAAACTTTAACTGTCCACCTGTATTGGCAGTTTATCAGTCACTTTTCTCTGTGTCCTGTAGAATGTCTGGCAGACTCTTCCATGAAGCAGGAACCCTGTAGCACTATCCATCTTGTTTCAGCAGTAACTTTCCTGTGGGTCCTGGATGTCTAGTTTATACAGCATAAAGTCAAACAGTCCAGACAAGAGTCTTGCCATATTGGAAGCAAACTCCATAAGGAGTTTCTTTGATGTCCGTCTTCCTTTCTGATGCAGTTGGTGTTGCCAGGAGCAATTTGCCTCACTGTTAAAAAAATCCCTAAACCATTTTAAATGTCATATTCTGTAGGTCTTAGGTTTGATGCCTATCCAGTTGAAATATATCTCTATATATCTAGAAAATCTAACCAACCTAAGTATAAGTTTTAACTATCTATAATTTGAACTTAACTATACATTACATTTTTAAATGAGCTATATAAACACAATACTTAAATGAGAGGATAAATATACAATCACAACATTGACCTTAAATTTGTATCCATAAATGAAAATCCATTCTAAAACAAAGTATTCATTTTTATACCTTAATCCCCTTTTACCTTTAAAAAGAGATTGGTTGTGATCATTAATCATTTATAACCAACACCATTTAAATGAAAACAAACATTTATAGACAATATGGGAATTTGGGCATCATTCTCTCCAAACTGCTTCCTGCTGGTTGGGGATGCTATAATACCATGGGAATCCTAAGAAGACACAAAAATCCTGGCTGTAGTTTGCAAGGTTGCCTTGCCCCAGCTGTTTTGAATGTTGGACCACCTGGGACACTGCTTCAGGGGGTCTCACTTGATCAATCAATGTTAGTCTGGAAGGAATCCACAGCTTTTCATTTTCTGTGGAAACAAAAATAGAAATTCTTTTCCCCAGTAACCCATCCTTAGACTTAAATTTTGAAGCCAAGGCATTTTAAGAATATATAAATTGGATTAACTTAGCAGCATTGATAATCAAATGTATTTTAGCAGTTGTTGCTCCTTCCTTAGCAACTGAGCAATTCAAAGACAACACAGTCTCATCTAGTACCAGACTCTCTGTACTTTCCATCTTCTCATGGCTTTTTTATTACTCTATTTCTTTTACTTCTATTTTTCAGGGGTTTTTCCTTGTTTGTTTGTTTTGTTTTGTTTTTTGCATTTTTTTTTTTTTGAGACAGGGTTTCTCTGTGTAACTTTTGCCTATCGTGGAATTCATTCTGTATACCAGGCTGACCTTGAAATCAAAGAAATCTGCTTGCCTCTGCCTCCCCCCTCCAAAAGTGCTAGAATTAAAGGCTTGTGCCACCACACCCACCTACTCTTTTTCTTTTCTTTTCTTTTCTTTTTTTAAACCATTTCATTCTGTTTTTTTCTTCTCTTTCTCTCAAGCCTACATACATTTTAAAACATACTGTATACCTTCAGAGCCTTAAAGGCCAGGAGTCTTTTATCTGCTAAACAACATTGCTTTCCAATATGGCAGGAGTACGTTTATCACCAGCACTGAGAGCTGTGCTCACTGCCTTAGTCTATGCTCCCATCAAGCAGCATGCTGCTGGCTTGGAGATATCCTCACTGCCTCTACCAGCTGCTTGCAGACACCATTGAATTGTTAGTAAGTAGGGCCTCTTAAAAAGACCTGTGGTTTTTGTCCCTTATGCTGAGTCAAGAAACCTCCCTTAAAGGAGCCGCACAAGTCTCTGCTTGTCCCTTGCAAAACAAAGCCCACCAGAGAAAATTGCTGCTAACAAGAAGCCTTGCTTGTCTCTGTTCTTTTGTTTTAAAATCCTTTTTAAGCTTTTATTAAGTTTTAAGTGGAAGCTTTTAGTACCCACATTGTAGATGCCATTTTGTTAAGTGTACTTTCCTGCCAGCCTGGTTCCAGAGCCTCATCAGTCCCAAACTAACACACAGAGACTCTATTAGTTATAAAGCTGTTAGCCTGTTACTAGTGTTTCCTATTGGCTAGCTCTGTCTTAAATATTAACTCATTTCTATCAATATAAGTGTTTCCACGTGGTCTTATCATACTGGAGAGAAGGTCTAGACATCTTAACTCTCTCAGGGCCTACATCTTGACCGAAATAAATATGTTTTAAAGGCAGTCTTTGTCTTGTTCAAATGTCAAAACACTTTGAATCTTACCTTATTCTACTGCTTGTCTCATTGAATACTTTTGTTTCATTTTTCCCTAAATAGATGTACACTCTGAGAAAGCAGAGAATTCATCTTATCCATGATTACATTCCTTTGAGTAAAGTCAGTTATGTATTAAATACCTAATCACTGGCTTAATTAGAACTAATATTATTAAATGGAATGCTGATTTGCAAAATAAAGAGGTAGAAGAGACAATCATTTAGGTATTTAAGATGCTAGGAGTGAGTGTTTTATATGACAGAAAAACAAAAAGGCTGGAGATGCAAGTCTGTGGTAGTTCATATGCTTACCATACCTGAGTCTCTGGATTTCATCCAGCACAGAAGCAAGCAAAAGAATGAGTAAGAAAGCAAACCAGAAGGGAGGAAGATTCCAGTTGATTCTTTGATGTGTAGGTCTACAGTGGTTTTAGTAGAGTTTTATAAGGCCCTCTTTCATTTTGAATATAATTGTAATTGGGAAATCTGGCATACATTGGAGACTTCATAACAATAAAAGAGTCTGTCTGCGGCCATTGCCAGAGTGCCCTTCAAATCTTTTGCTAGCCAACCCACCATTTGTTTAGAGCTGGCAACAGCATGCACCCAACAATCCAAATTTTCAAATTGGAGTATTATCAAAATGACAGCAGTTGCAATTTGTATAAAGAATGTATTCAAATTAACCAAATGAAAGGAGCAAGAAGCAGCCAGCCATCCTGTCATTATCCTTTCCATTGACATGGGACATTCTGTCAGGAAGCTCGCATCACACCATCTACAGAAAGCTATTGTGGCTCACTGCAGTTTCCCTTTGGACCCTTTAAGTGTAAATTATATACAAAAGGCATCATTTATTTTTGGCTGTTTCCTCTCCACACACTCCATGGGGAAGAGACTTTTTCAATCTGTTCTTCAACTCTGATCTAAAGTAGGCTGATATACAGACAAAAATCTAACAGAACCAAGTTGTAGATACAATGAGACTTAATAATTAATATTTGTATGGTTATTTCTAGTCTGCCTAATCTCCGCGTCAGCCAACTCCCTTGATCTGTCATGACATGAATATGTGGAATTTCCTCTTTAAATGTGCTTTTGATCAAAGTCTGTCACCCAGTCTCAGACAGGTGTACATGGTCATTGGCCAACCTAGAGGTTATCACAGTAGTCGTATAGGACTAAAGCCTCATTTCCTATGTATATCTTTCAAGTCTGGCACCTTAGCCCCTCAGCCATCACAGGTGTTCTGTTCTTATAGGAAATACTCAAAGGAGCCCTTCCATTCATCTACCCCTTTCACACCTTGCTTACAGTTATCCTTCAGTCCACTAAAGCAAGCTCTAGCCTACCATGCTGTAGAACTTAACAGTTTAAATTGTCACTAACTGCACCAACTGTCAAATATAAGATAATTTTTATTCTTTATTTTTCTGGACTATATGGGTATATTTGAATAGCCTGATGATTAGAGTCGTAACACCTAGGACAGAACATTCTCACCACGTTGTGTCCTCGGCATTAGGCATTCTCTGCCTCCTGCATCTCATCCATTTCCTTTACTTTCTTCTACTCACTTCATGTCTGCTTCAATTTACCTTCCCTCCTCCTCCCTTTGCCCCTGTGAACATCTTGTTCTGCACACTGCTCAAGGCAAAGCTCATGAACTATTACCTTTTCTTCTGCAAACATCCCCATCCTTAGCCTTCCCTCTGAGCTTTGGGTTTTTTATAATAATATTTTTTATTTTTTTATTTAAATTTAAAACAAGCTTGTTTTATATGTCAACCCTAATTGCCTCACCCCCCCCTCCCCTGTCCCTGTCCCAACCCCTATCCCATCCCCTTTCTGCCTTACATGGGAGATGTTCAAAGTCTTTCAAAATTTGGAGCAGGGCTTAGGCCCTCCCCCATGTGTCTAGGCTGAAGAAGTATCTCTTTGTGAAATGGGCTCCCTAAGGGATAAATACTGATCTACTACCAGAGGCCCCATAGACTGCCCAGTCCTCCTAACTAACACCCATGTTCAGGGTGCCTAGGTGGAGTCCTATTCTGGTTTCCCAGCTATTAGACTGGGGCCATGAGCTCCCCCTTGTTCAGGTCAGCTATTTCTATGGGTTTCTCCATCCTGGTCTTGACCCCTTTGCTCATCACTCTTCCCACTCTGCAACTTGGTTCCAGGAGTTGGGCTCAGTGTTTAGGTGTAGGTGTCTGCTTCTGCTTCTATCAGCTACTAGATGAGGGCCCTAGGATGGCATATAAGGTAGTCATCAATCTCATTATCAGGGAAAGGCATGAGCTTCAGATTTGATATCTAAGTTTTAACCAGACAATATGGTCAAGCCATCCCAAGAAACCTTAAATCAAAAAGGCAAAAATTATTTCTTCCTCTCTTCATGTTCCATAAGGGGAACAATCTGAGGAG
This sequence comes from Cricetiscus sungorus, assembly GCA_030556225.1. Taxonomy (NCBI): domain Eukaryota; kingdom Metazoa; phylum Chordata; class Mammalia; order Rodentia; family Cricetidae; genus Cricetiscus; species Cricetiscus sungorus. The sequence goes on from JANBXA010000651.1 coordinate 137,060,865, forward strand.
CCAGGATTCAAATGGCCAAAAATATGGGGCATTCAAACAACCATAGGTTGTTTATTTGAATCAGAGTTTTCACACTGGCCTACAACTCAACAAGGAGCAAATAGGATGGGCGTGGTGGCCAGTGAACCTCAGGGATTTAATTGAATGTGCTAGTTAAGGGCTTGTGTTATATATGCAGTCTACCACACCTGGTGTTTTTTAGCCGAGTTCTAGGGCTCTAACTCAGAAGCTCATGCTATAAGGTGAGCATTTGACTAATTGAGCCATGCTCCCTGCTCTGAAGATACCCTCTTAATATCTGCTTTCCTCTTCTTAATACCCTGAAGAGCATAATATTGAAGGAAGAGAAACATTTCATTTCAAATATTTCACAGAAAAAATTGAAATGCAGCAATTCTGACTTAAAATATGCTTGGCTTTTAAACCTATGATTCAGGAAAAATGATTATAGTATTCATATAGGGACCTGGGAAGTGCTGACATGGCTTTATCTTCTACTTGTAAAAAAAAAAAGTGATATCTTGAGAGTCATATGTGATGAAGGAATGCTGGTGCATAGGGAGGAACCTTCACCCCTTGCTCACATCAGCTGAATGCTTTGGCTATGTAAGAATTGCATGAAATCTGTTGCCAAAAGCTCTAGAGATAATTATTTTACAGAGTAGTGTCTGAAAGTGATGCCTCTTTACTGTAGAGGACACATAGCCCTCTACAGTGAACTGCTTGGTCCTTTACACAATGGGAAAGATGTTCATGGTAAGATATTATGTGAAAAGTGTCATTTATGTGACCAAATTAGAGTCATTGTAATTTAGAGTCTGCAGTTATTATAACTCTGTAGACTTCTTGTTGAACTGCAATAAGTAATCAAAACAGAGTGAAATTTTATTTAATTTTTTTAAAGCAGGAGAGGTAGTTCAGAGGGTAAATAAAGCATATGCTGGATAAGCATGAAGATCTGAGTTAGAAGACTCAGTCTTCACATAAAAAGCCAGGGGGTCTATAGGCCCAGTACTAATGAGCCAAGGCAAGGGGATTCCTGGAACTAGTAGCTAAGCTAGTCAGAAAAAGTGAGTTTCAAGTTCAGTAAAATATCCTGTCTCAAAAAAGCAAGTAAAGAATGGCAAAAAAAAAGAAAAAAGAAAAAAAAAAGATATTTAAGGTCAACCTCTTGCCTATAATGCATGACAATACATGTGGACACATACCTGCATACACATAAACAAAACCAATGTATTATAGCCAGATTTTTTTCCACTAATAGATTCAACTTGTTGCACTTGTATTTACACCCATATATATCATATATGGGCCCTTGCTCCACCTGTATGTCTATATACCACAAGTATGCCTGGTGCCAGTGGCAGCCAGCAGTGGCTCAACTGGGACTGGAGTTACAGATGGTTGTGGGCCACCAGATGGGTGATGGCAAGCAAATCCTAGTCCCCTGGAAGAGTGGCTAGTGTTCTTAACTACTGAGTTATTTCTCTAGCAGCTTTGTTTTATGTTATTTATGTGTATTTGGCTCTTTGAGATAGTCATTAGTGACACAGGCTGGCCCCACAGGCACTATGCAGCCCTGATCTTTCTATGTCTCCCGTGTGCTAGCACAGCAGCATGTGTACGACCCCCAGTCAACTGTCTACATTTAGTAAACTCATGTCTCGACCTCAGTGAATCTCAGCCTTCCATATGCTATGATCCTTTAATACACATCATGTTGTAGTAAGCACAAGCATAAAATTATTTTATTTTCATTGACACTTCATAACTCTAATTTTGCTACTGTGATAAATCTAATGTAAATGTTTTTGGAAATAATGGTTTGCCAAAGGCTCTGTGACACACGGGTTGAGAGCCACCACTAAAATGCATTTCTTTGCTTATTAAATCAAGGCATTTTTCTGCTCCAAACTACTCATGGTCTATCCACATTGTGTTTTCCTTCAAATACAATTTTATCTTTATCTCTGAAATCCAATATGACAGTCACTTGCCATAGGTGACTACTAAATTGAAATGAGATGAGAAGCCTGTGAGTGTCGTGAATGGCAACAAGGGCCATTCACACGAGTATGTATTTCTTGGCCTGGTCCCACAGCCACACTAGCCCCCAAATAACACACAGAGACACTGTATTAGATATAAAGCTGTACTAGTATTCCTTATTGGCTAGCTCTGTCTTAAATATTAACCCATTTCTACCCAATCTAAGTATTTCCACGTGGTATTATCTTACCGGAAAGAGGGCCTAGCATTCTTCTTCCTAGGACCTACATCTTGAAACTCCTCCCTACTCTTGGGTGAATCCTCCTTGTTTCCTAGTCCCACCCATCTTGCTTCCCTATTGGCCAACAGTGCTTTATTCATTAACCAATGAGATATACATGTTTACAGAATGACATCTCCCATCATGGGGCCACTGCCACGGGCATTTCTATTAACAGTGCTGATATTCATGTGCTCAGATTGATGCTGGGTGGTTTGTTACTGTGGAAATATTCTCCTGTGTTGATTACAGAAAATACTCTCCCTTTGATTACGTGTGTAAAATTCTTTCTCAATGAAATGAGTTACTTTAGTTGACAAGTGAACTTCAAGGGTGATTCATAGAAAGCTACATTTTTGAAGACTGGGGAGGAGGCTTAGTGGGCAATATGTCTGCTGGTACAAGCACAAGAAGGTGATATCAGATCCCCAGAACCCAGGGGATGTACCTGGAACCCCAGCACTGAGGGAAGAGTAGAGATGGGAGGATCCACGAAACTGACTGGCCAAATCCATGAAATTTTTGAATCCATTTAAAGATTGTCTCAAAAAAAATATGAAGGTCAGTTGATGAAAAAACACCAGAAGTTAATGTCACATACACAAGAATGCACAAATATGCACAATGTACAAATAAATGCCTGCATACATGCACACAGGCATCCACACTAGCAAACGCACACACTCTGTACACACAGATTTTTTTAAAAGAAAAAAATCTGTGGTTCTAGCTCAAGTTGCTAGACTTTTAAATAACTTTCACACATCCGGGAGATCTGTGTAACATTAATTCCTATTAAATAGTGGCATTGAGTGGAGCAAATTCCTACTGTAACTTTGGTGTTTCAAAACCTTTACATAAACTGGTATTACTTCAAATTAGAAAAAGAAACCCAAATATTAGGAAAATTCAGTTTTGATGTGATGTTTAGCTGAAGAAAGTCTGAACTCGGCATTTGAAGCCTAACCACGCTCCTGCCATTTCATTTCATTCTCTTTCTGATTTTCCCATGTGGAGCAAAACAAACACCTAGACTTCTATTGAGACTGAATTATTTAGACACTCTTGTGTTGCAACACCTAGAGATTTGGAGAGATGATGCTTATCTATACATTTTAATGACTGAACATGATGATAGTAATTTGTTTTTAAAAATCAAAGAAATAATATGGAATCATCTGCAGAATCCATGAAGCATCTTTCTAATTAGCACTGGGCTCTCACTGGGGTCAGAGACCCTCAGAGACAGGCTTTGAAATAGGAGGTGAGTGCCCTGGGCTTTCCCTGACTATGCAGCATGTGTAATTGGGTTTACAGCTCAACACAGAGCAGGCTCTTCCCAGGGCTCCTTCCTCAAAGCCCAGCCTTTCCTATTGCATGGTAAAATGGATTTTTATGTGCTCCAAATGTTTTCTTGAGAATGCTGTTGTGCACTGCAGGAGAGGAATGGAAATAGACCCCTTAGTGCTCTGGGGCTGCTTTCTTGAACCTTCTGATAAACTGCACAAGGGCTCTTGAGGTGACCTGAGATCATTAAGCTTGGCATGGGCTGTTTTCCTTGTACAGTGCCCTTTGAATGTTGACTTGTCCTCTGTGGATCTGTTGGTACAAATCAGTTCAGTTTCACCATTCTCTCTAGCTTCTGGCTTCTTGAAGAAGCTCCTGAGTGGGGGAGGAGTTCAGCAGGCTTTGTTGTTAGGAAGTCAGTACTGTTTCCTTCTATTGGGAGCTTGAATGAACTGCCCCCACATCCTCCACTCCTAGCTTGGATACTGTGGACTTCCCAGCGCAGGCAGTAGGTCACTAACTTCACCCCATTAAGGATTTTTGTTTGCTTGAACCACCCCAAGAGAGCTGAACACTAGGGACTTACCTTTGCTCTCATGTTAAAACTTTCAGTTACTATGCTGGTATTCTCTTTTGTTATTTCAAGTCACATGGTAATTTTAAATGACATTGGTTCTTGACTGACACATAGATGTCCATCCTTGAAAGTTCTCTTTCCATCTATGCCGAGTGACAAGAACTTGTGGAAACGTATATCTGCACTCCAAGAAGTTTGTTTTCATACGTGTGTGCCCCACACACTCAAACTCAGATGTGCCATAAACTGGAGAGATGACACAGCAGTAAATAACCCTTATTGCTTTTGTAGAGAATCTAGGTTCCTTTGCTAGCACACACATGATGGCTCACTACCATGTGGAATCCCAGTTTCAGGGCATGCAATGCCATCTTCTGACTTCCACAGACATGCACATGCATACATTACATACATGCAGGCAAAACATGCATACACACAAAATGATATAAATGAAATCTTTTAAAAATGTCTAGCAGTATATTACACTGTATTGTCCTTTGTTTATTTGATATATATATATATATTTGACATATATATATGAGAGAGAATATAAAACTTATAGCATATAACTGCATTATACTATATAAAATGATTACAAGGATGGTTATAGTTTAAAGAAACCTTGTTACAAAAATCATATTCATAAATATAGTTTGTTCAAAAGAATGAGGAAGTTTATTTTAAGCTTATGTCCAAGGCAAAGATGTTTTATTCTTTTATAATAATCTCTCCCTCTATGACCATCTCTTCCAATGCTCTGACCCACTATGATCTGATACTGTGATTTTTATATTTCTTGTAAAATATTAATTGGCTTTCTAAGCCATTTAATAATAAAGGCAAAAAGCTGGGAAAAGGGCAATAACCTTAATGGAAACCTATAAACTGTCTTCAGTCACACATAGGGAAAGGCTTTGCATGGGTCCATTAAAAAAAAAATCTGCTTCACTTTCAAATTCTTGATGTTTGGTGAAGAAAAGAGAGTATTTGATGAAAAATTAGGGAGAGAAGTCAAGCATACACACTCTAGCTCCAAAAATCTCTACTTAAGTTTTTATGTCTTAAATCTTCATACTTTACTTCCATGCCCTATTAACAAATGGGATGAAAAGCTGCTCGGGGCTGGGAGATGGCTAAGGGTGTGGTGCATCTGAAGCCCCAGCACTCCTACAGCAATCACCCCAGGAAGCTGATGGGACAGCTACCCTGGCATACATAATGTGCGCAAGAGACTCTGTCTCAAACAAGCATCCATACCCAGTACTGTCCTCCGACCTCCACATAAGCTTCTACCACAAACACACACAAAATGAGAAGCTACTTCAGCACAAATACCCTATTTGCATGGGTCCTGCTTCTTTCAGACCTCTCTATATTTGAAGGTAGAAGATGAATGTTCTTATTGAGTGTGCAGGGAAGCCAGGCTGGCTGACCTTCATTTCAGTGTGATGACTCACTAAATGATAGTCTATGCATTACATGCCTGTATTTTTTCCTTTCATAAATTTAATGTCTGTTTCCCTCTTCTAATCTTGAATTCATTTGAATTTGAAAACAACAACAACAAAAAAAAAATGTTCCAGAAGTAGTACCCTATTTTACCTCCACTTCCAAGGCAACCAGAGTTACGGTGACCGTGGACACACATCCAATGTGTCAGCTCAGCATCATCTTAAAATATGATTTCCCAACACTTTCAAAGTCTTCCTTGACAAAAAGTAAAATATAGAGTTATTTATGAAAGTTGTAGAAATAGATGGGTCACACTGAAGAATTTCATGTTACTTTGTCCTATACATTTATAACATGAATATAAAGCCTATGGGGTCCTATGAATATGTTACACTATATAAAATGACCTACATGACTGTCACTTCCTTATGAGGTATTCTGACAATGATTTAAATTACTTGAATAAAAATGGTGTGTCATATGTAACTACACATTATTGATAGTGGTGTGAATATTGAAAAAAATGAAAAAGAAAAATGCCTGTAATTTTGTGTTCTAAAAGAGCCAATGAGAGCTGGGTAGATGTCTCAGCCTCTAGGTGTCTATATACATTGCTGTCACAGAGGACCGATACTCAGCTCTCAATATACCCACATCAGATGGTAAACAATTACCTGTAACTCCAATGTCAGGGAATCATACCTTTTCTGAACTCCACAAGAACCTGCACTTATGTGGACACACCCCTACACAGATATGAATACATGTACAAATAAAAATTAAACAATAGCAAAATCAACCAGTGATTCAAATATAAAACACTACCCTGGCTTGAGGGATTTTTATTGAAAATATTTCCAACATAGTAATGACAAAACTGAAAATCAATGATAAACTTTTAATATTACTCTAAAATATTAATGTAATTATTAATTATTGATTTGATTATCAATTGGTAATAACTTGGAAGTGTATCCTCAATGATTGACATGTGTCTTACCTCATTATTATTCAGTGGTTCATGATGGCCATCGCTCGCCTAAGTTTTAAGTCACTGTAGAACCATCAAGTCTAATCATTAAGATAATTATCTCAAAACTGTAATACCAGCCTGTTAGTGAACTCTTTAATAAATGTTTTTAAAATTAATTTTTACTTAAATTAAAAGCAAGTGGGAGCTCATGGACTCCAGACTGACAGATGAAGAGCCTTCATAAGACTGGGGGTTTTGGGCAGTCTCTGGGGCCTCTGGCGGTGGAACCAGTATTTATCCCTAGTGCGGGAGTGGGCTTTGGGAGCCCATTCCCTATGGAGGAATACTCTCTCAGCCTAGATGTATGGGGGAGAATGTAGGTCCTGTCCTGAATGATGTGACAGCATTTGATGATTCCCCCTTGGGAGGCAGGAAAGATGGAGAGATGGTGGGGGGAATGGGAGGAAAGAAGGGAGAGGGAACTGGGATTGTTATGTAAAATAAGGTTGTTTGGTTTTAAATAAAATATTTTTAAAAAGAGGATGAGTTTAGACACAAACTAAAATGAGGTACAAATGGATGAAGACTATGGAGAAAATGTTGAAATGTCAATTGAGAGTATTACTACTCCTTCATATGACCTGTATTTCATTCACATTTATTCTTAAAAGCAGTATATTTAAATATATAATCTAATATATAGCATATTATATAAAAAATTAATAACAAGGTCTCACTATATAGCTCAATTTGGCCTATAATTTTGTCATCCTCTCTCAAGCTCTAGATTGCTCTGATTACAAATATGCGCCACCATGTCTAATTCAAAAGCAAAGAATCTTTCTCAAGGCAGGTTCAGGAAATTTACATTATAATCATAAACAGTTTTTAGCATTGAGAGATCAATATTTCCACTAAATTCAATATGTAAAATTCAAAATATCTTCTAGTACAGAGGAGATCTATGGTCATAGTATATAGGAAACCCAAATCTACCAATAAACCTTGTCTGAATTTGATGTTCAGGTTTGGTAGGAAAGTACGTAGTAGACTGATGAGAAAGTTCTGTGTCTATACTTCACCTTCCTTTCTCAATGCCTTGAATATCTCATGACTGTGTTGTGTATCTTGCTTACTCTGTTTTCTCAAGTAGCAAATAACAAACATGTATCTCATAAACCAACAGATATAAAATAAAAGCATGTTAAAAATCAATTAAAATTTTAGTGGTTATATGAAGAAACCTATCTACAGCTTTCTAATAATGAATAGTCATTCAAACACTGGCCACCTGAGATAATAACAACCACCAAGGAATCTTTAGTATGTTGTTAGCCATGCATTCAGAAGTACTGATAATTAGTGGATAATAAATTTGAGTAGTGGAATTTTAGAGTTGCTTTCCTTTGCTTTCTTAAATATTTTATATTATGTATTGTACAGGTGTGGGTGTATGTGTGTATATGCATGTTCAGGTCAAAAGCCAAATTGTTGAACTTGTTTGTCTTCTTTCATCTTGTAGGTCTCTTAGGGCTCAAACTCAGGTTGTCACCTTTTGTAGCAAGCATCTCCACACACTTTTTTATATTGTAATTTCAATAGCAATGTATGGTTATAGGAATGAACAATTAAGGAAAATTTGTTGTTTAACCACAATATGTTTGTGTGTGACAAGCAGTCCATTGGGCTAGCTAGTTTTATGTCAACTTGACACAAGCTAGAGTCATCGGGAGGATGGAATCTCAATTGAGAAAATACCTCCATAAGGTCAGGGTGCAAACAAGCCAATTGGTGGCTGATGGAGGAAGACCCAGTCTATTATAAGTTGTGCCACCCCTTCGCTGGTGTTTTTTATAACAAAGCAGGTTAAGTGAGCCATGGGGAGTAAACCAATAAGCAGTCCACCTTCCTAGCTTATGCACGGGCTTCTGCTTCTAGGTACCTGCCCTGTTTGAACTCCTGCCCTGACTTCCTTTGATGATGAACTGTAATGTGGAAGCTTAAGCCAATGAACCTCCTCCCCAAGTAGCTTAGGTCATGGTGTTTACCACAGCAATAGTGATTCTAACTAAGTCACTAACTGAACCATCTTGCTGGTCAGTTTATTTAAATAACATACTGTAATTATACATATTTGTAAAATACAGCTTATGCTATAAATACCATTTAGATCAAGGTAATTACCATTCCCATCTCTTTATCATTTCTTTGATATAATCATCTAACCCAAGTTAGAAACAAAGAAAATGATAAAATAAAAGAAAATTAGTCTGAATATAACTTTATGTAGGAAACAAGAAATAAAGACCAAGAAACCCAAAAGCTGAACATTTAAAAGGATTTGAAGTTATCTGAAAAGACAAATCAAGACAGAACATAGAAAGATAATAATACAATAATGAAAGGATACAAAAGCATGTATTCATGCCAATCAGTAAAATAAGCCTATTTTACAAATATAAACTCTAAGAGAAATAATCTCAAAAAAGAATCTGAAGATATCAAGCATAATTGATAAAACTTTCCAATTCACGGAATCAGACTCCAGTGGTTTTGTGAATAATTTTATCAGGAACAATATGGCTGGAGAAGCTCAGTTTTAGGTGAACAAATACAAAGTAGAGGATGATGGCTATGGGAAGTACCCAGATTTTTTTAAGATTTCATAGTGATGCTATCAGAAATGATTTCCCAAAGGGCAAATTCTGGTACTCCTAGAATGAAACTCATTGGCTGTTGAATCTGGCGATATATTTAGTTTGGTAGTTCAGAAATTATTTACAGTTGAAAATATTCCATTATTGGGTGAAGCCATTTATGAGATATCTGGGGAAAGTCAGCATTGCAGCTGATGCTTTATATATGTTACTCAATGTAGCTAAAATATTGCCTTTTTTAGTTAATTTATTTTACCTTTCAACACAGAGGTACTAAATTATAATCAGTGAATACTTCTATCAAACATCTGCTGCCCTCGAGAGAAATGAAATGTAGCTTGTGGACAAAGTTAGCATCCAAACAGCTTGCTAGTTATCAAACAAAGACACTTCACTTACACTAGATTATTGTGTTTGACTGCAATAGCAAAAGCCATGTCCAGAACAAAGAAACCATTGAAAACTATTGAGATTAAGAAACGAATGGTTCTGAATGGATGTGGAAAAAATTATCCTGACAATATCAGTGGTCATTTAAAATTACCAAGTAACTGACTATATAAGTAGCTTTCTTTTTGCCTCCTAATGACTTATGATATTTCTATTATGTTACTGTTATTTATTTCATGGGTATTCAAGAAATTGATGAGCTTGAGGAGACTAATGAACTGGCTTCTATTAAGCATGGATTAACTATTGCCAAGATCAGTTTCAAAGCTGAGAAAGAATTAACTCAGTGCAGTCTAAAGTGGGATCAGTTAAGATGTGAGAATCACTGAGGGCTATTTGGACAGATTTTTAAAGTGTATTGAAACAGATGACATATACCCATTCATTAAGATAATAGTGATCACATGGTGGGAAACATCGTATTCTTCCAAATGTCATTGAAACACTGTCATCCTTAAACGTAATTCTCCCCTAATTAAACCATCTTAGTTCTGTGAAATTACACCAGAAATAGAATCTGTGTAGTGTCAGGGAGGTATGCATGTAAGGAGTGTGTATAAGTGGGATGTGTTGTGTGTGGATGCTGCGATGAAACACCATGACCAGAGTAACTTGGGGAGGAAAGGGTTTTTTAGCTTATGCTTCTCATCACAGTTCCTCATCAAAGCAAGTCAAGACAGGAACTCAAGCAAGGAGCCAAAAGCTGTTGCAGAAGCTATGGAGGAGTGCTGCTTACTGGCTTGCTCACCCTGCTTTCTTATAAAAACTAGGACCACCAGCCCAAGTATGGCACCACCCAAAAGGCACGAGGACCTTCCCCATTGATCACCAATCAAAAAAAATGCTTTAAAATTGGATCTGATGGAGGCATTTTCTCAGTTGAGGCCCCTTCCTCTCTTATGTGTCTAGCTTGTGTCATGTTGACATAAAACCAGTCAGTATCAACCTTTCCATTGAGACAGAGTCTCACTGGCCTGGACCTCACTAAATAGGTGAGGTCCCAGGGCCTCAAAACTGGGATTTCAGTTGTCAACTCTCTCAGCTTTTTGTGGTGTGTGTTAGGGATCTGAACTTATATCCTAATGCTCATGTTGCAGGCATTTTACTGACTAAATCATCTCTCAGCTATGTCAATGTAAGTAAGTATGTATGTATTATGGATATGAAATTCATTTTATTTTAGATGCATATATGTTTTGCCTGCATGCATGTATGTGTACCACATGTAGGCCTTATTCCTCTGGATACAAGAAGAAGGCATTGGATCCCCAATAACTAGAGTTATAAATGGTTGGAACCACTATGTGGGTGATGAGATAATCTGCAAGAGCAAGCTCTCTACCCATCTCATTATAATTTTTAATAAAAAGAGCTACCGAGGTCTTCAAAAATATAGTTCTCTTTGCTAAAAAACAAACAAAAACCCAAAAAACAAAAAAAAAAAAGTGTCTTAGTATACAAATGTTTTCTGAAGTAAAATAACATTAACATTAAAACATTGTTACTGAAAGACCAAAAGCAAAGTTAAGGAAACCCCTCATTTAAAATGAAGGACAGTCTGACCTAGAAAAACACCAGCAACTTCCCTCACAGAGCCCTAAGATAGCAGGATACCAAGAATTCACACTGCCCCTCCCATCAGTGATAGCTGCAACTCTGGTTTGCCCAGACAAGATTAATTAGCATACCTGAGGCCCTAAGGTCCTGCTGGGCCAAACAGTGAGACCATCCCGCCTCAAGGAGAAAACCCGTGACTGGTCAGGTACTCAGCTGACAGGGAGTCACAGCCCCACCCTAAGCTTGTGGTTTTTTTCCTTTAAATATACCTAAACCCAGATAATGTTACTTCTCTAGCCTGTGTGCTGAGGGAGGTCCGTTTGCGCAAACGTATCCCGTTCATTAAAGCCTCTTGCATGTTGCATCAACTGGACTGGACTTTGAGGTCTTGGGGGTACCGATGAAACGGGAGACTCGTCATTCTGAGGGTCTTACATAATAAAATGAAGCAGCTTAAAATAAACAAAATAAACCATAAACTGGGAATGAAAAAATCAATGGACAGATTAACTTTAGAAATAAAAATGAGTAATTATGAATATATACTTCATTTAAATATTAAGAATCATAAATGGCCATTTATTTATAACTTAAATATAATCCCACACCTTAAACATGAGTCATGGCTCTATTTTTGGTATCGGTTAACATGACATATCTTTAACTTTTGATTCAACTTTTCGGAAAATCATAAATGCCCATATCACTTTGACCAGCAGAGGGAGAGTACTTACACAAATTTGGCCTGATGTATTTATGTATTTTCCTTAGCTGTGTTATTCTCTTAGCATCTTTTTGGCCATTGTCCTTCCAGTTCACTGGTCTGGCTCATCTAATATCCATGTTCCTCAGTGGTTTTGTCTTAGAAAGTAACTTCCCAGAGTTCGTTAAGTTCTACATCTTCATCAAATTTTAACTCTTACTTCACAGTAGACATGTGTTCTCATTATGTGATAGTTGTGTTTTTGGTTAAGCCGTATCAGTCAAATACAGCATTAAATCTTTGAGATGAAATGCAAGAGTGATGGTGATCCTGGAGGAGGGCTGTGTGAGTGCCCACTGAATGCACACCGATTGCATATATTTTTTTCTTCTTACCCCTATAACATTAAAGATTTTAATAACAAACATGTAGCAAGAAGGTTTTATTTTAGTTTGGAGGGCAGGGTGGCTAATGAAGGGGTTAAGATTATGAAGTTAGTTCAGATTTGTATATGTTAATAAGCATTGAAGAAAACTGTAAGCCTTCACTAAGCTAGGATGTTTAGAATTTTAAGGCAAATGGGAGCTGGCTGTTCATTCTTGAAATCCCAGCACTTGGGAGATGGAGACAGGAGGATCAGAAGTTTAAGGTCATCCTTTGCTTTGTAGTAAGTTCAAGGCAACCCGGGATGCATGAGACTATCTTAAAAACAAAACAAATAGCAACAATCAAAACTTTATTTAAAACAAAACAAAAACAAACAAACAAACAAATGTAGACTCTGAGTAAGTCTTAAGCCGTAATGATTAAGTGAGGTTCCTTCACCCCAGAGACAACTAGAGCCAGTGAAGGTCTGAAAGACACTGGGAGTACCCTCCTCTCAGTCATGTAGATGTCTCAAGTCTGCCTGTTTACAACATTTTAATAGAAGGTGGAATGCATTGGACGGTGTTGCTTGAAGCTGTATTGCTTAATTCAGAACAGGAATTGAGACAAATTTGAGCACAGGCTCTTGTTATGCCATTACGCTGATTGCGATGGGAGGCGAGGCAGAGAGGAACTGGAGGTTGGAGAGCAGTAGGAGGGGAAACCATAATCAAGATATATTAAATGAAAAATAAGACTATCAATAAAGGGAAAATCCACAGAAAACTTTGCAGACAGAGCAGCAGACACTGTTAAAGGTTTGTTTGAGCACAGGTTCAGTGACTCCTTTCCACAAATTTGACAAGCCATGCCTTGCTCACTTGTCATGTCGAAAACATGATTTTGTAAATAGCAGACCAAATGGAAGATAAACCCTGCCTGAAAAAATCAAAGCTTGGAAAGGCCATGACAGAAGTAGAAGTGTGTTTCTCATAGATGTCAGAGGTCTCCGTGCAGATCTTCTGTCTGCTCTAATTAAATTTCAAGCAAAGATGTTTCCCTCTCAGGAGACCTCTACCTCCTTCAGGAATCGATAGCAGAGAGGTTAGGTCTCGGCCTGTCTCCCTCCCTCCTGCCTAAAGAAGAATGGTATTCCTTGTCTCAGCTCACAAAAGAAATGCCCTTTCTGAATACTTAAATGTATTTAGGGTCTGTTAAAAACAGTTTCATGTTGCAGAAATATTGCGTTTGGGATCTTAATGTGCTTAGTAGTACTTTGTTCAATTACTTCTAAATTTAGATATTCTCTCCAAATTTTATGAATCTTAATAAATGTTTGATGAATTATAAAAGCCAATACGTAATTATGAGATTCTTATATGAAGTGTCTTCACAATGTTAATGTCTGAACTCAAGATTTTAGATAACTTTGTATTGGACTGAAATATAAATTACTTAATGTTGTCCCAAACCAGAACTACCAGACTTGGTTTAAACATATAAGGGAATCTGGCGGTATCTTGCAAATACAGATGCAACTTAATAACATAGAACATCTAGTTGCACTGCAGGGTTGTATCAAGAAGTACTTTCTTGCTCCATTTCAAAGAAAATTTCAGTCTAACCTGCTATAAAAATGATCCACCTAGTAGACAGCATTACCTAGCTGTGAGAAAGAAAGACCTAAACCAGCTCCTTCAAAAAGATATAAAGAAAAGGTCAAACCAAGTCCTTAATATGCAGTGTGTCCACTGTACACACAAACAGAAGTCCCTTGGTCCTCAGTGACTACATATCTTAAGAGGTTGTAGCCTCTTCACGTATTGCTGTGCTAGAATACTGACAGAGTCACTTAGAGGAGAAAGGTTTATTTGAAAACACAGTTTTAGATTACTGTTCATTATGGAATCTCAAGGCAGCAGGAGTTTGAAGCATCTAGGCACATCCATAGTCAAGAAGCAGAGATGAAGGAGTTACCGTGTAGGTGCTTACACTCATCCCTCTTCCTCCACTCCTACACAGTCCAGGGCTCAGCCCATGAAGTGATGCCACCCACTTTGAGTAGGTCTCAATTAAATTAACTGAAAACTCAATCAAGCTCCACATATACACCCACCCACAGGCCAGCTTGATCTACACAGTCCTTCATTGAGGTTCTCTTGCCAGATAACTCTCGATTGTGCCCAGTGGAAAAATTATTTACACAAGACCTGTCCAATGCCAAGCCAGTCAAAATGTCAGTAAGGGCAGGGAAAGGACTTATACAGTCCCACTCTTGGCTGAGAAGCTCTGATAACTTGGGGTACAGGAACTGTGTGGGTGGCCCATGATTCAGTGCACTAACTTTGAACTTTATAAAAAGGAAAATAAAGTTGGGAGACTGTGAAGGAGATGTGAATGGAGTTGGAATGGGCAAGAGTGGGTGTGTGGACATGATCAAAATATATCGCATAAGCATATAACATTCTCAAAGAATAAATTTTAATGTATAAAAATACTAAAATATGAATTTAAAAATTATCCTGGAGGTCATTACAATTCTGACTTGATGCGAGTTATCATCTTTGCTAAAAAAAATTTCAGCAAATGAAAATATTTGTACTTCTTCTTTGCAATGCTGGTACACTGAAAGCGCCTGCAACAAGTGTGAGACAGACTGAAAATTGAAGTCTGCCAAGAGTTGTGTTCAAAGGGCTTGAGTCCTCCCAATAACAAGAAGTGATGGCTGGATGCTGCCCAAGATACCTGAGAAACTCCTCAGACACCCACATCCCATCATACTACTTCAGTCTTCCAGAGAGCAGATGCATTTGATTATAGAGACCATGAGCGTCTCATGACAGCATTCATGAATAAATTCAATTGTAATTTGATGGGTGCTCATATGGGAGATGTTAGAATAAACACTATTTCTGTCTTATTTTGTGATTCTTTTTGTCTAGGACCCACGGATCTCAGCATGAAGAGGCAGCTGGCAACTGGCTCAGGATCCTCTAGCAGTTCAAACTCCAGACCTCAGCTGAGTCCAACGGAAATCAACGCTGTGAGACAGCTTGTCGCAGGGTACAGAGAATCGGCTGCCTTTTTATTGCGTTCTGCAGATGAACTGGAAAATCTCATTTTACAACAGAACTGAGGCCAAGGATGTCATATTCATGGAGTTCTAAATTTTCAGTTTCCACTAATGACACTTGATTTCCCAGCAGAGACACTCCTGGTCTTGCTGCAAACCTTTTAAGGGAAATACTTTTCATGATGCCACGTTGTCCTTGATCCATGCACTGGTGTGTTAAGGAGTTTCAAAGGGACTCTGGCCTTGAAGTACTTGATGCTCCACTGTGCCCAGCCTGTTGCTTTCTGTTTTCGTGTGTCAACATAAATATCATAAGCAAATTTAAAAAAAAAAAGGCTGCATATTCTAAACCAAGGATAAAAATGAAGGAGTTTGTGGTATATAGAAAAATAGCTCAAGATCCAACTGAAATATTAGTGGGATTTTCTACTGACTCATTGGACTGAAAGCTGAAGTATCTGGGAAAAAAAAAAAGCCAAATTTCATGTTGCTACAGGATATGACAGCAGTGAAAAGGATCTTGTATTTTAAAAGAAAATGTAATTTTTATAAAAAGAATACTTGTTTTTCATTCAAAATGGTCATTTTTACTTTGGTAACTTTTTCATAGGTCCTAAAAGAAAACTGTTTTTTGAGAAACTACTGTAAGTACCCTTCCCGCATCCCTTTTGCCTTCTCCTCTTTCCAAATTCTTTCTACAAAAACACCCACACTCAATGCTGGGGACAAACAAAAACAAAGCAAAAAGCCCTTTGCCTACTTTCTTTAAGCCATCCCATCAGGAATTGCTTCCAAGAGATGCCTGCATTTCTGCGCTCATGCTGGTCTCTAAACACCCATGCCACACAGCAGCTTACCACAGCAGTCGTCATCGCAGAATTTTCTAAACATTCTAAAAAGACATGTTGAAAAAACAAAACAGAATCCAGCACATTGTGCTTTCCTTGGAGCTGTCTGCCCCTGGTGGCTCTGCGGTCCCACAAGCAGCCCTCCAGAGCAGCCACTGGATATAGATGACTGAATGTTATGAGGTTGCAAGTGACAATCTTAAACTTTGCACTCTCCCGTGAACTTTTCATTTCTTTTTAGAAATAGTTTCCAGAAAAGGCTGTTATAACTCCTGATATGATTTGTGTAATTTGTTTATTTAATTTTTTTTTTTTTGCTAAAATTGAGAACTCTCAGCAGATAGAGCTGTACCTTATAATGAACTTCCCCCTTCTGACTCTTAAGCTCTGCCCTTCTTTTTTCCATTTCTAGTGTTAGACTCATGCTGAGTGGTGTTCTGTGACTGAAGCGAGCCTATTTTTAAAATATTTAAGGAATTCTTTTAGTTCATGCTTGTACAATTTCCCTTTCTGTTGTCTAGCTTTGGTTGAATTACAAATTCTTTGTGCATTCTTGAATTTGCCTTATTTTGTGTAAAATCTATGTCATTCGATTTTTGACAATGAGTTGAAGGCATCAGTGGTGTTCCTTTCCTACTTGTTACATATAGTTTTTCAAGTACTGACTGTGATTGTGACTGGGTAATGTGCACTTTTTATTGTAACTGTGGACATTGCTATGCTTTTTTTCTTCTAGTGTTTCTAGAATTATTGTTCCTTACAGTTACGTAAACAAAAAAACAAAAAAACAACAAAAAAAGAAATTTTGTGATACTGTTGGTGAATATAATGTGAAAATCTTATTGAAATATGAGTATTTTGGAAATACATAGATGCACAAACATCTTTTAAAGTTGTGAATTTAGAGTTTGCTTATTTAATGAAAATTTAAAAAAAATGAGGGCTGGTATAATTTTCTCTGTTTTTGTTTGGTTTAATAAACAGATTTCTGTGTTAAAACAATGATTCTTAAAACTTGTAATCTTCATTTGGTTTTGGTTTTAGTGGTGCTAAGGGTGAAACCCAGAACTTTGGATATGTCAGGCAAGTACTCTAACCCTTGGCTGTTCTAGATGCCTATAAATTTTAGTGCTTAATTTTGGGCAGTTTCTGTTTAAAATATAAAATGCAGTCTTGTGCCTTCGTTTGAAAAAATAATTTTTAACATTTTCTTTCCCTAAATATCCCGAAGCTGACATACCCAGACTAATAAAAACTTAACCAGAGATATGAAGGGGACCCGCAGGGTGAGGCTACTACATAATTCTTTAAATCTACTCGAAAGGTGGATTTGTTAGCTTTATTCTTCATTTTTTTTCATATATGATCTGACTCTCTTAAGCCTTCCTGAAGACTGTGTGATTCAGGGCTAAGGAGCTGGCTCAGTGTGTTAAGTGTTTGATCTGAAAGCATGAAGACACAAGTTCAGATTCCTAATACCCCCAAACAAACCCAGATATGACCACAAATGTTAGTAATTCTACTGCTGGGTACACTGGCAAGCCAATTTTCTCAACCAGTGATTTCTAGGCTTAGTGAAAGATCTTAATGAAGAGGACATCCATAGTTGACCTGTGACATAATAGTTAGAAAACAGTCCTCAGGATTGTGTTTAGTATAAACATGAGACGTTCTTCATAATGACCATGGAATGCAGCAGCAAATGCAATGCTAATCTCTAGTAAGTCTGGCTCACCTGCCATGATCACTCCCATGGCTGCTCACATAGGACTCAAATCCAGTGTCTTCTACATGTGTCTGCACAAATAAGACACCATGTTCTCCTTATTTGCTTCTTGCTTGTGACTTGCACCTGTGAAACATCGTGATCTCTTATTTGGGCAGGCAAAATGATTCAACAGATAAGGGTACCTGCCCCAACACCTGATGAACTAAGTGATCCCCAGAACATACAGAGTGGAAGGAAAAAAACCTGTGGAGGTCCTTAGATTTCCACATATGGGCATGTACACACACACACACACACACACACACACACACACACACACACACACACACTGTATTGCTTAATGAGAAAGCATACCTTGAAATAGCTACAATGAGCATACAAGCTTGAGCAGTCACTGAAACTTCTTAAATTCTGTAGCTCAAGGAACAACATAGATAGAACAAGACTCTATCTAGTGATGCCAGCATGCACGGGTTCCTACACAAAGAAAACCATCTCATGCCCTGTACTTATCTCAGTTACCTTGGGTAAAGTATTAATCTAATAATTCTTTATCAATAAAAATTCAGGAGTCAGATATTGAGGTGAGAACCCTGAAGGGTCAAATAAGCTGAGAAGCCAACAGTCCTCTCCTATTCATTCCATTCCTTCCTCCAAAAGGACCTAGGTCACTCTCAGCTCTGCCTTACTACTTCCTGTCCTGTCTGTCCTCAGTCTTCCAAAACCTCTGTGGTTAATTCTGGTTGGCTAGTGACTAGCTTGATCCCCTGACTCCAAGCAAGCTTTGTCAAAACACAATAAAAATATCACAGAACACTTGGTGGATTGGCATAGCCCATCCTCATTCTATATAGTCATCTAAAAATGGTATTGTTTTGAAAGAGCACATTAGAACTGAAGCCAGCCTTTGACCCAGCCA
The DNA here is from genome assembly GCA_030556225.1 of Cricetiscus sungorus. NCBI lineage: Eukaryota > Metazoa > Chordata > Mammalia > Rodentia > Cricetidae > Cricetiscus > Cricetiscus sungorus. The sequence continues at coordinate 137,079,725 of JANBXA010000651.1, forward strand.
CTCCTGAAGGTGGCCCTCTCTGAATGGCTGTGTTGTTCCCTGCTATTTCCAAGTACTAAATAACTCCAGTTTGCACTGCACTTTAGAACCAGATGCCCATATTAAACCTTAACAGTTTTATTATTATAGGTAAATTATAGTTACTTGTTAAATGACTTAATGAAACACTTCTATGATTGTTGAATTCCCTTTGTGATGACCTCTATGAATATAAAAAGCTGCAGGAAAGCCTACCACTCATGGTGGAAGAGATGCCCCAATCATTAAGAGCGCTAGTGTATTGTTCTTCCAGAGGACATGAGTTTTATTGCCAGCACTCACACTGCAGCTAAGCACCTGTTACCCCAGTTCCAGGGGATCTTGTGGCCTCTTTTAACTTCTGTGGGCATCAGGCATGCAACTGATACCAGACATACAGTGAGCCAAAAAAAAAAAAACCAAAAAAAAAAAACTTACACATATAAAACTAAAAAAAAATATATTTGAAAGAAAAATTGATCACTGGTGACAAATACATGTAACATGGCATGACAAAGTTCCAAAATAAGTATTTTTTTCTCTTTTTTGTAATGTTTTGTGTGTATTTTGGACACAATCCCATCTTCATTTTGTAATCCTCCTCCTGAGTGCTGAGATTACAGATGTGTACTACCACACTGGCTCTAATTTAAATGTTGAATCTTATTTAAAAAGAAAGAAAAAAAGAAAGGAAGAAAGAAAGAAAGAAAGAAAGAAAGAAAGAAAGAAAGAAAGAAAGAAGGGAAGAAAGAAAGAAAGAACTAAAGGGACATCAATGTCATCAATGTGAACCCACAAAGGGAAGCCTTGTTATGAATCCTGATACCACAGATACAGATAGCATTTAAAGATAAATATTTGTCAAAATATTTTCTAAATTTATAGGGCCCATGTTTCAAGTTTAGTTTACAATGAGAACCCCCAAAAATAAAGCAAGTAGACAATAACATTTCCAACATTTGGGGAACATAATATTTGCTAAAGAATTAAGCACACGGTAACCTATGATTTGAGCCTCTGTCCTCTCCAGAGTACATCAGAGAATCCACTTCCTTCCCACTCCAGCTTCTGATTGTTCTTTTAACTTTTTGATCTTCTTTTCCAAATAGGACAGAGTCTTATGTGGCCCTACTTACCCTCAAACTCACTACATAACAGAGAATGACCATGAATATTTTGTCCACCCCCTTCCACCTCCCAAGTGCCAGGCTTGAAGGTATGTTCCAAAAGAACGGGTACATACTGTGTCAGTAACTGAACCTAGGGTGTTTCCTGCATGCTGGGCAAGCCTTTCATCACTCAGGAGTGTAATAATACATCAGAAGGGGGACCTTGGAAGGGTCCCATAGTAGGTAAAGGACAAACACACCATCAGGCAGAACTTTCATGAGAAAGAAGTTTTATTGGGGAAGGAATGGTAGTAGGGGAAGGAAGAGAGAAAGGGGAGAGAGAAGAGAGACAGACAGAAGGAGAGAGAGACAGAGACAGAGATCCAGATGGAAATCTGTCTGCCTCCTTAGAGAAATGGTGAAAAATAGAGAACAGGAATAGGCAGAGCTTGTCTCTTAAAGGGGCCTTTGCACCTGCATACAGAACCAGGGTAGTGCATGTGATGAGAGCAGGGGTGGACACTCTCCAAGGTCCCCAAGGGGCAGGGCCAGATGTGCCTGGCTACAACCTTATCTCTCTGGTCCAAGTTTTATAGACCATCTGCATCTTTTGATTGATCAATTTTCTTTCTGTCTACATTCTTGAAACCAGAACCAGGACAGGACACAAATTCTTTAAAGTTTTGACCTTCACTCCCTTTTCCAAAACATTTATGGATACTTCTGTGTATACTATGTACACCTGGGCAATACAGGATACTCTGTTTACATTAAGGTCAGCTAATTAGCAATCTTAGTTCAACATACAAATTTAATTTTGTCATTTGACATGTAACAAAATGTCTGTGAGCTCTCATTAGGATGTGGCCTTCTCTAAGGGCTCATTCTTCTCCCTCATTAGCGTTCTATTAAATACCTCTCAGGACCCATAGTATTTGTTGCTTGACTGCAGAAAAGACATAATTCAACAGTATATCTTTATTAACTGTCACCAGCTACAGACCCTGCTCTTTTTCTTTTGTATAGAGTATTGTCTTATGGAGTTTATTTAAGGGAATGTTTCTGAAATTTGTCATTCTAGTTAGAAACAATAAACAAATGGTAAATGGTACAGCTAAAACCTTTCAAGAGAAATTAAACAAGAACATCTGACTTATTCCTTCACCTTGATTTCTTAGAAACTCTTTCTTGCCCAGACAAATTCCCTGGCACCTATTTGTGTGTCTCAACAGATTAGGTCAGTGTGATACATGAGATTCCAAAGCTCATCTAAATCCCGTAAGCAATACAACTTCATCCATAGGACTACTCGTAATAAGTACCAGTGGTGTCCAGTTGACTTTGAACAATGAAAATATATTTAATGTTGATGAGATCAGAACTAGTGCTTTGGCCATAAACCATCTGCAGAATTTGGGACAATCATTGGTGCTTAAAACTTTAAGTTCTGAAAGAGGTCCTACTCAGCTGGAGTGTGCCAGCTAGACCCGCCTACCGGTGCGGAAATATCCAGAGTACCAGCCCAGCCTTTGTCCCCATCACCAGACCTTAGCTATAGATGAGTTTGGGTCTAATCCTACTGAGGTGGATTCTCCCCTACACCCTCCCCCAGATCCTGGATATCACTGCCCCTGCATCCTGTCCCCACCGAGAGTGCTCTTGAAGCTCCAATATACCCCCACCCACCCCCACCTAGAGCCTGCCATCCCCCTACCCTTTTCCCTACCCTGCCCATTGTCCCACCTCTCTGGCTGAGCATTGAGCCAGTGGGTGAAGCCAACAATCCAGTCAACTTTGTGGGAATTCCTGGAGCCTAACTGAAAACAATAGACCTGCCTATCCAAGTGGGACCACTGCAATTTCCACCTGCCTTGTCTCTGATCCCCACCACCAGTCTTCCACCCCTCCCAGAGACCTGCCTATCTCTGCGGGTCCACTCTGAGTTCCTGCAGGCTGGATCCTTGACCCCCATCACAGGACCTCTGCTAAAGAGGCCCTACTCAGCTAGAGAGTACTAGCTAGACCTGCCTATTATTGCAGAAACATCCTGAGTATCAGCCCAGCCTTTGTCCCCCAACACCAGGCCTTGGCTAGAGGCCTTGACTAGAGTTAGACCCAACTATCTCTGAGGAAACATCCTTCAGGCTAGCCTCTGCCAAAGAGGCCTCAGCTCTCCTCTGTTGGAGCCTGATCTTTGATGCCCATCGTTGGGCCTCTGCCTAAGGAGAGACCTCCTAGAGAGCTTGGACCATCCAGAACTACAGACGTCAAACCTCTGACCCACTTAAACCCATAGAGAGAGGGAGAAACCCCACCAACACCTACTGGAAGACACTATGGGAAGACAGCAATACAAGAAAACACCTAACATCAGAAAGACAAGCATAACACCACCAGAATCTAGGGAATCTACACCAACTAGACCAGAACACAACAAAGCAAATGAATCAAAAGAGAACGACCTAAAAATTATTGTCATAAAAATGATAGAGGCCCTCAAAGAAGATGTGAGAAAATCCCTTAAAGAAGTAGAAGATAAAACAAACAAAAAATTGGAAGAAATGAATACATTTCTTAAAGAATATACAGAAGCCAAGAAAAAACAATTAAACAGATTCAAGATTTGAAAACAGAAATGGAGACAATAAAGAAAACACAAACTGAAGAACGTTGGAAATAGAAAAACTGGGCAAATGATCAGGAACTGCAGACACAAGCATAACCAACAGCAATCAAGAGATGGAAGAAAGAATCTCGGGTGCTGAAGATAAACTAGAGGAAATAGATTCATCGACCAAAGAAAATCGTAAATCCAACAAATCCTTAACACAAAACATCCAGGAACTGTGGGACACTGTGAAAAGGCCAAACCTAAGAATAGTAGGCATAGAGGAAGGTGAGGAAGTCCAGCTCAAAGGGGCCAAAAACATATTCAACAAAATCATCGAGGAAAACTTTCCTAATCTGAAGAAAGACATGCCCATGAAAGTACAAGAAGCATACCGAACACCAAATAGACTGGACCAAAGAAAAAAGACCCCCTCGACATATAATAATCAAAATACCTAACATACAGAATAAAGAAAGAATATTAAGAGCAACAAAGGAAAAAGGACAGGTAACATATAAAGGCAGACCTATCAAAATTACGCCTGACTTCTCCATAGAAACCCTCAAGGCCAGAAGCTCCTGGATAGATGTTCTACAAGTACTAAGAGTCCACGGATGCCAGCCCAGGCTATTATACCCAGCAAAACTCTCAATCACTATAGATGGAGAAAACAAAATATTTTAATGACAAAGCCAGATTTTCACAATACGTATTTACACACCCAGCCCTACAGAAAGCTTTGGAAGGAAAACTCCAACCCAAGGAAGTTAACTATGCTCACAAAGACATAGGCAACAGATAATCCCACTTCACCAGAAACCAAGGGTAAAGCTTGACAAATATATTCACAATACCACTGCCAAAAGCAGTCTAAAACAAACAAACATTAACAATCAGTGTTCCTTACTCTCCCTCAACATTAATGGTCTAAACTCGCCTATAAAAAGACACAGGCTAACAGAATGGATACGAAGACAGAATTCATCCTTCTGCTGCATACAAGAAACACATCTAAGCTTCAAAGATAGACATTACCTCAGGGTAAAGGGCTGGGAAAAGATCTTCCAATCAAATGGATCCAAGAAGCAAGCAGGTGTGGCTATCCTAATATGTAAAAAGTTAGACTTCAAACCAAAATTAATCAAAAGATGAAGATGGTCATTTCATATTCATCAAAGGAGAAATCCATCAACAAAAAGTCTCGATTCTGAAATACATAACTCCAGTAGCACAGACACTGAGATCAACAATTAATAAGTGTGACTTCCTCAAACTTAGAAGCTTCTGTAAGGCAAAGGACACAGTTGACAAGACCAAATGGCAGCCCACTGACTGGGAAAAATTTTTTTACCAATCCTACATCTGACAAAGGGCTGATCTCCAAAATATAAAAAGAATTCAAGAAACTAGTCAAAAAACCCAAATAGCCCTATTAAAAAATGGGAAAAAGAAAGAATTCTCTATAGAGGAAATCAAAGTGGCTGAAAGACACTTAAGGAAGTGTTCAACATCCTTAGCTATCAGGGAAATGCAAATGAAAACAACTTTGAGATACCATCTTACTCCTGCCAGAATGGCTAAAATTAGAAACTTATGCTGGAGAGGATGTGGAGAAAGGGGAACACTCCTTCACTGCTGGTGGGAGTGCAAACTCGTACAGCCATTTTGGAGATCAGTATGGAAGTTCCTCAGGAAAATGAGAATTAGCTTACCACAGGACCCAGCAATTCCACTCTTAGGTATATACCCAAATGACCCACATCCATGCAACAAAGACATGTGCTCAACTATGTTCATAGTAGCATTATTTGTAATAGCAAGAACCTGGAAGCAACCTAGGTGCCCCTCAACTGAAGAATGGATAAAGAAGATGTGGAATATCTACACAATGGAATACTACTCTGCAGAAAAAAATAACGGAATCTTGAAATTCTCAGGCAAGTGGATGGACCTTGAAGACCATCTTGAAGGAGGTAACCCAGTGACAAAAAGGAACAGGGTATGTACTCGCTCATAAATGGATTTTAGACGTAGAGCAAAGGATCACCAGCCTATATTACACAACACCAGACAAACTGGAATACAAGGAGTATTCCAAGAGATTCATATATGGTCCCTCACAAAAGGGGGAAGGGACAAGTCCCCCAGAGCACATGGGAAATGGGGGAGAAGAAAACACGTGTGACTAGATAGCTTGAGTCAGGGTGAGGGGGGGACATAAAAGAGGGAGCCATTATTGGTTATAAGAGAAAACTGAACCTAAAGAAAGGTCTAGAGACCTACATGACTGATTCCAATAATTTGAGCAACCATGGAAAGGCTACCATAAAAGCCCTTCCCTGATAGTGAGATCATCAACTAAATTATCCACCACCCTGGAACCCTCATATATAGTACCTGTTGGAAACAGAATCAAACACCCATAACCAAACACTGAGTCAAACTAGAATCCAGATGCAGAGAGAGAGGACAAGACCAGGTAGCAGAAACACACAAAGACAGCTGACATGAACAAGGAGGAGTTAATGGGTCCCCCAGACTGATAGCTGGGAATCCGGCATGGGACTGACTCAGACCCTCTGAATATGGGTCTCAGCTAGAAGGACTGAGCAGTCTGGGGGACCTCAGACAGTAGAAACAAGATCTATTCCTGGTGCACAAAAGGCCTTGAGGACACATCCCCCATGGAGGGATACCCCCTTAACCTAGAGACAGGAGAGAAGTCCTAGTCCCTACTTCAAATGACTTGACAGATTTACATTATCCAACCTGGATAGCATAGCCCTACAAGTGGAATGGGTGTGGGGGGATGGGAGGGTGGCCAGGGTGTATATCACAAGGGAAAGAGGGTAAAAGGTAGGGAGGGAGGGGAAACTGGGATCCACATATAAAATTTTTAAATTATATTATTAATAAAAAAAGGAAAAATATTTGTTTGGATTTACGAGCTGCAATGTGGGTGCTGGGAACCAAATCAGGGTCCTCTAGAAGAGTAGCCAGTGCTTTTAACTGCTGAGCCATCTCTTGGAGGAATAGACAAGACAAGTGTGAGAGAGAGGAAGAGGGAGAGAGAGAAACAGAGAGACAGAGAGAGACCATAAAAGATGGAGCCATTATTGGTTTGAAGAGAAAACTGACTGTAGAGAAATGTCCAGAGACCTACAAGACTGACCCCAACTAACAGTTTGAGCAACAGTGGAAAACCTACAATAAATGCTCTTCCCTGATGAGATTGATGACTAACTTATCAGCCATCATAGAGCTCTCATCTAGTAGCTGATGGAAACAGAAGCAGATACCCACAAATAAACACTGAGCAGAACTGGAATTCAGATGCAGAGAGGGACGACAAGATCAAGCTACAAAAACCCACAGTGACAGCTGACCTGAACAAGGAGGAGCTAATGGGCCTCCAGACTAATACTTGGGAATTCAGCATTGGACTGCCTCAGACTCCATGAACATGGATCTCAGTTAAAAGGCCTGGGCAGTCTAAGGGACCTCTGACAGAGGAACCAGGATGTATTCCTGGTGCACAAAAGTACTTTGGTAGCACATTCTCCATGGAGGGATACTCTCCTAACCTAGAGGCAGAAGGGAAGGCCTAGTCCCTACTCCAAATGATTTGACAGATTTAGATGACCCTCCTGGAAGGCATCACCCTACCTGTGGAGTGGGGGGGATGGGATGGGAGGGTGGTCAGGGGACTTGAGAGGGTGGGAGAGAGGAAGAGAGGGAGGGAAAGGGAACTGGGATCAATATATAAAATAAAAATAAAAAAATATTTGTTTAACCTAAAAAGCATACCTAATATGACTGTGACTTTGAATATTAAAGATGGATAACTAATAAAAAAATATCATCAAAAAGGTAATACCAGATTATTACCTATGTTCTTAATTTCACAAGAAATATATGAAGTATACAATGTGAAGAATAAATGTTTTGCTTAAAGAATGGGATTAACACATGTTTTATTCCTGAAAAAAAAACTCTTGAATTCTTGTACATTTTTTTTTGTTTGTACAGAAGTGGTTAGAACAAGCTATCAAGAGAAATGCCTTCTTTTTTACTCACTATATTCTTGCAGCCATAGCCAGTCCTGAGGGGAGGACCCTCCACAGTGTTTATCTTAGTTCCTCTGATCTAGAAAATTCAGAAGTCTGCCATGAAACCAGTCCTGTGAGCTACATGAGCAACTTAACTCATTTGCATTTTAATTTGTTGAACTACTGCATATTCTGCTTACTTACTATATTCTGGACTGTTCCTGACTAAAGAGTCCACGTCTACTAGAAGAGAGATGAAGAACTATAGATACTATTGATACAAAACTCAAAGTACCACTTGTACATGCAATGGCAGATGAGGGCCCAGCCAGGGTAAAGTTGATTCTTGAAGATCTGGGATTAGGGCAAAAGATAATGGGGTCACAAAGACTTGGACTGTGCAGAATGTCATGTCTGGCAACCATTTCAAGTGTCATCTGAAAGGACAAGAGAAGTGAGGAAAATGTATCTATGGAGGATACTACAGGAGAGAATAACATGAGAAGTCCAGAGAAAGTGTGGGATGGTACCTTTTGCAACTTTACTCCAGCAGAGTAGCAGGGGAAGTCCAGAAAAAGTGTGGGATGGTATGTTGTGCATCACAACTCCAGCAGATTGTTGTTAGAGGACAGGGCTAAAGAATGTCAAGAGAGTACTGAAGACAAGATGTCAGTTAGAGGCAAGGCTTAAAAGGATCACCAGAGCTGGGCTGTGTGTATAGAGCACAGATTATTTTCAACAGTCAGATTGCAAAAAGCAAATTGACTCCCTATGGTCTGATTGCATGATGCACCAGAGCAGACTCTTAGCTGAATCCTGGGACCTCCTCTCCATCATCGTGCCAAGACAGAGAGAATGATCAGTGGGCTTTGCATAAGCACCATACTACAAGGACAGTGCCTGCTTCTTTCTGACATCCAGATGTGACAAGTAAGAGCTGTGGCTGGAGATATGACTCCTGGTTAAGACCCTGTACTGTTCTTTCAGAGGACCTGCGTCCAGTTCCCAGCACCTACACAAGAAGGCTTACGATCGTTATATCTAGCTTCTGTGATCTAATACTGCCTTCTCTCCTCTGCAGGCACCTGAACATGTGTGAAGCCCATAAACTAATGCAGACATACAACACATGTAATATAATAATAATATTTTTAGTGAGAGCAAAGAAAAGAAAATGTTAAAAACTAACATAATTTCCTTCAAGAAATAAATTCTAAGAAACACAGACAAGTCAAAAGAAATTTCAAAAACAAATCAAAACAACAAAAGTCCACTATTAATTTCCCAGTTTTGAGAGAGGAAGGATAAAAGATGAGCTGCCTGAGAAAAATTACATACCATCCTTCAAGAATCTAAAGTCTTTCCTATCCTTGCTGTGATGATTCAGAAGGAAAAGCTTTGTCAGATTTTGCCTTCTTCTGCATTCTCCAGTGGGACAGGATGGCTGAAGAGTCAGGTAGGTCATGAAAGCCAAGGCAAAATTCCTCCAGTCTTAAATGCAGGCTTCATGGAACATCGAGGGCCCCCATCTTTCTCCTTCTGCAAGGACTCACCTCCAACCATTGGCCAGTATGCACATGATCTGCATCTCTTTAATAACCTGAGAATGATATTCATTAAATGTACATAAGAACAGGGTTCAGAGTTATGTTTCTGTAGCTGCATACAGCATACCTCATCTAATCCCTTAATCCACCCTACCCTCTTGCCAAAAGCTATTAATAGTTCACAGTCATGTAAACCCCTTTCAGTTATTGCCTGCTACAGAGAGTGTATGGCACTTTATTTCTATGACTGGTCTGTTTCAATTAAATTCACATTCCCCAGCTCCATCCATTTCCCTACAAGTAATAGGATTTCATCAACACAGAATAATACCTCATTGTATGCACACATCACCAGCTTGTTATCTGGGACCCAGGCCAATTACATTTTAACTATTTTGAATAGTACTGTAATAAACATGAACACACAGGTATCTTTGGTGTGCTAATTTAACTGTATTTCGATATATACTCAAAAGTAGGATAGCTGGGTCATAAGGTGGCTCTATTTTAATCTTTAAGGAATATCAACCATAGTGGTTGCATACATTTACATTCCTCCAACAGCATACAGGTACCTCTCCTCCACACCTTTGCCAATATTTGTTTTGTTTTATGGATAACATAAAACTGGAACACTAAAAGTATCTCATTGGAGTTTACACTATTTTGATAGACAACGACATTAGATATTTTTGCAATGTTTTGATTGCTTGCTGATTGCTTGTTTTATTTTTAAATTTTGGACAGGCTACCACTTAGGAGATTAAGAGAAATAAAGAGCTAGTCATACTGACTAAGACAAAAAAAAGCAGTTTTGCTAAGCCTGGTGGTACATCATTGTAATTTCAGCACTAGGGAGACCGAGGCAAGAGGATCACAAGCTTGAAGGCAATCTGTGCTATAGTAAGACTGTCTCAAAACAACCACCAAACGCAAAGTTTCTAAGAGTATAGCTAGAGATTTGCATCTCAATAAGTCTGAAAACCAACTGATCACCCCTCAATATGAAATATATCCTGTGCTGGGTCAAATGAAGCCTCCAGCTCTGTTCACTGTAACATCTTACAAGACAGCAACCAGAGCCATCTGATTTGATATAAATGGGAGCAGCACCAACAAGGTCCCACTCTCTGTTCTCCAGCAAAACACCAAGGAATTAAATGTAAACTCTTGGACTCAGTAGTTTCTCTTCTGGGCTATGCAATGGTGAGCCACTTGTTTGGCAATGAGCCTGTAACCTCATAATGTGTGTTCCTGGATTGTACTATTTAGTGGTCAAATAGAGTTCCTCATGTGCTCTGTGTTTCTATCACAAGATGTAACAATAGAATGCGTGGTGTGTCCCGTGTGGTCTATGAAACCTTAAGGTTTAAAGTCAACAAGTTGATAGCAAGCTTGTGGATTTATCTAAAGTATATTAGTCACCACACATGCCTGTGGGGTATTCTTTACTGGGATTCCTGAGACAGCAAGACCACCTTGACTGTGGGTGGGCACCATTGTCCAGGTTGGACTTTTGGAGTGAACAAAGCCAGTAAGCTGAGCTCAGCACTCTTCATCTTCTGCTTGCTGACTTTGAAGATAATGTGACTAGCTACCCCAAGTCCATTCCTTCATGACTTGCAGCTATGAGGGACTGTATCCTCAAACTGTGAGACAGAAGAAGTTGATTTCTCTACAAGCTTGAAGGCAACCTGTGCTATAGTAAGACTGTCTCAAAACAACCACCAAACGCAAAGTTTCTAAGAGTATAGCTAGAGATTTGCATCTCAATAAGTCTGAAAACCAACTGATCACCCCTAAATATGAAACACATCCTGTGCTGGGTCAAATGAGGCCTCCAGCTCTGTTCACTGTAACATCTTACAAGACAGCAACCAAGCAGCCAAGCACCTTTGCATTCCTCCCTGAATATCAAGCAGGCTACAAGGGGCTGAAGACATGTTGGTATACATAGCATGTAGAGTATTTTATGACAGCAACTGAAAGGGAAATGAATACAGTGTTCCATAAGGGAAGCAGAGCAGTGCTGAACATTAGACCAGCAGGAATTTGACTGCACTTTGGTACTAAACCTTGAACAATTATTCTCCATCTGTTCATTAGTATGCAGCTGACCTATAGATATTGCCAGCAACACAGGTCAAATTATGATTTCACATAAGATTTTTGGACTAACAAGTCATCCTCCTGGCTGGTACTTTCAAAACCAGGTATATATATGATTTCTTTCTCAAATGAAAATCTCCACACCAAATTTAATTGGTGTGTATTTTTCCCCCAAAGCCAATTATATGAAGAGAATTTGTCTATGCTCTTGGCAGCTAGGTTGGGATTGCTGCTATTGAGCCCTCAGGCCAAGAAATTTTAGTAACTCATCCTTCATCTTAGAACCCAGAAATGGGGGTGGAGAGAAGAGCCATGGAGGAGGGAACAGGGATGTTTCTCAGATCCCTTGTCCCAGGTGAGTGAGTCTGAAATCTATAAGGAACAGAGCAACAGCTGGAAGTGGGCAAGACCTTTTTAAGATAGGGACTTGGTCACCTCTAAAGGAAAGGCTATGCACAAGGGCACCAGGCTCAATGGCCTGTCCTGTCAGCCAGCAGCATTTTCTTCTCATTAATCTTAACACTGACTAGTGTGGTGACAGAAAAGGCCAACTCTGCTGACATTTTCAAGGAATCCTAAACATGCAGATGATAACGCATGCTGGGGAAGCAGAGCCTAGCTCATCTTAGAAAGTCAATATGACTTCTCTCATCTCCCCCTTTGCCATCCAGCCAAGCACCTTTGCATTCCTCCCTGAATATCAAGCAGGCTACAAGGGGCTGAAGACATGTTGGTATACATAGCATGTAAGCATAGCTAGTCTTATTCATGTTTAAAGAAATGCAAGTTTTAATGTACAATTTTAAGATCTCTGTGGTTAGAAGCAGAGTCACCATCATCCATCTATTTAAGCTATGCATACAAATGATGGAGTTATTTTTCTTGTTTGATGAAATTCAGGCTCTTATAATTGTTTCAGCCAAGACGAGAAACGGGCTTTTCCAAACCTAAGTCGTATATTTTTTCTCATTAAAATTTTGGTTTTTATTCATATACTATCTTAAAATAACCAGTAACGGTTGTATATTCACACTGAAGAGGCAATGCTTTGATAAATGTGTATATTGTGAAATGGCTGAAACAAGAAATTTACCAAATATATTACTTCACCTTATTTTTCTTCCTATACAGAGAAATCTGAAAACCAATCAACTCTCATAATACATTCTCATGAATTTTTAAATTTTGTGTTGTGAGGTAAGTATATAAGGCATTAGAGATCATATAATATCTTCAAACCAAGTACATTTTAGTGATACTTGCTCCCGATCTCCCCACATCCCTGCTACTTCATCACACTGTACCGGACCCCTGATCTTTTTTACTCTTCCCTGCTGGATGCATCCTTTTGCCACCCCCATCCTTTTCCCTCCTCTGTTACTGCCTTCTTTTGGTCTTTACCCACACTTGTACATGCTTTTATATAACCCTGTAGATGGTTTAGACTAGGATCTGTATGTGAGGGAGAATGTGTGTGTGTGTGTGTGTGTGTGTGTGTGTGCGTGTGTGTGTGTGTGTGTGTGTGTGTGTGTGTGTGTGTGTGTGTGTGTTGTTGCCCTGCTATTTCAAACTAATTTTCCATTGGTGGTTCCTTTGTGTGACAACATATTATCTGCTTTTTTTAACTGATTGCAGTACCAAGCCTCTGACATATGAGTAACATAGGAGGCATTTAAACCAGACTGTCATGTAGTCACACACACACTTTGCCTGTAGGTTTGAGGGGTTTTTTTATTTTTTTTCCTTTTCATAATAAAAATTCATTAAAAAAGTTGTTCAACCAGAATGTATTAAACGTCTCTAACCTGCTGAAGCCCCTGGTGCTCTGAGATCAGAGGAGAAAGATTCAGATAAAGTGGGAACGTGTGCTTGGGGAAGATGTGGGATTCACTGGGGAGTATGCTGGCATCAGGCCCTGTGGTCACAGCCACTGGGCTAGATCTGTTTGACCATGTGTAAAATGAGAATAAGATCTTTCTCAAACAGAAATGTGGCAGTCAATGTGAAAACAGAGGTTCTGAAACACACAAAACAAAACGCAGAGCCCACAAATCTACTCTTTTACATTTCTACTTGACTTTCCAGGTAATTTTAATTTTCAAAAGTAACCGTTCCTCCCAGACATAAATAACCAAGTGACAGTTAAAAATGTAAGAGTTTGACCCAATATTTGAGTGGAAAATTGATGTGCTGCCCAGTCCTGTCCTTCTAAGCAGTAGAAAAATATTTACAGTGGGGGATGAGGCTCAGAGGGAAGAGGGCACAGGGCCTCCTGTGGAGGGCCAGAAGCAGATGAACTTAGCACAGAAATTTGCAGCTGTAACCCCAGATCAGGTAGTAAGGACAGCGTGATTTTCAGCTACATAGAAAGCTCAAGGCCAGCCCCAGCTGCATGAGACCATAGTAAAAATCCCATCCCCTCAACTTTACTTACATACTAACATGTGATTCCTACAGGGACTCCATGAAAACACACACACACACACACACACACACACACACACACACACACACACAGAGAGCTGCAGAGAAGCAAAACATTTAAACCTTGATCCTGACTCAATTTTTAAGTCATTTGCATACTTTGTATGTAAACATTTAACATTTGGATTATAGTGATATTTGAAAAATACATATTTCAAAATTTCCATTCATATTTGTATCTATTTTCAGTTTTAAAAACTGTCCAGGAGAGTACTGAGCCCATACCCTTACTGGATACAACAGGTCCCACTTCACCTGGGAGGGCCTTCAGCCTCCCTGCTTTGCATGGGGCTGCCTCCATGTCTCTTCCAGTCTTTTGCATGATCAGCCCCTAGTGTGGCCCATTCATAGAGAAATATGGCCAGTAGTGACTCTTGCAGTGTTCTGAGACCTGAAGGCATTGTTCATGCTAGTTTTCAGTCCTGTCTTGGAAGAAACTAAGGTCCATGTGTTGCTACTGCCCCAACACTGATGTACCACCAGCAGTGTGATAACTTGTCAGCATTACTTGAGTATCTCACATACTCTCCATGTTAAGGTCTCCGTTATTCTTTCTGGCAATACGAAGGAAGTAATATCATCTTCATTTAACACATGAGAGCACAAAAACAGGAAAAAAATAGCTTTGGCAGCAATGCTTTTCGTAAAGGTGGCTGACTTAGCTCTCTAACTTCCTCAGCCAGTGAACCAAGGTAAGATTTACACCAAGCCATGCTTTATGATCACAAAATAAAACCAGTTCAACATGAGCACACACACACACACACACACACACACACACACACACACACACACACACGTATCTGCCAGGTTCCCAGTCTGTTCTGTCTAATTCTGAAAGCTATTCCATGGGTTCTGCAATGACATGGTTGATGGGAGATGTGATTCTGTATCTATGTTTCTCATACTGTTAATAAAGCCCTGTGGCCAATAGAAAACTAGATAGGTGGGGCTAGGAGACTAGGAGGAGGAAGAGGAAGTAGTAGGTGGGGTCAAGATGTAGCCGGGGAAGGAGCAGGACTCCAGCCGCGGCTCCCTGATAAGACGACCACGTGGAAATACTTAGATAAGTAGAAATGGGTTAATAATTAAGGCAGAGCTAGCCCATTAACAATAATGGTAACTGGCCAACAGGATTGTATCAAATACAGAGTCTCTGAGTGTTATTTGGGGCTGGCGCGGCTGTGGGCCCACGTGGCCGCAGGACAGGGAGGCCGGCAGGGAGACCTGCCGTAACATAATGGTGTCAGAACTGGGATTGAGAACTTTCACTTAAAACTTAACCAAATCTTAAAAAATAGTTTTTAGAAACAAGGGAACAGAGACTTCTTGGTAGCAGCATTTTCTTGATTGGATTTGTTTTGCTGTAGACAGAGATTTGCACTGCTCCTTTAAGGGAAGTTTCCAAAATTAGCATAAGCGGCAAAAACCGCCTTGCTTTTAAAGAGCTCTGCTAACAATTCATTGGTGTGTACAAGAGCTGCAATGAAGGTTTACACTGTGTTTTAAAAAAATACGCTGGCTTGGGAGATAAAAAGAAACAGGATACAATGGTTTAAAAAAGAAAAAAGGAAGTAGAATTAATCCTAGTACTGGGCAGACAGAGGCAAGCAAATCTCTGTGATTTCAAAATAAACCTGGTATGGAGTGAATTCCAGGACAGATAAAAGTTACACAGAGAAACCCTGTCTCAAAATATGTAAAAATAGAAGTAGAATAAATAGAGTAATAAAAAAGCCACGTAAAGATGGGAAACACAGAGATATTTTGGATATTATACGCGCTTCTGTTGTCTTTAAATTATTTGATTGCTGAGAAAATAACAACTGCTGATAAAAGAAATACTGCTGGATTAATTCAATTTATATATTTTAAAAATGCTTTGACTCCAAAATTTAAGCATAAGGACAAGTTACTGGGGAAAAGGATTTCTATTTTTGTTTCCACAGAAAATGAAAAGCTACAGATTCTTTACAGACTTATATGGTTTGATCAAGCCAAACCCCCTGAAACAGCTCCCCAGGTGATCCAACATTCAAAGCAGTTGAGACAAAGCCTTGCAGACTACTGCCAAGATTTCTGTGTCTTCTTTGGAACCCCATGACAGCGCCCTATACCAGCAGGAAGTAGTTTGGAAAGAACGACGCCCAAATTCCCAAATATTGTTTATAAATGTTTGTTTTCATTTATATGGGCTTGGTTATAAATGGTTAATGACACAAGCAATCCTTGTTAAGGTAAAAAAGGGAATTAAGGTATAGATATGAATACTTTGCTTTGGAATGGATTTTCTTTTATTGATACAATTTAAGATCAATTTTATAATATGTATATTTCTCCTCTTGTTTAGGTATTGTGTTTATATAGCTCATTGGAAAATGTAATGTATAATTGAGAGTTACCTATGATAATTAAAACTTAGAGTTAAGTTAGTTAGGATTTCTAGATATGCAGAGATGTATTTGAGATGAATAGGCATTCTTCAAACCTTTCAAAGACCTACAGAATATGGCATTTAAAATGGTTTAGGGTTTTTCTTGACAGTGAGGCACAACTGCTCCTGGTAACACCACCTGCATCAAAAAGGAAGATGGACATTGAAGTTTCTTATCGGGGAGAAACTCGTTATGAAGTTTGCTTCTAATATGGCAGGATAGCCATTTGAGCAAGGTACTTCTCTTGTCTAGACTGTTTGACTTTATGTTGTAGAAACTGGACATGCAGGACCCACAAAAAGATGAGTACTGATGCAAGATGGACATTGCTACAGGATTCCTGCTTCATGGAAGAGGCTGCCAGACAGCCAGACAGTCTACAGGACACAGAGAAAAGTTTCCTGCCTTGTTAAGGAGTCTGAACACACACTATGGCCTATGGGCTGAAGATGGAACATTACAGAAGAACTTCGGGTGACTGACCAGGCAATGAATTGTCTCTGTCATTTCTAGAGTTTATATATTATCCTTCTGTGGTCTTTGATGGAGTTGAAGACAGGTAGTTATTATAGTTTTCCTTAGTTAGGATTAAAGATAAGTTACATATAGGACTTTAGACTCACAAAGATAGGATAGATGATATTTTCTTTAAGTCTTACAAAATGTTAATGGACTAAATATTGTTAACTGTGATTCTTATTTGATAACTGTTGTATGGTATATTTTGCTATGTTAAGGTTAAACCCCTTCTTTTACTTTAGACAGAAAAGAGGAGATGATGGGAGATGTGATTCTGTATATATGTTTCTCATACTGTTAATAAAGCCCTGTGGCCAATAGAAAACTAGATAGGTGGGGCTAGGAGACTAGGAGGAGGAAGAGGAAGTAGTAGGTGGAGTCAAGATGTAGCCGGGGAAGGAGCAGGACGCCTGCCGCGCGGCTCCCCGATAAGACGACCACGTGGAAATACATAGATAAGTAGAAATGGGTTAATAATTAAGGCAGAGCTAGTCCTTAAACAATAATGGTAATTGGCCAACAGGATTGTATCAAATATAGAGTCTCCTGCGTGTTATTGGGGGCCAGGACGCCAGACCAGCGGCGGGCTGGCGGAAACTTACATGCTACACATGGTTTTCCTTTTTTTTCTTTTTTTCCCTTGCATTCCTAACAGCCCTGCTGTGTTTCTCAGGAAATGTGAGTTGAAGGAGTTTTGACTACTTTTAAATTTTGCTTCATGCCTTGGACATTGAACACAGGGGCAGATGAAGAAAAATAAGAATGTCCTTTTCAAAGTGAGGGTATTCCTACTTTTTCCTGTGATGGACAGTGCCTCCTGCTTCTCCAGACAGAAGAGAAACTATGCTGTTGGCCACTGCAGCCACTGAGCTGACCTCCAAGGCCCCATGAAGTGAGGCAACCTTCTGTCTCCTCCCTTTCCTCTGACACCACTTGCTGTGTTTCCCCCAAGTGGCCAGCTGACCAGGGAGTGCAATGGAAGGTGTCTCCACAGGGGCCAACTTGAGCACAGAGAGAACTAAAGGAACACACATCATGCCTTTATACTCATCATCAATTTCTCTCTGACACCACACAACATTTTATAAACTTATCTGCCTATATTCACTGGCCAAAGTCAAGTCCCCATAATGGCATTTGTCACTTGATCATACTAATTCCTCTCTACTCTTTTCTGTCCTGTTCCCCTCCCTTTCTTATGGATAACCCCACTGAATCCTGAAATAGTCTTCCTTTTACATGTATGTCATATATATTCATATTCATATTCTCAGTTCTACTTATGAGAGAAAATGTGAGATGGATCTTTCTGAGTCTGCCTTACTGTCCTAATCAATCATGAGCTCCAGTTCCATCCATTTTCCTGTAAATGAGACCATTTCATTCATGGTTGAATAAAATTGCACAGTGTCCATACAGCACCTCCTCCTTTTCCACACGTCTGTTGAAGGGCACCCAGGCTGGTTCTCTGACTGATTGCATGATGGGTGGATGTGCAGGTGATTCCAGTCTTCTTTTGACTTGGATTCCCACACAATTCTCACAAAGAGTGGCAGCTGCATGGTAGTGGTTGGGTCTTCACTTCTGGATGTTGTCATTTCTTCTTCAGAATCTGGCAGGGATAGGAGCAAGGGTGAGTGGGCAAGTGGGCATGACAATACAGTTGGGCCATCGTGATATGGTGTACTGCCAGTGAACCCTCACAGATGCTTTTGTTATACAACTCAATATTTTGAGTGCTTTTAACCTAGACCAGAGCAAAGGCAAAGATGGGTGACAAATGGGCATGTCAGAGGGGAAGGAGAGTGGCAGCTTGAGACCCAGGGATGGAGAAAAATTCTGAGTTGCACAGAAGCTCTCAGCCCCATAGGGCTTGGCCGTTGCAGAAGGATGGTTCCAAGCCTCCGGTTTACAATGAGAAGCAACACAGTGTCTTCCAGCAAGTCAAACCTGAGTAGTTGTTACAGGGGCATACCAGGTGTTAGGTCTCTAAACCTGAACAATGGGCTAACAGGGGTTCTGATTAAACATAGTAAAGTGGATGGACCTGGCCTCCAGGTTCTCTCAGCATCTCTCATCCCCTACTTATTACTGGGTGTGGCTGCCATACCCTGCCCTCTACCCTAAACCTCTCCAGCCCAGAGGCTGGGCTGCCCTTCTCCCAGCTTCCCTTCCCTATACAATCCAGCCATATTGACTATGCCAATCTCTCTCCCTCTCTCTCTCTCTCTCTCTCTCTCTCTCTCTCTCTCTCTCTCTCTCTCTCTCTCTCTCTCTCTCTCTCTCTCTCTCTGTCACACACACACACAC
This sequence comes from Cricetiscus sungorus, assembly GCA_030556225.1. Lineage (NCBI taxonomy): Eukaryota > Metazoa > Chordata > Mammalia > Rodentia > Cricetidae > Cricetiscus > Cricetiscus sungorus. The sequence continues at coordinate 137,098,916 of JANBXA010000651.1, forward strand.
ACACACACACACACACACACACATTACCTTCCTGCTTCCTGGCCTTGGCTCCTGACTCTCTACTCCCCCATCTCCCCTGTCCCCTCCCTTTGTTCCCTCTCACATATACCAGCTCAGGGTCACATTCACTCTAGACCCTTCAAGATGCCTATGTCTGTGTTCTTTCTCATATCTATGGTAAACCTTCTGCTCTATCATACCCAGGAGCAGTTGTGTCCTCCTTCTCTATTTCTATTTTTCATTGACCAGGAAGCCAGGTATTTTTACTTCCAGGCCTTTTGCAGAAGGTGCCCATAAACTCCCAGTCTGGAAGTTCATTTTGTTAGTGAGACATTCTTTCTTGCTGTGACACAACACCTAACACAAACAACTTGAGGGGATCGTTTATTTTGTCTCCTTCTCTGAGGACCATGGTCTTTGGCCCCTAATGAGGCAGAACAGCATGCTGGCTGGCAGCAAGAGTGTGTGGCAGAGGCTGCACACCTCACAGTGGGCAGAAGGGAAGAGAGCATGTATGCTGTGGGTTTCTGCTTTTGTTTTATGCACTCCCCATCCTGTAGGATGTGCTATTCATAACCGAGGTGAGGAGTTCTTGACTTGTCAGTTGTCTCTGGAAGTGCCTTCCAGTCACACCAGGCATATCAGCATGATGCCTATGCTCCTAAGTGCTTCACAAGCCAGAAAGTTGATGATCAAAAGGTCAGAGGCATTTGATACAGTTCCAGGACAGTCACTGTATTTTCACCTGTCCCTTCTGAGGTTCTCAATAACTGTGAAATTGTTTCCGTCAGAATATTGAGGTTGACAGAAAAGTCATAGGTCGAGGAATTGACAGATCGATTGCTAGGTAGTCCAGCTACCAGAAGCCAAATATGGCTTTGTTTTGCTTTCTCAGGCTGTGTCTTCTATGAGCTGTTCTAGGGACACAAGTCATCATGTCACATTCATAACAGGAATAGTTCTCAAGGCCAAACTGTGGGTCTGAGTGCTGTGTAAAAAAACTTGTGTGTAATTTGGGGAATGCCTTAGCTGTCACATGGTCATGCTCAGCAGTGGGGTAACCCTTCATTCTACAACCTGGTTCACACCTGGTTAGCCCCTAACCAGCACAGCAATTACAAATGTCTGAAATAACGCAAGAGATGAATTCCTGTCTTCTAGGAGGAGGCACAGTCCCTGCAGGCAGAGCCTTGGTTCAGCTTATTTTGGTAACCCAGAGGCAGGAAGAGCTGCATTCCTTTTTTTTTTTTTTTTTTTTTTTAATGATAACTAGGTTTTTATTGGGGAAGAACTTACATGGGGAACAGTACGTAACTGTCACTGTGTTCCTGCTCCAAGGATGCAGACCCCGCCCCTCCGCTTGTCTTCCCTTTCTGTGGCTGTCTGGACCTCTCAGCTGATTGGAATGGGCATCACATGGCTTGTATAATTTAGAAGTCAGTGGGCAAGCAAAGGGGCTAGATGAATAATTAAAGATTTCATTCTAGTTCATGTTAAGTCCTTTGCAGAGGTTCTTGGTGTTAAGAGTGCCGGGTACCCTTTGCATTCCTTATACCTAGTTAGGACACAGTTCTCTGCTGGCGACTTTTATGTTAAGTGACACAAGCTAGAGTCTGTTGGGAGCAGGGACTCTCAGTTGGGGGAGTGGCTCCCTAAAATTTGCCTGTCTGCAAGTCTGTAGCACATTTTCTTAATTAGTGATTGATTAGGTTGGTGCCACCTCTACACTGGTGGTCCTGGATGATGTAAGAAAACAGGCTGAGCAAGCCATGGGGAGCAAGCCTTTGTAAGCCGTGACCAGCCACAGCCTCTACATCAGCTTCTGCTTCCAGGTTCCTGACTCGATGGAGTTCCTGCCCTGACTTTCCTGGGTGATGGACTTTGGTGTGGCAGTTTAAGCCAATTATACCTGTTCTTCCCCTGGTGCCCCCCAGCAATAGAAACCTTAACTAAAACGAGTTTGTGTCTTTTTGCCATGAAATGTAACGTCCTGATGGAGGGGGATGTGCAGCAAAACTGCCTTTGCTTATTAACCAACGGTGGAAAATTTCCTTCCGGAAACAATGGTGTTCACTTATTGCAATATAGCGTTTTGCAATAACAATCTCTCTTGCACTGCTTAATTTGATAAACTGGGATTGATGCCGGGGTTTCAGGAGCTGGGGAGGGAGGCAAGACCAAAAAAAGTTTGTAATTACTGACCACTAACACCGGATGAACAGTTTCTCAATAGGCTCTTCCAAGTGTTCATGGATTGCTACATCCTGCCCCCTACTGGTCTAGAGAACTAATGACATGCAGTGATCAGAAAAATCTGAAATAGTATGTCTATTTCATAGATCAAATTTCATTGACTGTTTTCAATCTCCCTTTTTGCTTCTACTTAGAAGATAAATTACAGCAAGGAAAATGAATGTAAGATGACTGCTAGGGAAAGAGAGAGCAAAAGGCTAGCAGAGGATGTTTGAAGCAAAAATAATCCTTTATTTCTGTTTCTTCAAAATTTTTATTACATTTATTAACTTACACACAGAGACACATAGACATATGAACACAGAGAGAGAGAGAGAGAGAGAGAGAGAGAGAGAGAAGATAGAGAGAAGAGAGAGAGAGGGAGAGGGAGAGAGAGAGGGAGGGAGGGAGGGAGAGAGAGAGAGAGGGAGGGAGGGAGGGAGGGAGGGAGGGAGGGAGGGAGAGAAAGAGAGAGAGAAACAGGGGAGGTCAGAGTACAACTTTCAAAAGTAGATTCCTCTCCCCTCTCACCATTTGGGACCTGGGATTAAACTCAGGTAATCAGATTTGGTGCCACTCACCTTTCCCTGTCAGCCATTGTGTCATCCCTATTAACCTATTTTTAATTTGTGATTTTAAAATAATTAGCGCGCTATATTCCCAGGACCCGGCATTCTCTCAAATGATGCTACTGTAAAGGTTGAACTGTACCTCTGAGAATTAAACTAGTGAAAGTTATAAGCAATACCTCCATTTCACTTTTATTAATTTATTTTGACTCTGTTCCTCTTAGTTCTTAATTCACACAGTAAACCTCCAGTATAAAGTTATAAACACCAAAGAGACTCTAGCAGACCAGGACATGGCAAACGTGGCTCTGGCAGGCCTTGTTACAAGCATGTTTTTCCCCACCGCTGGTCTGGTCCTGCCACAGCGCCAGCCCCCAATAACACGCAGAGACTCTGTATTTGATACAATGCTGTTGGCCACTTATTATCATTGTTTATCAGCTAGCTTTGTCATAATGATTAACCCATTTCTACTGTTCTCCATATTTCCACATGGCTCATCTTACTGGAGAGTGGCGGACCTGCATCTGCTCTCTCCAGGCTCTACATGTTGACTCCTCCTTACTCTTTCCCCTTGTCTCCTAGCCCTGCCTATCTTGCTTTCCCATTGGCCAACAGGGCTTTATTCATTAACCAGTATGAGAAACATATTTACAGAATAACATCTCCCATAAAGGCCTCATTACCTCTGCTTTGCAAAACAAAATTACATTCCTAAAGGTAGCCACCAAAGTACATCATTCTCTTGTTTGGCCACTTCTTCCTACCAAAGAAGTGGCCTTCTTTGGTAGGCCACTTAAGGCTGCCTACCAAAGTCCAGTTATCAAAGCATTTAAGTCCAGCAATCAAAAACCCCCTTTGGCTTCCCTAATTAACCTGTACAATCAAAATTAAACACCTCATCCTAACATAGGGCTTCCTCTTTTTCCTTTATAAATTGTTATCTGCCTATGGGCCATGTCTGTTCATAGCTTCTATTAGATTTATAAAAAGAATTTATTTTATGTGTAAGTACATTTGATTCTTAAAAGTACGTATTTTTCTGATTGCTGTGTAATTAAAAATACCTGTGGAACTTTTGTGTCACAGAAAAGGAGGTAAGTTTATAACAATGATATTAGTTTTATTGTTGCAGATGTCTGTTGTAGATATATTTCTTTAAGAAAAAGGATTCACTTCAAGTCCTGCTATAGAAATATCGTCCTGAAAACAGCTTAGTATTGGCATAAAAGTAGACAGGTAGGCCAATGGAATCAAATCAGAAATTTTGATATTAACCACACACCGACGATTTTTTGACAAAAGAGCTAAAAGTATACAATGGGCAGAGGAAAACATCTTCAACAAATGGTGCTGGCACAACTGGATTATGGTGTGTAGAAGACTGCACATAGACCCATGTCTATCATCATGCACAAAACTCAAGTCCAAATGGATCAAAGACATCAACATAAATCCAGCCACACTGAACCTCTTAGAAGAAAAAGTGGGAGGGACCCTTGAACAAATTGGTACAGGAGACCACTTCCTGAACATAACTCCAGTGCCGCAGACACTGAGATTGACAATTAATAAATGGGATCTCCTTGAACTAAGAAGCTTCTGTAAGGTAAAGGACATAGTTGACAAGACCAAATGGCAGCTCACAGACTGGGAAAAGATCTTCACCAATCCTACATCTGACAGAGGGCTGATCTCCAAAATATACAAAGAACTCAAGAAATTAGTCACCAAAACACCAAATTGGCCTATTTAAAAATGGGGTACATAACCGAAGAAGAATTCTCAATATAGGGAATCAAAAAGGCTGAAAGACACTTAAAAAAGTGCTCAACATCCTTAGCTATCAGAGAAATGCAAATCAAAACAATTCTGAGATACCATCTTACTTCTGTCAGAAGGGCTAAAATTGGAAACACCAATGACAACTTATGCTGGAGAAGATGTGGAGAAAGGGGAACACTCCTACACTGCTGTTGGGAGTGCAAACTTGTACCATAATTTTGGAGATTAATATGGCGGTTCCTCAGGAAAATGGAATCAGTCTACCACAGGACTGGCAATTCCACTCTTAGGCATATACCCTAATGATCCACATCCATGCAACAAAATCATCTGTTCAACTATGTTCATAGCAGCATTTATAATATAAAGAACCTGGAAGCAACCTAGATGCCCCTCAACTAAAAAATGGATAAAGAAAATGTGGCACATTTACACAATGGAATACTACTCTGTGGGGAAAAAAACAATAGAATCTTGAAATTTGAAGGCAAATAGATGGAGCTTGAAGAAACCATTCTGAATGAGGTAACCCAGTCACAAAAAGAGGAATGTTGTTCTTTTGATACAGCTGATGTGATGCAGCTGCTATGGCCTAAGAAACACAAACACGAGATTCAGCGCCCACGGGGAGTTTATTGAGAGAGGGGAGAGGAAAGAGGGGAGTAGCTGGTGGCTAACTGAAAGCGGGGAGAGAGAGAGAAAGACAGAAGGGGCAAGAAGCAAGAGAGAGGGGGGCAAGAGAGAGAGATGCACTTGGCGCGCTTGCTTTAAAAGGGGAGCTTGCGCATGTGTAACCCGGTCTCCGCCCAGCCAGGTAAAAGCTAGGTAAGGCCTGACGTACTAATTACGTGGCCATAGGTGTCCTGCCCATCATAGGCGGGGTCCACAGACTGCTGAGCCCCAACATTCCCACCTCTTATTACTATTAAAAAGGTGGGGTTTGGGCATGGCCCAACAGGGTGAGACTGCAGGTTTCTAACATTCCCACCTCTTGTTGCTATTAAAAAGGTGGGGGGTTGGGCATGGCAGGTCAGGGAATAAGGGCGTTGAGTTCTCAAAAGACTGCTTCCTGCTGACTTGGGGCATTGTTCCTCTTTTGGGGGATCCGAGAAAGCTGGGGTAATGCCACATCCTGGTAGCTGGTTGTTTCATCGCAATCCTGACTGTATGGAACTCTGGCGTCTCTCTGAGACCTGGCGAGATGTTAGCAGAGCAGAGGACAAGGTTAGGTTTTTCTTTTTAGGTCTTAGTACTTAATAGGAGAAATGTAAGGTGGGGGAGGAGTTCCCAAGGGGGTCCCAGGACAAGGGAAGGAAGTCCCGAGGCCAGGAAGAAGTAGAGTAATATTTATTTGGAGTGAATCTGACCTGTTTGGATGGGTCCAATTTGGCTCCCTGGAACTTAAAAGAATCCTTTGAGTTTGTGAAAACATAAATATTAAGACACATTAGCAGCATACTCATGTTAGAAATGATTTGGCTGAAAGAATTAACAAATACAACTGACAGATTTTTAGCACAATGAAAAGCACCTTAATTTTGAGCTAATAGTTAACAATGAAAAGAACCTTTATTTTGAGCTAATAGTTACAGTTATGATCGTATAGTGGCATAGTATGGTGTTTAGTACTCTGTCAGAATTGGATTAGTAGCTCATTAAAACTTTATTGATTAATGTTAAGACTATAAACAGTAGCAACCTTAAAATATCCATTTCTGAAATATGTTTTTTAACAACTGGAACAGTGGCTGCTGCTTTAAGCTGACAAAACTACCAGCCGTCAAAAGCATCAGAGTTCTTGAGAAGGATAAAATTCTACCTGAATGATTAGAGAGTAACAGAGACTCACTAGCTGGCAGCATGGACAGCCACTCCCAAGTCCTCCACAGTTGTTGAGGTTAGAGGGTAAGACATCTGCCTTCTGCTGATGGCACACGACCTGTGGATTAGGAGCTTTTGGAAGACTTACCTACCATTGGCCCAAGCAACGTGGAGAAAGTCAATTCCACTGCCCTTTTGTCCACGGTCCTTAGAGCCCTTTGCAGCAGTTGAGATGAAAGGCAGGATTGCTAAGTGGCTAGCGTTGCCACTTTTGTGGGTGGAGCTTCTTCGGTGTCCATCAATCTTCTTGGAGGAAATGGGTGGTGCCAGCAGCTGGCCTGTCTCTCTGTTATAAAAGCTTTTTAATGAAACATGTTAAATGCCATATTCTCTAGATCTCTGAGCATTTGAGGGCTGTCTGTTTAGTATACCTTAGTATACAAAATTTGTCTTTAGTTACCTGCCTTAAGCATATAGGTGGCTAGGTAAGGCTTTATCCCTGTAATTAATCTGTCTGGAAAACTGGATCCAAGCTGAGAGGCTGTGGAGAGATGTTATACTCAGAGCCATCCAGCCTGACTCTAACTGGTTTTAACTTAGTAGGTTAGACATACACTTGCAAAGGACAAAGAGGTAGAGAAAATCTCCCTTTGATAATGGAGGCTTAACCTTTATAAACAGCTTAGAGGAAGGACTGGGTAACATAAATATTTTGTTAGTTTGAAATAGACATTTATAACCTTAAATGTTTACCATCATTTAAAGACACATAATAATTTAGAAATATTTGACTTAGTACAGTTGAATCTAAGTTGTAGAGTTTAGCTTATTTTTGTATAAAGTTAAAATTAAATTACATGTATAGATACAACATAGTCAGTGAAAAAAGAAATTGGAGACAAAGAATAAAAGGCAAAAGGTAAATGAATTACAGGTTTTGTTGTTGGTAGAAGCTGGCTTGACTGTCCTTCTGCCCAGGTGTCTGGTGTAGCAGATTAAAGAACCATGGAGGGGGGAGGGCTTAACAGGCCACATGGTCAAGATGGCGGCTTAAATACATATAATTTTGTTGGCTTTTTTTCTCCACAAGTGAGGCAGATGGCTTCGTGAAACTAAAAGGACACCGGAGTCCAAGGGGTACAACTTACAAAGAGACCACCGTAAGTCTGAGAAAAGTATGTACCAGTCTAAGGGCAGTGCTAGGGTATAAAACCCGAGAGACCTCTCGTGGGTCTGAGAAACAAATGCACCAGTCAGCATGAATGGTGCTAGGCCCAGCACAAAATCCAAAAGCCTCATTCCTGGGGAAAAATGAAAAACTGTCAGAGTATCTTGAGTAGATGTTACCTCAGCCACACTCACTGCTGAGATGGGCTGCAGCTGTGGAGGGCAGGAGAGTTTTAGAGCAGCAGGAAGAGAACAAAAACAAGTTAGGGAAAAAGATTGTTTAGCAGAGAGATAGAAAAAAACTCCTTCCATTTACCTGTTCGCTGGCAGTAATTTTGGCCAATTTGACTTATTTTGTAGGGTAGGCTGGTTTATTTCCCATGGATGAAGTAAAACTGGCCAATCATTTTTGGCCCTATAAGGACTCAGCAGTCCGAAGGCAGGAAGGCTTGAAGCCGGAATCTTAACTCACCAGTGGGAAATGTCCCAGACCCTAGGGAAACGAGTTACAATGAAAAAGAGTACTTTACCAAATTGAAGCCGGTGTGGGATGGTATTTCCAGCAAACGGGTGGATGGAAGCGGGCCTCTGGTTCAAAATCAGGGTCCCCAAGTGTCTCTGGCTAGCCTCCCACCAGCAGACAGCTGAGGAGTCCTTCAGGAGAGCCTGACCAAGTCACTGCACCAATGTTGTTCTTTTGATACAGCTGCTGTGATGCAGCTGCTATGGCCTAAGAAACACAAACACGAGATTCAGCGCCCACGGAGAGTTTATTGAGAGAGGGGAGAGGAAAGAGGGGGGTAGCTGGTGGCCAACCGAAAGTGGGGAGAGAGAGAAAGACAGAAGGGGCATGAAGCAAGAGAGAGAAAGGCAAGAGAGAGAGATGCACTTGGCGTGCTTGCTTTAAAAGGGGAGCTTGCGCATGTGTAACCCGGTCTCCGCCCAGCCAGGTAAAAGCTAGGTAAGGCCTGACATAGTGATTATGTGGCCATAGGCGTCCCGCCCATCAGAGGCGGGGTCCACAGACTGCAGAGCCACAACAAGGAACATGGTACATACTCACTCATATATGAATTTTAGACCTAGAGCAAAGAATCACCAGCCTATAATTCACACCACCAGAGAAACTAGTACACAAAGAGGAATCTGAGAGATTCATACAAGGTCTCCCATATAAGGGGAAAGGGACAAGATCTTCAGAGCATATAGGGAGTGGGAGGGGCAGTGAGTGGAGAGGGAGCTAGGAAAAAGAGAAGGGGAGGAGAGGAAAGCATGTGGGACTAGGAAGAATGAGTCAGGGGAGGAATAGACAGAGAGAAAGAGAGAGAGAGAGAGAGAGAGAGAGAGAGAGAGAGAGAGGACCATAGAAGAGGGAGCCATTATATGTTTGAAAAGAAAACTGACTCTAGAGAAATGTTCAGAGACCTACAAGACTGACCCCAACTAACAATGTGAGCAATAGTGGAAAGGCTACCATAAATGCCCTTCCCTGATAATGAGATTGATGACTAACTTATCCACCATCATAGAGCCCTCATCTAGTAGCTGATGGAAAACAGAAGCAGACACCCACAGCTAAACATTGAGCCAAACTGGAATCTAGATGCAGAGAGGGAGGACAAGACCAGGCTCTAGAAACCCACAGAGACAGCTGACCTGCACAAGGAGGAGATAATGGGCCTCCCAGACTAATATCTGGGAATCTAGCATGGGACTGACTCAGACCCCTGAACATGGGTCTCAATTAGAAGGCCTGGGCAGTCTAAGGGACCTATGACAGTGGAACCAGGATGTATCCCTGGTGCACAAAAGGACTTTGGGGGCACATTCCCCATGGAGGGATACTCCCTTAACCTAGAAGCAGAAGGGAGGGCCTAGTCCCTACTCCAAATGACTTGACAGATTTTCTTGACCCCTCTTGGAAGGCATCACCCTCCCTCTGGATTGAGGGGGGTGGGCTGGGAGGGTAGTGGGGGGGGCATGGGAGGGAGAGAGAAAGGGAGGGAGGGAGGGAGGAAGGAAGGGAGAGGGAACTGGGATCGATATGTAAAATAAGAAAAAAAATAAAAATAAAAACTTAGAAATCACAAAAACAATGAATCCAGCAGTTCAAAGGCTCAATGCTAATGTTACATATCTGCAATGAACAAAAATGACCACATTTTACATAAAGACATATATGGAAGATTCTTGCTTGTCAACATTGTTAGATCTGGAATCAACTCCACACCTCTAGGGGTCGTGGGAGGATAAACTCCACTAGAATGGATAGCACATTCCAAAATGGGTCCATATATAAAGCATGCCTGTTTTTGCCTGCCTGCCTTTGCTCCTTACATGTAAGTGCATCGACCCTGTTATCAACACTACCTTCCTTGGCTGACATGACAACCCAGCTTCTTTGGCTTTCCAATGAGGACTAAAGACCAGCAGCTCTCCAGGAAGTCTCTAGCCTTCAGCACCAGGTTGGGACTCCACAGACATCCAACCTTGTGCAGCAAACAAGTACCAAGTTCATGGCCTCTCCAGAATTCAGAGGGCCAGACCATATATATATATATATATATATATATATATATATATATATATATATATATACACACACGTATACGTATATGTATGTATATGTTTGTGGTGTACATATATGCACAGAGAGAGAAGTGTAGATAATTAAATATGGATGATAGATATTCACTCTACCACTTCTGCTCCTCTATTAACCCTTTTACAAGCCCCCCCAGCCTTGGGAGATTAGAATACACATTTAATAATATTTCTCTTACTTGGCACTTTCAAAGTAAAATTAGTCTTTTTTCTGACACTCTCTAAATCTAAATCATCTAGTATCTTCTAATTAAAAGAACTGTAAAGATTAATATTGTACATGGAGAACATCCTCCCAGTCAATGCCTGCCAAAATTCTCTCCTCTCTACTTACTACTCTCTCTTCCTCAAATCAGAAAAATGAGGCCTGAGAACATCTCAAGCAGGCCTGAACAAGGTTGCAATATCTTCAACTGAACCCCACAAACATGAGGGCATCTAAAACTGTTTAAGTGACATTTCTATAAGTTTGTCACTTAACTAGTTTGCGTGTACACAGAGATACACTCGTAGAGAACCCCTGACTTGCCCCACTGCTAATACACCTAACTAATTGTCCTAACCATCCTCCTGGTAGACTGTTGGACTTGTTTCTATATCTCATCACTGTTTGGCTTCCATGTTCCTATACCTTATCTCTATACCTCAACTCGATATTGAGTCTCAACTCAAACCTGTGACACTGTGGCTTGCTTCTGTGGTGGCACATCTCCAGCGTCTCTCCAACATAGTTCATTATACAGATCTCATATCATGATGACTATATCCACATCTCTATGAACTCTTTCTCTCTATCCTCTCTAGGACTTCTTTGAACTCCTTCAACTCTGCAATGTGGCCTCTTCAGCTTCTTTGCAGCCATTCTGCAATTTACACATGCATATAGAAAGATACAATTATTGTGCAACATGTGGTCAGAGAGGTAATATTAACAAGTAAAATATTAATGAAAGGACTTGTGTTCACCAATGCTAGCTGTCAAGGGAACCCAAAACCCCTTTGCATAGCTAGCAAGATTTATGACTCTGTGAGTTCTCACACTGTGGAGACACAAACCAAACACATTCTCCATTTTTGTTTCTGACAATGTGATCTCACAATTACAGAGGGCAAATTGATCAAAACAAGTCCATATGCTTTCCCGGAGAGGCTTACAATTAATTCTCTGTGAGGAACAAAATGGGAATAAATCTTAAAATAGACAAGTGACCTTAAGACTGAAGCTCTTAAGCAAGAAAGAGAACAACTGTGTGTTTAGCACCTGGAGGATGTCTCTGTGGCTTTGTGAACACTTAATTGCAGGGGAGGGAATGTTTGGGCTGCAGCATGAAGATTACTACTACAGTTCTCCAATTAGTCTCTAGGAAGTGCTTCAAATTGCAAAAGGAAGGTGGAGCTGGGGATGTAGCCCAGTCCAGTGATCCTATTTAGCACCCACAAAGCCTGCATCAGCTCTGAGTATTAAATTAGAATAGAGGTTATAACCCAAAAAGTTCCTCAGAACTTGACAGAACCAAGATGTTCTTTGGGAAGCACTGATCAACAAGGACATTGACAGAGAAAGAAATAGACAAGCTCCACATGTTATTGAATGTGCCATAACATAGGATAGTTGTGCTGGTAGGAAGGACTTTTATTGTTGTTTTAAGACAGCTTCAAATGTAGCCCAGGTTGACCTCAAACTCATATTTGAGTGTGTAAATGATATAAAATGTGAATTAAAGAGCTGTGTAATTCATAAACATAGAAATGTTTCCTTCTTTACATTTTCAACAGAAGTCACTCTATGCTCAGACTTAAGGGCCATAATAGCATGCTAGCCTAAAGGCATCTCATTTTATTTCATTTGCCCTCGGTTTCTGTTCTTTTTGTTGACAATTTTAGGGATTGGGGGCCATCATTCTATACCTTTGTAGTTACTTTCCACTGCATTAGGCATTCCTACCACCCCTCAATGTTCTGTAATTCTCTCTTCCTTCACTCTCTCCCTCAAGTCTCTCTCCCATCCTTGTTCTGATCATCCAGTTCTCATTCCCTAACCCCACACCATTCCAACCATGAAACCTGTTCTATTTCCCTCACTCAGGATAATTCATGTGTCCATTGTAGTCTTTTCCTCAATGTCTATGCTCTCTGGTTTATGGCTTGTAGCTTCGCTATCATTTATCTAACATCTAAAAGCAGATATAAGTAATACATACCATTTTTATCTTTCTGGGTCTAGGTTACCTTACAAAGGATGATTTTTTTAGTTCCTTCCTTTTGCCTGCAAATTTCACAATGCCATTCAAAGAGTTGAGTAATACTCCATTGTGTAATTATAACATATTTTCTTTATTCATTAGTATAGTGAAGGACATCTAGATTGTTTCCTATTTCTGGCTATAATGAATAAAGCTGCTATGGAGATAGTTATGCAATAGTCCTTGTGATAGAATGGAGCATCCTTTGAATATATGTTCTAGAGTAGTATAGCTGGGTCTTGAGGTAGATCAATTCCCTTCTTCCTGAGGAATCTCCATATTGATTTCCAAAGTGGCTATGCAAGTTTGCACTCCTACTAGCAATGGAGGAGTGTTCCCTTTGCTCCTCACCAGCATGAGCTGTCACTTTTGTCATTGATCGTTACCATCCTGACAGGTGTAAGATGGAATCTCAAAGGAGTTTTGATTTACATTTCCCTGATGGTCAAGGGTATTGAAGATTCTTCTATTTCTTAGCTATTTTAGCTTCCTCCAATGAGAATTTTCTTTAGATCTGTACCTGATTTTTTATTTGGATTATTTGGTTTTTTTGATATCTAGTTTCTTGAGTTCTTCATGTATTTTGGGTATTAGTCCTCTTTTGGATATGTAGTTGGTAAAAATCTTTACCCAATCTGTAGGCTGCTATTTTGTCCAAATAATGATGTTCTTGGCCTTACAGAAGCTTTTCAGTTTCATGAGAACCCATTAGTTAATAGTTGATCTTGGTGCCTGCATTGTTGTTCTGTTCAGAAGTTGCCTCCTGTGTCAATGAGTTCAAGGCTACCTGATATTTTTCTATCAAGTTCTGTGTATCTAGTTTTATGACTAGGTCTTTGATCCATTTGGAGTTTTATACAGGGTGATAGGTATGAATTTATTTACCTTCTTCTACATGCAATCATCCAGTTTGACCAGGACCATTTGTTTTTTCTCCAATGTGTATTTCTGGCTTTTTTACCAAAGATGAGGTGTCCATAGGTGTTTGGATTTATGTCTGGGTCTTCAATTGTATTCCATTGATCATCATGTCTGTTATTATTCAAATACCATGCTGTTTTTATTACTATAGCTTTGGAGTGTAACTTGAAATCAGGAATGGGATACCTCCCGCAGATCTTGTGTTGTTCAAATTGTTTTAGCTATCCTGGGATTTTTGTTTTTCATATGAAGTTGAAAACTGCCCTTTCAAGATCTGTGAAGATTTGTGTCGGGATGTTGATGAGGATTACATTGAATTTGTAGATTGCTTTTGGTAGGATGGCCACTTTTATGATGCTAATCCTACCTATGCATAAGAATAAGAGATCTTGCCATCTTCTGATGTCTTCTTCAATTTCTTCCTACAATGACTTGAAGTACTTATCATACAAACCTTTCACTTGCTTTGTTAGAGTTACCCCAATATATTTTTTATTATTTGAGGCTATTGTCTGTTAGTCATTTGTATATAGGAGGGCCATTGTTTTTTGTGAGTTAATTTTGTATCTAGCTACTTTGCTGAAACTGTTTATCAGCTATAGGAGTTCCCTGGTAGAAATTTTAGTGTTGCTTATGTACACTATCATTTTATCTGAAAATCATGTTGTTTTGACTTCTTTCTTTTATATTTGTTTCCCCTTGGTCTCTTTCAGTTGCTTTATTGCAGTATCTGAGACTTCAAGTCCTATATTGAATAGAAATGGAGACAGTGGACAACAGTGTTTTATTTCTAATTTTAGTGCAACTGCTTTGAGTTTCTTTCCATAAGTTTATGTTGTTTATGGGTTTGCTGTAACCTGCCTTTATTGTGTTTAGTTATATTCTTTGTACCCTTAATTTATCCAGGACTTTTATTATGAGGTTATGAGGGGGTGTTGGATTTTATCAAAGGCTTCTTCTGCATCTAATGAAATGATCATTTGCTTTTTCTTTCAATTTGTTTATATAGTTGATTATATTTGTTGATTTTCATCAACATTCAGCCATCTCTCCATATCTAGGATAAAACATATCTCATAATGATGGATGACCTTTTTGATGTGTTCTTGGATTCATTTTGCTAGTATTTTATTGAATATTTTATATTCATGTATATGCTGAAATTGGTCTTTAATTTTCTTTCTTTGTTGGGTAAATGTATGAATTTGGTATCATGGTATTATGGCCTTGTAGCATGAATTGGGCAATATTCTACCTGCTTATATTTTGTTGACTAATTTGAGAAGCTTTGACCTTAATTATTCTTCAAAAGTCTAGAATGATTATATGCTAAAACCATCTGATCCTGGACCTTTTTTGTTGTTGTTGTTGTTGTTGTATTTTTAATCATTTTAATTACTGACTTGGTAAGTGGTATCTATTAAGTATTAAGACAACTGTTTTGTTGTTGTTGTTGATTTTGGGTTTTGGTTTTTTCTTTTTGGATTTTCCACTTTGGTAGGGTACAGTTTTTGTTTGTTAGGTTGTTTGTTTTTAGGATATATTCTTGTGATTGTGATTCTCTGGAATTCCTCAGTGTCTGTTGTTATATCCCACTTTTCCTTTCTGATTTTATTAATTTAGATATTCTCTTTCTGCCTTTAGTCTATTTGATTTGGATGAGGTTTGTCTATCTTGTTGATATTCTCAAAATTTCAAATATTCATTTCACTGATTTTTTTTGTGTTTTTCTTTTTTGCTTCTATTTTATTGATTTCAGCCCTATGTTTATTTCTTGTTGTCTAGTCCTTCTGGGTGTGATTTCTACTTTATGTTCTAGAGCTTTCATGATGCTATTAAGTTACTAGTTTAAGATCCCTCTAGTTACTCTTAATGCTATTAAATTGCCTTGTATAATAATTTTCATTGCATCCCATGAGTTTAGGTACATTGTATATTAATTTTCATTCTATTCTGGAAAGTCATTAATTTCATTCTTAATTTCTGCTTTACCCATTTTTCATTCAGCAGAGAATTTTTCCATTTCCATGAGTTTATAAACTTTCTTTTGTTTCTGTTAATTTCCAGCTTTAATCACTGGTGGTCTGATAGATTGCAGGGAGCAATTTCAATTTTCTTGAACCTGTTGAGATTTGGTTTGTCTCTGAGTATGTGGTCAATTTTGGTAAAGTTCTATGGGGTCCTGAATAGAAGGTATATTCTTTTGTGTTTCGTGTTCTGTAGTTATTTATTAGGTTCATATGACTTACATTTGTTAGGTCCAGTATTTCTCTCTTTAGTTTTTGTCTGGATAGCCTGTCTTTTAGTTAGAGTGGGGTATTGAAGTGTCCCACCATCAGTGAGTAGGGTCAATATGTGATTTAAGTTATAGTTGTGTTTCCTTTAAAAATGTGGGTGCCCTTTTGTTTAGGGTAAGATGATAAGAATTGAAATGTCTTCTTGTTGGATTTTCTTTCCTTTGATGAGTATATAGTGTACATTCCTATCTCTTCTGATTAGTTTTGATTTGAAGTCTATATTGATGTACGCGCCTGACCCTCGCCAGCAAGGAAGACGCCACTCCGGGAAGATCTTCTTCATGCAGTTTTAATCAGGATCCTTGAAACATGTTCTTCTGACCCGCAGGAGAGAGCCCAGGGGACCCCTGCACAGGCTTAAATACCCTTGCGCTAACCAACCCCAGTGAGCTACATGGACCCTGCAGATAGGCTACTCTAACGCGGAAGCAGACAGGCTGAACAGACTTAACCAAATAAGGGCTTGTTTATGCCAGAGATCCCTCACCAATGGGAAGGTGTAAGGCAGAAGCCAGCACCACTTTAAGGCGTGGCACTTTGCGACTCTCTACATATTGCTAGATATAAAAATGGCTACACCAGCTTGTTTCTTAGGTGTATTTGCTTGAAAAACCTTTTTCCAACTCTGTACCCAAAGGTAATCTCTATCTTTGATGTTGAAATGTGTTTGTTGGATGCAACATATGAATAGGTCTTATTTTCACATCCATTCTGTGGTTTGTATACTTTTGGGGGTATTTGAGAGCAGTGATTTTGATAGATATCAATGACCAGTGTTTGCTGATTCTAGCTATTTTGTTGGTGGTGTTGGTAAAGGTGATCATGTTGAGGTCCATAAAAATGTCTTTGCTTCGTCTTGACTTAAGGTCAGAGATTTTAAAACTGTCCTTTCTCTTCCAAGGTTAAAGCCATGTGACCTAAAAGTCTAAGGGTGTGGCTACTGTAGGATGTTTGGTCTTATACGTGGATGTCTTATCTAAATAACAAGAGACTTTGTCTGAGCTGTGGTTACTCTTAATCTCAAGGCCAGATAAAGAGAGATTTAGTCTAAAGCATAGTTACCAAGTGTTTGGAGAATTAAGGAAGAAAATCTGTTTCTTCCTTGTATCTTGATAAACAAGTGTTTTTCCATTTTTCCCTTTTTGGTTGGATTATTTAAGAATGTTTAGGAACACAACTAATACTGTGTTCAGTATTCACTGGTTTGACCTCATGCCTCTATTCTGTGTCTCTGTCTTTTCCTTAGTATCTTTACCTGCCATTTCTCAATCCACATTCCCCATCTCAGGTCCAAACTGGGCAGGTACGTTGGATCCTACTGAAGTCCCACAAAGACGGGTAACAACAATGGTGGTGGTTGTGATGATGGTGGTGGTGGTGGTGGTGGTGGTGGTGGTGGTGTGTGTGTGTGTCCCTTCCTTTGAATTTAGTGGTCTGTGATTATTTTTTGTGTTTTTGTGGTTGTAGTTAACCTTCTTAGGTTGAGTTTTCCATTTAACACTCTAAGTAGAAGTGGATTTGTAGATGAATGTAGCTTAAATTTAGTTTTATCATGCAATATCTTTTATTTCCACCTATGGTAATTGAAAATCCTTGCTGCATATAGTAGTCTGGACTGGCATCAGTGGTCTCTTAGGGGCTGCAGCACATCTATTTAGGCCCTTCTGTCTTTACTGTCTTCATTGATAAGTCAGGTGTAATTCTAATAAATCTGTCTCTATGTGTTACTGGGTCTTTTTCCTTTGCAGATTTTAATAGTCATTCTTTGTTCTGTACTCATTATTTTGTTCACTTATGGTGATTATTATGTGCTGAGGGGACTTTCTTTTCTGATCCAATCTGTTTTCTGTTCTGCATGCTTCTGGTGGCTTGATAGTCATCTCCTTGTTTAGGAAACCTTTCTTATATGATTTTGTTGAAGTATTTTCTAGGCCTTTAAACTGCTCCTCTTTTCTTTCCTGTATTCCTATGGTTCTTAGATTTAATCTTTTCATGGTGTCCCAGATATCCTGGACATTTTGTGAAAGGAATGTTTTAGATTTAACATTTTCTTTAACTAATGTACTCATATTTCTCTATCAGTCTTCAATGCCTGATACCCTTTCTTCCATCTCTTATAGTCTGTTGTTAAAACTTGACTCTATAGCTCCTGTTTGAGTTCCCTAGTTTGTCATTTCCAGAATTCCCTCAGTTTGTGTTTTCTTTATTGCTTCTACTTCCATTTTCTGTCCTTGAACAGCTTTATTCATTTCCCTATACTTTATGTTTTTCTAGATTTCTTTAAGGGATTTATTCATTTTCTCTTTAATGGCCTCTATCATCTTCATAAGGCTGTTTTAAGATCTTTTTCTTGAGCTTCAGCTATGTTGGAATAGTCAGTGCCTGGGATGATATGGTTGCTGTGTTCCAGTGGAGACATATTATCCTGGCTGTTACTGTCTGTGCTCTTATTCTGGTGTCTAGGCATCTGGGATTGGGATGCTTATAGTTCTGGGTGATGATACTTAGTTTTGTCTTTTAGGGTGAGTTTTCTTTCCCTTGTTTTCCTCTTCTCCCTGGACTTAAGAAGAATATGATGGCTGTATACTTCCTGATAGGAACTTTTCTGTGGGTCTGTTTCCATGGCCTGCTCATTTGGTGTGATCTTATGTTACAGCAGGTTGTTCTTTCCCGCCAGTGCCATCCTGCTTGCCGCCAGTCTGGGCCCACAGCCGCGCCAGCCCCAAATAACACTCAGAGACTCTGTATTTGATATAATCTTGTTGGCCAGTTACCATTATTGTTTATGGGCTAGCTCTGTCTTAATTATTAACCCATTTCCACTTATCTAAGTATTTCCATGTGGTCGTCTTATCAGGGAGCCGCTGCAGGCTTCCTGCTTCTTCCCCGGGCTACATCTCGACTCCTCCTTCCCACTTCCTCTTTCCCTCTCCTAGTCTCCTAGCCTCACCTATCTAGTTTTCTATTGGCCACAGAGCTTTATTAACCAGTATGAGAAACATATATACAGAATAACATCTCCCATCAATCTTAGGCTATGCCTGCTGGTTTTGGAGCCTGCCTGAGATAATGGGATGAGTTAGGGGAAGAAAGGTTGGAGGAGAAGATCTTTCTGAGGTTCAATGTAAAAACAGAAGACTGTAGCAAATTCTGCTGTAGACCTGGGCATGAAGCCAGGAAGATTGTATCTGTATGAGCAGCAGGACAAGTGGAGATCCACTATCAGCCTACTTTTTGCCCTGACAAGAATGGCATGATTTCATTTTCTTATGCTCCAGAGTCATTGTCACTCTTTCAAAAGCTTTGTCAACAAAATGGTAAGAATTACTTTATTATTTATTTATTCATTTTGGTTTTTCAGGATAAGATTTCTCTGCATAGCTTTAGAGACTGTTTTGGAACTCACTCTGTAGACCAGGCTTGTCACAAACTCACAGAGGTCCATCTGCCTCTGCCTCCTGATTGTTAGGATTAAAGACATGCACCACCATTACCCAAAAGATTACTTTATGTGTTCTGTTATTTTTTAAAGACTTAGCTTTTTATTTTTATGTATGGGTATACATGTGCCTGTGTGCATGTATGTGACATGTGCACAAATGTCCATGGCATCCAGAATAAAGCCAAGTCCATGGAGTTGTAGTCACAGGCCCTTATGTCTAAAGTGGGTTCTGACAACAAATCTCAGAATAGTGAACAATTTTAACTGCTGAGCCATCTCTCCAGTCCCAAGGATTACTTTTGTAGAGTGATTTATATTCATTATTTCCTAGAAACATATAATCCTACAATCTGAATATTTGCCAAATAACATTTATTCCAATTGTTGCAATTCTCAGATGCATTATTTGCATAAACTATGAAAGTTCTGAGAAGCCTTTTGCTAGGTCATTATACATCCTTCTCCCAATAAACTCAAGCTATGTGTTACCATTTTAATTTAAAAATCTAATCTACTGAATCATTTTAAAACATGTGATATGTGAGCACTTTTCATTTCTGGGAAGTGACTATTACATCTTATATTAGGGTGTAATAAAGAGAAAGAAGTTTTCTTAACTTTTAGTATGCTAAAACCACTCGTTTAAGGTCAGCATCAATCTCTTGGCCTTAGAGGCATCCTAAAAGGAATCTGACACTTCAGTGTTAGATATCAGATTACTTTACAGTTCATGACAGGAATTGGCATATGATGCTCACTGCAGAGAAGTGGACTGAGATGTTACAAAGGACATATAAAACATCCTTCTGCCAATAGGGCACACCTACTTTAACAAATTGTTTCATTGTTATGTATAGGGTACTTTGTTGCTATTTGTTTATTTTATAATATTTTTATTTATTCTCTGTGAATTGTATACATACACACATATATGATGGGAGATGTTATTCTGTATATATGTTTCTCATACTGGTTAATAAATAAAGCACTTTTGGCCAATAGGAAAGCAAGATAGGCGGGGCTAGTAGACTAAGAGGAAAGAGGAAGGAGTAAGGGAGTCAACATGGAGAGACTGGAGAGGTAGAATGCCAGCCGCACTGGCCAGTAAGATGAGACCACGTGGAAATACTTAGATTAGTAGAAATGTGTTAATAATTAAGACAGAGCTAGCCAATAAGGAATTTGTAACTGGCCAACAATATTTATATCAAATACAGAGTCTCAGCATGTTATTGGGGGCTGGCATGGTAGGGGGACTGACCGGCAGGGAAACACGTGCTTGTAACATATAATAGTCACTTCCATTTCCTCCATTCAACTCCCTGGTCCCTCTTCCAATACACCTCCATTCTGATTTCATATATCTCTCATACTAATTCCAATTAGAGCTGCCCATGTACTCATGCATGTGAGCTGCCCACCAGCATGGGCACCATGCCCACCAGTGATATGGGCAATCTACTAATAATCACATTCCCCAAGAAAATTGACTCTTTCTCTCTCAGCTTCTATCAACTGTCAATGGCTCCTCAAATAGGGACGGGGCCTTGGGAGCCATTCTTCCTTCAGGTTAGGGTTGACTGCCTTGATCTTGTGCAGATAACCACAATTGATATGTGTCCATGTTTATAAAATCTACACCATATCCAGAAGACAGCACTTTATAGCCTTCTTTCTTATTCCCACCCTTATACTCTGCTCCCTGGGCCTGGGGAGAAGATTTGATACAGATGTCCTTGAAGGGTTATGAGTAAAACACCATTCACTGCTAGGAGACTGAAAGTAACACAGATCTATGGGCATAAACATAAAAATATTTAGAAATAGTTTGACACTATGATCATTTATGGAATAACAACTGCATTTCTGTTCTAGGACCTATAACTTCCCAAGCCATAAGCTTTTCACCCTGCATATGGTTCCACACAGGAATTCCCTGCTGTGGAGCAGACTTAATATCCAATCATAAAGTGACTGATTGTTCCCATAACAGTGATAGTGTTATTGCAATAATGAGCACATCTTATGTAGGTTGTTGATATTATAGCATGCATGGTCAAGAGCTGGATGAGACCATCAATGTCCCACTTCTACCCAGTGACCTGCATAGTACCTTCCTTCTGTAATATAAAAACTACTCTATCAATCCAGCAGAGAGAAATTTTTCTGATCAATTTGAGATTTATGTATTTATGTCCTACAACCAAATTATATGGTGTGTTCAGCATTAGATGCTTACTATCTAGTTATGGTGAGCAACTAAGAACAATGGTAATAGCCTCTTTTATTTGGGGGACATTCAGGCCTCCTTAATGAATAATTCATATGGAAGAAATTAAACCGAGGGCTGAAATTAATAAAACAAAGAGAACAATACAAAGAATCACTGAAACAAAGAGTTGGTTCTTTGAAAAAATCAGCAAGATAAACAAACCCTTATCCAAACTAACTAAAAGGCACAGAGAGAAGAGAGAGAATATCCACATTGGGAATATATATAAAACACCGATTGGTTGATTGGCAAGGCAGGAAGTATAGGCAGGGCTAGGAGATGAGGAGAATTCTGGGAAACATAGGCAGATGGAGCCGTCATGTAGAGCCTGGAAAGAGAAAACAAGCCAGGAGTTCTCCAGTAAGCCAAGACCACTTGGAAATACAAAGATTAGTAGAAATGGGTTAATAATTAAGACAGAGCTAGCCAATATGAAGCCTAAGCCACTGGCAAGCAGTTTTATAACTAATATAGTGTCCGTGTGTTTATTTGGGACAAGGCAGCTAAGGGACCAGGTAGGAAAGAAGCCAGCAGCAAAACCAAATTAACAAAATCAGAAACTGAAAGGGGGACATAACAAGAGACATACAAAAAAATTAAATAAATAAATAAGTAAACACATGTTGTGAAAGTTTCTGCCCTGCCAGCCTGATCCCTCTGAACTGCCACTGAGCCCCAAATAAACACAGACTCTATATTAATTATGAAATTCTTGGATGATGACTAGGGCTTCTTATTGAATAACTTATTAACCTATTTCTATTAATCTAGGTATTTCCACTTAGTCTTATCTGGAGAAGGGTCCAGCATGTCCTACCTTCCTGTTCTCACATGGCATCTGCTGTCTGCCTACACTTCCCAGATTTCCACGCATCTCCTAGTCCTACCTATCTTCCCTGCCTCTATTGGCCACAGTGTTTTATTCATTAACCAATAAGAGAAACATACACACAAAAAGACTTCCCCCATCAGAATCATTAGGTCATACTTTAATACCTGTACTCCACAGTAAAACAAATGAATAGTTTTATGGATACATACCACATACCAAAGTTAAATCAAGATCAGATAAATAATTTAAATAGACCTGTAACTCCCAAGGAAATAGAAGCAGTTATTAAAAGTTTCCCAACCAACCCTCCCCCAGCAAAAATCCCAAAGCAAACAAACAAACAAACAAGCAAACAAACAAAAACCCCCAGGGCTAGATAGTTTCAGATAGTTTTAGCACGGAATCATAATAGAATTTTAAAGAAGAGCTAATGTCAATCTTCAAAAATTTCCACTACATAGAAATAGAAGGAACATTGCCAAATTCATTTTATGAGGAAACAGTCACCCTGATAAACTATACAAAAATTCAACAAAGAAAGGTATTTACAGACCAGTTTCCCTTATGATCATAAATGAAAAAAATACTCAAAAAAATACTAGCAAAATGAATGCAAGAACATGTCAAAAAGATCACTCATAATGACCAAGTAGACTTCATCTCAGGGATGCAGAAATGATTCAAAATAGGCAAATCAGTCAATGTAATCCACATTAAACAAAATGAAAGAACATAAACCAATTATCATCTCATTACATACAGGGAAAGGCATTGACAAAATTCAACACTCTTTCATGATAAAAGCCTTGGTGAGTGTAGAGATAAAGGTAACACAACCAAACTTAATAAAAATGGTTTACTGTGAGTCTATAGTCAACATCAAATTAAATGGAGTGAAATTCAAAGCAATCCCACTAAAATCAGGAACAGAACAAGACTGTCCAAACCTATTAAATATAATACTTGGATTTCTAGGTAGAATAATAAGACAACTGAAATTGATCAAATGGAAACAACTTGGGAAGGAAGAAATCAAAATATTGATAGCTATTTGCAAATGATATGATAGTATACATAAGAAATCATGAAAATTCTACCAGGGAATTCCTAATGATGATAAATACCTTCAGTGATGTAGCTGGAAAGAAGATTAAAAACCAAACAAGACAAAATAAAAAATATCTGTGCTTCTATATACAATTGCAAAGAACACTGAGAAAAAAAAATTCTGAGGGGCAACAACCTTCCTAATAGCCACAAATATTATAAAATATCCCAGAGTAACTCTAATTAAGCAAGCAAAAATCTTATATGATAAAACTATAAGACTTTGAAGGAAAAAGAAATGAAGAAGACATTTGTAGATGGAAAGGTCAGAGATCAGTAACATCAACATTGAAAAAATGGCTATCCTATCAAAGGCAAACTAAAGATTCAATGCAATCCACATTAAAATTCCAACACAATTCTTTACAGATGTTAAAAGGGCAATACTCAAATTCACATGGAAACAATGACAAAAAAAATCCCTACAGGACAATTAAAAGAATCCTGAATAATAAAAGAACTTCCAGAGGTATAATCATTCCTAATTTTAAGCTTTATTACAGAGCTATATTAATAAAAATTGTATGGTATTCTCATAAAAACAGTCATATTGATCAATGGAATCAAATTAAAGGCCCAAACATAAATCCAAATCATATGGACACCTGAATTTTATAAAGAAGCCAGAAACACACATCTGAAAAAGAATCTTCAACAAATGGTGCTGATCTACTTGGACATCTGCATGCAGAAGAAGGCAAATACATGCCTTTTTTTTTTTTTAGTCACCTTGAACAAAACTCAAGTCCAAGTGGATGGAAGTCCTCAACATAAAACTACAAACACCAACCTTGATAGAAGCAAAAGTTGGAAATAGCTTTGAAAACTTTGAAACAGGAGACAACTTTCTGGACAGAAACTGAGTAGAGATAGTAAGATCAACAATTAACAAATGGGACCCGATGAAGCTGGAAAGCTTCTGTAAGTCATAGGACAGTGTCAATAGGACAAAATGATAGCCTACAGAATGGGAAAATATTTCACCAACTCCACATCCTATAGAGGGATAATATCCAAAATACATAAAGAACTCAAGAAGCCGTATGTCCACAAACCAAATAATCCAATTAGAAATGACATTTAAACAGGTAATTTTTAATAGAGGAAATTCAAATAACTAAGAAACACTTAAAGAGATGTTCAACACCCTTAGCCATCAGGAAAATGAAGATCAAAGTAATTTTGAGGATGCACTTAAACCTTACAGAATGGTTAAGATCAATAACACATGTGACAGCTCATGCTGGTAAGGATGATGTGGAGTAAGGGAAATACTCCTCCCTTGCTATGTGGGAGTGCAACTTGTACAGCCACTATGGAAATTAATATGACCATTCACCAAATAGATGGGAATCAATTTACCTTAAGATACAACAATAACACTCTTATACATATACCCAAAGGATGCCCCATCATAGCACAAGCATACTTGCTTAACTATGTTCATAGTCACTTTATTCATAATAGCCAGAAACTGGAATAGCCTAAATATCCCTCAAGATGGATAAAGATGATGTAGTACATTTACACAATGTAATGTTACACAGGTATTTCAAATGTGATGTGAAATTTGCAGACAAATGAGTGGAACAAGAAAAAAGTCATCCTGAGACCCAGACCCAGAAAGACAAACATGGTATATACTTATTTATAAATGGATATTAGCTGTAAAGTAAATGATAGTCATTTTACCATCTACAGACTCAGTGTGGCTAATTAGCAAGAAGGGCTCTCAGAGAAGCATGGCTTTCCCTGGGAAAGAGAAATAGAATACGTTTTGGGAGTGGACTGGGCTAGGTAGGAATGGGAACAGATGGGGAGAGGGTCACATGGAAACCTAGTGCAGTAGAAACTCCCAGAATTCCAAAAGGATGGCCCTAGTGGGATTCCCAGTAATGGGGGATTTGAGGTCTATACTGGCTATCCACTGCAACCAGGCAAACTTTCAGTAGTAGAACTGGAATACCAAACCAACCACAAAACCTTCTACCTACAATCTATTCCACCTGCAAGTTGTGCTGGGGGCAATGCAGGTGCAGAACTTGTGGGAGTAGCCAAGCAATGACTGGTTTAATTTGAGGTTTGTGCCATGAAAGGGAGCCCATGCCTGACATTGCCTGGATGACCAGGAACTTGAGGCTGAGTAGCCCAGAGACCTATGATAGAAAAAAAAAATTATATCGATAAAACGATTTCTAAGGACATCCTTATGTACTTAAAGATTGGTCATTAGAGAGATTTCTGCTAGCAGCTGATGGGAGCAGATGTAGAGACCCACAGCAAATGATAATGTAATCATCACTGGGTCCCTCCCCTGGAACTTCAGGAACAGTGAAGAGAGGAAGGAAAAATGAGAGGAGCCATAGTTGTCTAGGACACCTGGAGAACAGGGTTTACAGAATCAACTAAGCAGGGTTCATAGAGGCTCACAGAGACTGAAGCAGCAATCACCAGAGCTTGTATGGGTCTGTGATAGGTCATCTGTATATGTGGTATGGTTGTTAGCTTGATGTTTTTGTGGGACTCCTCACACTGGGAGTGGAAGTGTTTCTGACTCTTTCTTCTGCTCTTGGGACCCCTTTCCTCCTACTGGTTTGCCTAGCCCAGCCTTGATATGAGGGCTTGTGCCTAGTCTTATTGTATCATTATTCCATGTTTAGTGGATATCCTTGTGAGGCCTGCTCTTTTCTGAAGGGAAATAGAGGAGGAGTGGATCTGGAAGAGACAGGGATGGTGGTGGGAGCACTGGAAAGAGTGGAGGGAAGGCAAACTGCTGTAGGGATGCCTCGAAGACAAACTAAGCACACACACACACACACACACACACACACACACACACACACACACACACAAAGAAGTGAGCATGTATTTTCTTGATCTTGTGCACAACAATTGCACCAATTCCTTCTAACAAAAAGGGTCAGCCTTGTTCTTAGCTACAGTGTTGATTGAGAAGCAGAGTCCTTAAAAAAATTAAAAAAAAAAACTAAAAAGAATAGGTTGAAATGTAGGTATTTTGAGTAATTGTTGCCAGACTGAACATATTACCATCATTGATTAACATTTAAGAAGGGTAAACCACATACTGTTCATCAGAACAAACTCTTAATATGTTTCAGCCATGTCATTCATTCATCACTTCAGAAACATAACCAGTTATTTAAGTGATAAATTTTTCAGTGGTAGAGATTTGGCTCTGTTCATATGCCACTTGAATACCTTGATCTATCTTTCTCTCTAGCAGAAAATAAGGTGCACTCTTTGTTATGGAACATCATAGGCAGTCAGCTACCTTAACATGAAGCTGGTAATCTCTTCCCAAGCCACCTGCTGTCTGAAATTCTTTGGTGTGGACGACAAACACAAGCTTTGTGGTTTCTAAGAAATGCATGGCCAAACTTCTGCTGATGCTCTGGGTTAAGCAAGGAAGGGTTGGATTATCTGGATCATTGGTGGGAATGACATGGAAGGATTTCCAATGAAGCAAGGTGTCTTCACCCTTGGCAGAGTCTGCCTACTGTTTAAATAAGAGGCATGCTTGATATAGACCAAGAAAAACTGGAGAGAGGAAACACAAGTCTGTTCAGAGATGTGTTGTGGAAGCCAATCTGACAGTCTAAATGTTCTCAACTTGATTATTGTTATAAAAAGAGAGAGAAGGATATTCTTGGACTGACAGATGCTACTGTTCCTCAGTGGTCAGGGCCAAAAAAAGCTAGCACAGTCTGTAAACTTTTCCATCCCTCTGAAGATGAAGCCTGCCAATAGGTTGTCAGAAACCCCTTAAGCAAAGATGATGAGAAGCCTAGGACCACAGCATTGATGTCTTAGCATCCTGTCATTTTATGTGTCCTTCAGAACATTCATGGATATATTACTCTGAAAAAAACAAGGCACAAAGGAAAAAAAGGGAGTGCTGCAGAATAAGGTAAACTTTTGACCAAGAGAATGGAGGAAGCAAAAAAAAAAAAAAAAAAAAAGCAAGGAACCAATCGGCAAGAGGTGAAGGTTGTCCTCAAGAGCCTCTGAGAATCCAGTCTATAGCAAATAAATGATCAGTTGTTGAAAGTAAAAGAAAAGAAGGATAGAAATAATAAAAACATTGAATTATTGTTTGATAAGAGACTCTGCTGCTTTTCTTTGTTCATCATTGTGCCAGAGTGACATCAAATCCCACCCAGAGTTAGAGCTTAGGTCTTTTGGCATTTCCACAAAATTACTATCTACCAGAATCCCAAAGTATTGCAAATTATACTGAATATTCTGGATGGAAATAGTCCCATCAGTCTTCTTCATCTGTCTTCTCTTTAATGCATGTCCTTCTCTGGGCCTTTACTCTTATCAGTGGCCTTGATGGGAGATTGAAATGATCATGGTGTTATCTATCCAGGGGTTTTCTATTTTCAACTCAGAACACTCCAGGAATCTGTCCTCAGATTTGTAGCATATATATATATACTTACTGGAAGGAGCTGAAGGCACCTGGACTTATGTAAGGCAGAGAGAGGTAATGATGATACTCCAGAGAAACAGAATCTATCTCATATATACCCAGGAGAGTCAGTGCTTCCAAGTACAGAGGCCTGAAAACCAGAAGAGTCAAAGAAGCAGGTTCCATTCCATGTACAAGAAAATAGAACTGTGTTGACTGAGTCCAATCTCTACTTCTGTTCTATTCAGGCACTCAACAGATTGGATGATGCCACCACAGATGGAAACACCATCTGCTTCCTTATGTACATGGACTTAAGTGTTAATCATATCTGGAAACAGTATCATAGATGAATCCAGGAAAAAAATGTTTCTCAGCTATCTGGTAGCTCCGTGGTAATCAAGTTGACATATGCAGTCATTAATTACATGTGAGAGCTTGACAACCATGTTGTCTTAGCTAGGATTTCTATTTCTGTGATAAAAATACCATGACTGATAACAATTTGGAGAGAAATGGAGTTTGGGGGCTTATATATCACAGTTCATCACTGAGGAAGTTAGGGCAGGAACTCAAGGCAGGAACCTGAAAACAGGAACTGAAGCAGAGGCCATGGAGGAGTGCTACTTACTAGATTGCTTCCCATGGCTTGCTTGTTTATCTTCCTTACACCACCCAGGAGCAGCTCCTCAGGGCTAGCTCTACCTAGTGAGCTAGACCCTCCCACAAGAGTCATTAATCAAAAAAAAAATACCCTGCAAACTTGCCTACAGGCACTATTATGGATGCACTTTCTCAGCTGGGGTTCCTCTTCCCAGATAACTAACTCTAAACTGTGTTAAGATGGCAAAAAGAAGAAGAAGAAGGAGAAGAAGGAGAAGGAGAAGGAGAAGGAGGAGGAGGAGGAGGAGGAGGAGGAGGAGGAGGAGGAGGAGGAGGAGGAGGAGGAGGAGGAGGAGGAGGAGGAGGAGAAGGAGAAGGAGAAGGAGAAGGAGAAGAAGAAGAAGAAGAAGAAGAAGAAGAAGAAGAAGAAGAAGAAGAAGAAGAAGAAGAAGAAGAAGAAGAAGAAGAAGAAGAAGAAACCAGGACACAGGACACACACCCACACATCTTTGTAAACCAAAATTAGTCTTAAAATAAAACATTAGCAAAGTTATAGTCTCTCCTACCATAATACAACTGACTGTGTTTAACAGGGAGTACTAGCCCTTCCTAGGAAAGAAAGTATGTTCTTGGGAGATATTTACTCTTCCTCATATCATGTAACTTAAATATTATCACATGAAATTAACAAAACGTAAATATTTTGTGAAGGCAATATGTCTGGTGTTGGATGAATAGAGAATAAGAGAAGAAAAAAAATACACTTTCTCTGTACGTATCTGGACATATGGGCCTACACCAAAACACATATGTATTCGCAGCAGACATGGAAGAGGTGCTTGTGATTTTGATAGTTCTAGTCACAGGCTAGCAGCTGATATATCTATCTTCTTCTACTTCTTATTCTCTGCTCTTAAATGGTTGTGGTTCTTCACTGGGGAGAGGGAAATTTTCATCTTTGAAGGACTTCTGCCGCTAATTTTCCTTCTTAGATTGGTCTGGGTTGTTTTCCATTGCATGCTAATACTAAGCAATGCCCTCGGAGATCTTTTGTCTTCCAAGCCCTCCTTTCATTACCTCCACAGTGGAATATTTGACCAACTTCCCCTTTTCAATGGATCAGCTACCCCAACAAGCACTATTCCTCCATTCTAGTGGGAAGAACAAGGAATCTAAAACACCCAGGTGGAATTCTCTTCTGGTTCCACGAAGTCATGTTTCAGCGAAAGCACTCTTGCTTCTGGGGTTAAAGTGTACACTAGCAGAGCTTAAACCCACTGAAACAGAAATTAATAATTGTTCTAGTAGTCGCTAGCAGACATAGAGATGTTCTACTCCATCTCCATCCCTTAAACCCAGGCAATGATCCTAAATGACAAGGCAGAAAGAGCTTCGAATAGGATAACAGCCTGAGGAAGAAAAGGATATTTGCATATTAACAAACTGGGATGTGAGAAACATGAGAGATACCTTTGATTTAATCAATGTAAATATTGTTATTGGAAAAACGTCAATCTCACATGCTGTCATGGGTCGAAGCATTGCCCAAAGTCAATCATTTCCATAGATCCCTGCTAAAATTGTACAGCCTCAGACTGGTGCCTAGAATACATCAGCGGAAGTCAAATTTAAATTCATGCTACTAAAAATGTATCTTACATATCCTGCATATGTTAAAAAAATAAACGCCAGTGAAAGGTAAATTGTAGAAAACTAAAAGCATTTAATAAGTGTACCTGTAATTATATTGTTTTAGTAAATTCTAACTTGCTGTTTAAGCTCACTGAGAAGCTAGCTGTAGAGACAGGGCCCACTCCAGTGGCCTTGTGAGAAGGGAGAAAGAGAACAGAATAATAGCCCAGGAGTGAAATACCTTGTCCTTGACAACATAAATAGAGTGAGTTGCTAGAAAGAAAACACCTTGTCATTAAATACAACTTATTCCCAGGCACCTTGCAAAGCAAGCCTCATACTGTTTATCCCATCATAAAGGGCACCTTAAAAAGCCTTTAGGGGAATGTTTACATACAAGTCTTACTGGGCAGAAGAGGAGGCAGTTCCTGCTGAATGGTCCAAATATTAGCTCTGATGTTCTGCTGTTTCTATTACTTGCTCTCCTGTCCTTTTACCCACTCCCCTCCCCCAATACTTGGCAAACACACATATGCAAAGCTATTATGGATCATTTTCTTCACAAACTAACATTTATTATTAGTTTTTCTAGATGTAAAACTAATTACTTTTCCTAAAAAGTTTTGTGGTAATATATTATGTAGGATTTAATAAAGCTTGCCTGAGGGTTCAAATGCAAAGCTAACCACAGCCATAGAGTCAGGCAGTGGTGATTCATACCTTTAATCCCATCAGCCATACTAACTAGCCACAGAGGCCAGGCGGTGGTAGTACACACTTTAATCTCAGGACTCAGGAGACAGAGGCAGATGGATCTTTGTGAGTCCAAGACTACCCTGGCTACCCTACAGTGAATAAGTTAAAAAGTATAACAGAACTCAAGCTTTTAATTCCAGCACTAGGCAAGTATAAAAGGAAGAAGCAAAGGGTCACATGTGAGATTTAGTTTCCAGACAGGTAGGCATTTGCCTCTGAGGATTCCTGGAGACAGGATTGCCATTTCAGCTTGGTAGAAGTAGAGGCTTGGCTTGTGTCAGTGCAAAAGGTGTGGGCAGAGTGGATATCTCACTACAATAGCTGCTTTGTTTTTATGATCTTCAGCTTGAACCCAAATATCCGTTTCTGAGTTTTTATTATTCATGTTACAAGTTTTCCTAGATGGAAGACTGGAAAAGATAGACAGTGTTCCTGAAGAAACCAGTAAGCACAAGTTAAGACTGTAGGTCAGTCAGTGATATGTTTTAGTTTTTATATTTATGTTATATGATTACTAAAGATACTAACATTTGGAAAAACTGAAGAGTACAAGGAATTCTCCAGTAATTTTCAACTTTCCCTATCAAAATACAAATTAAAAATACGAAGAATTTTGGTTTTAAAAATCATTTTAGGTGATTGTGAAAGTTAGAAAAAAAATACAGACTTCACAAATAAAGCTCAAAAACATTTCTCCTAAGATTAGACTCAAAGATACATAAATAAATCAATCAAGACATGTACACAATGAATCTCCCAGCAAGCACTTGTGATCTGAGGACATCCCCTTCCCATTTTGTATTTGTTTAGAATGGTAGAAGAGTGGTTCCATGGTTGAACATAGATTTACTGACTATATACTTCTTTAATTGTAAAGGATTTTGATCCAGGTCTGCTGAAACTAAGATTAACTGTACATCGTTTTATCAGTTTTGAAGGAAAAAGTGTTGTTTGACAATTCATTGATATTTTAATCTTAAGATGGAAGGTTAAAGTAATTATATTTACATGGGAATCCCAGATTCAGAGTAAATGAAGTATCTGCAAAGGCAAGAAAGGTTCAATATAAATTCCAAGGTCATTTCTCATGCAGTGTGTTTACACAGGGTTAGAAGACCAGCCTTCAGAAGACCCACAGAAGGATCTGGGAGTTAGTGTGGCATCTGGTCTCCCTGGGACATGCCTCAGCGTACACTAGATTGATCTTCACAAGACAAGCTCATGTTCACTTTTTATTATCATCAATATAATGTTTTTAGAGGGAACATAGTATTTTAACTTAAATTAAAACTCAACTAAACTGACTTGCATACCTACAGAAAGATTGCACAGACTATTGTGTTAGTAGGAAGATACCTGTCTCTACCTCTAGTTTGCTTCTACAGATTACAAGAAAATGTCACAGGATTAGCAGACCACAGTACTATTTTCATACACGGTTCCTCCACAGCCATTACAAAGCACTCTCTGTGGGAGTTGAGACAAGTTCCATTGTTTTATTTTTATCTTTTTCTTCTGCAATAAAAGCTTCGTGGATTCATTCACTGTGATGAGTTCATATATCTACACTAATCAGTTATTCTTTTTCACTCATGCATCCATATCCAAAATAAGTGTCAGAATTATTTTAATTAGTACAGTCATTAGACTCACGGCATTTCCTTATTGCCTACCTCGCCTTGAAATTTCCTATATATTAACATATTCATATTATTGCATGAGTTCAGTTTTTATCCTTATTAGTTAAAAATTAGTAAACAACAATCATGAAATCCCTTTGAATGTCAAAATATTTACATTTTTAGCAAAACTGTAAGATTCTTGAGGGTAGAGAAGTAGCAACAACAATAACAAAAAAATGAAGGGCTTTGTGTTGTCACTTACTTAGATCTTATTTCATTAGTTAATTGCCTGCTAAAGAAAACCAGCTGAAGTCTATTTGGATTGCAATCAGTAAAAGTGAGCAATTAGTGTTTATTTACTCAGAGCCAGGCTCCATTTGAAATAGTTTACCTAGAGTATCAATTTGATATTTTCAATAATCCCATTAGATATAGAACCTAAGGACATGTGAACCACAAAGCTGAAAATAGTGATGGTCACTGTCTGATATCCACTGGGTTTGCAAGAGATCAAAGCTAGATAGTTTCTCCTACACTTAGTTAAGAGTTTATTCTCTCTCTCTCTCTCTCTCTCTCTCTCTCTCTCTCTCTCTCTCTCTCTCTTTCTCTCTCTCTGTCTCTCTCTCTCCCTCACTCTCTCTCCCTCCTTCCCTGTGTCTCTGTGTCTCTGTGTCTGTCTCTCTGTCTCTCTGTCTCTCTCTCTCACTCTCTCTCCCTCCTTCCCTGTGTCTCTGTCTCTCTGTCTATCTCTCTCTCTCACTCACTCTCCCTCCCTCCTTCCCTGTGTCTCTGTGTCTCTGTGTGTCTGTCTGTCTGTCTGTCTGTCTGTCTGTCTGTCTGTCTCTCTCTCTCTCTCTCTCTCTCTCTCTCTCTCTCTGTGTGTGTGTGTGTGTGTGTGTGTGTGTGTGTGCGTGTATGGTGTGTATGTGCCCACAGAGGCCAAGAAAGACTGTCAGATCCCTTGGAACCGCAATTATAGGTGTTTGTGCTGCCTAATGTTGGTGTTGGGATCTGAACTCTGGTCCTCATGACTGAGCAACAAGTGCTCTTAACTGCAGAGTCATCACTCTGGCTCACGGTGTAGACCATTTTAATCAGAACATTGTTATATGCCATGGGCAGCAATTGCCAGCACAATCAAGATATCTGTAAATGGGCCACAGGCACCAGCAAAACCACCATAAAAACAAAAGAACGAGAACAACAAAAACCCTTAACTGTAATGCAGATGTCAGAAACATATGCCAAACCTAGTCACTGACTGTCTTAAAGCTATAGTAAAAAAGGTGTTTCCCTCTATTTCTTCTCTCCTATTTATAAATATGGCCCTGGCAATTTTCTAAATGTTAATCTTTCTCTCTGAAGTGCATGTTTTGTATTTTCTTTGTTATGTTTTCATTCTCCACATAATTCACTGTTAGCTTTTATTTTTATCACTCATACTCCAGGGCAGGCCTCATGCCCAGAAGTAGTAGGCCAATAACACAAAACAGGGTGCATGAGTGTGTGTGTGTGTGTGTGTGTGTGTGTGTGTGTGTGTGTGTGTGTGAGTGCGCACATGCATGCACACACACGTGCACGCACAAGCACACACACAATTTTGTTTTGTTTTTTATCATATTGGTTATTTATTTATTTATTTTGTTTTTTTGAGACAGGGTTTTTCTATGGCTTTAGAGGCTTTCCCAAAGAAAGTCTCTAACTAGCTCTTGTAGACCAGGCTGGTGTCGAACTCCCGAGTGCTGGGTCTAAAGACATCTGCCATTACAGCACAGCAATATTGGTTATTATTTTTAATTTGTCAGTTTTGATTTTCTTTTTTGTTGTTTGTTTGTGGTTTTTGTTTTGACTTTTGTTTTGTGTGCTGAGAGAGGGAGAGAAGAAATATATTGTATAAAAGTTCTTTATAAAAAGAAAAAGGTTTATATTTCTACTATGTTGTTTTCTATTGTTTCCTATAAAAACACAGTCCTACTTTTTCATTCAATCAGCTCTGTCTGATTTCCATTTCATAACCCTGTGGTACTTTATACCATCACAGGAGAAAGCTTTTTTTCTTGGTGACTTTGACCTCCTTTCATTCCACAAGCTTTCATCCTGTCCCCGTGCCCAGCAGGGACAAAGGTCTGCTCTGTTCATATAAAGCACATATTTCCCATCTGGCACTTCTTTTGTGAATAAGGAAATCAGGTTCTCCCCATGGGGGGATGAATGTCTGATAGAACCTTGGAAACAGCAGTACAGTTTGCGTCAAGCACAATAACCTCTGGATTGTTATGTGACAGTTTTTAAATGCTACCTCAATTACAGCGGTGAACATTAATGAGAACACGTGGCCAGACAAATGGGAAATGAAGGTTCCACGTGGCTCGATGAGTTTTCTGAACAGTAAATCCACGGGGCATGGACTATTTTTCTGAAAGATGAGGAGAGCGCACAAGACAGTTAATGGCAGCATCTTTCCCACAGAAAGTAATGACTCCTGGGCTGAGTGGGCTTCTACGACTCTAAATGCCATGGGCAGTGACATTTCCACTCCAGTGACTCAAGCAGCAAGGGAGCTCTTATTGTGCACTTTGAAGCCTGGAAAAACCCGAGTTAGGGTTGAAATTAGACAAAGGGAGAAAAACTGATTTCTTGCTGGGCATAATTTTTGAGCAGTGCTACCATGGGTATTTTCATTTCCCATTCTTTGGTCTTGAGTCTTCAAATACTGCTGTCAAGGAGTTGACCTGGTCTCCATTTCATGGATGAGAGAACAGAGGCTGAAGAAGGCTGGCTGACTTTTCTCACTGCTATCTGAGATGCACAGCTATTCTAGGGAAGCATGACAGTTCCTTATGGCTGGGCTTTACTGGTGCAGACATGAGGCTTCTGCGTGTAGATTAAAGTGTTTTGCTTCCCAAAGGCCTCTCTTCTCTACTGCCTTCCACATTTCAGAATCAGGTTACTTACCTTTTACTTAGCATTGCTGAAAGGCCTTGCTGGCTGGTCAGAGGCTACAGTCTAACATGGCCTGGCAAAGCTCTTCCAACATGGAGACTCCCTCCCTCCCCAGTGAAACTTCCTGTTCTCTCCCTCCTTATGTGGAAAATATTCCTGGACCTTGTCTGAAAGCTGTCTCTAATTCAAATACCTGATTGATCTTTAGCTTGACCTTTGGCACAGATTCCTGCTGGAAATCTCCCTTGCTACACATAACAATAACTAATACTTGCACTAGGAGCTTTATGATAGGAGCATGGCCCTTAATGCAAATTAGTGTTTGTTCCCAGGCTCACCAATAGTATGTATTTCCTGTACTCTGGAAGAGAGTTGAGCTGATTCGCTGAAGTCTGACTCTGGGAGGGCTGTCTCCATCATGTTCACGGACCATACAAGGATCCCTATCATCACTTTTTCCCCCTTTGTCTTTGTGGACCTTGAAGACAAAGGAGATCCCCACATAGCATTTATTGCTTTCCCTCACAATGCGAATGCTTTAGAGCTAGCCAACCAAATGTTTGTATCAGCCATTTTAATATGTGTAGGTTTTTAAACTTACTGGTGGAGGAGGGTAGATGAAGAAGGGAGACATTTTGGTACAAGCTAAAAATATTTAAAATTATCAGCTCCGCAGGGCTCCAATGTCTCTAGGCAGGACACCAGGCACATTTTCAACAGTGTGCTCTATTCCATCATTAGACCTCTTTATAGGACTCATTGTCATTCAACAAGCATGCAGTTGGTGAGAGAACTTTCTATGGTAGTAGCTAAGGCTTACCAAGCATGCTTCAAAGGGATGTTGATGTGTCTTCCCTGTTCCTCTGGATGGTTCACCAAAAAGAACAACTGAGATCTGATTTTTAGAAGATATTGAGACCTTTATCCCATGGAAGTTTTTCACCACTTACGAGAAATGAACTAAAGGTCTCAGCTCACAAACATGTTCAGAAAACAGAAAAGAAAGCAGAGTGGTGGGTATCTGCAATCTAAGTGATCGAGGACAAGAGGCAGGAGGATCACCAATTGAAGGCCAGCCTGGTTTACTCGTGAGATTCTGTTTTAAAAAAACAGAGATCAAAATGTAGTGGTTTGACTTGAGTCTTTTGACTTGCGACAGAGTGAATGCAGTGTGCGTTCAAACAGACAAACAAAAACAATGAAAACCCCTCCACCACACAAAATCTAACAAAAAAACCCCACAACTTTTGGCTTTCTTGAGCTGCCTGAATGGGGTACAAAGGTACTTATGATATCTACCATAACCCAAGACAATGATCCTCAGCTCACTATGGCAGGCTGGGGCTTGGTTAAGCTATAATAACATCTGGGAGGTTAGCTCCACTAACTACATGTTTTAAGTTCTGATATTTTCAATTGGTGAGTTTATTGGGCCAAAGCCCTCAGGTGGTTCACAGCCTATAACTCCAGTTCCAGGGGATCTTCTGCTCTTTGATCTGAATGGCGGTGGCACTATTCACAAGTGGCATACATAAACTCACATAGGTGCACACATACTCAGAAATGTTAAAAAATTCAACCTTTTAAAAGTTGCAAAATGAAAACAAAAAAGAATAGTATGTTTTATCTCTAGACAGTAGCTCATATGTCGGAGGTATTTTTAAAATGTTCTTCAAACTCAGCCAATACGTATTAAGTCATAAATATCCTCATGATATCGGAAATGTGCTTCTCAGCAGGGGCAAGCAGAAGTGCTTCTATGTCCTGTCTGGGAAGCCCTTGGTGGGGGTCACTGTAGCTGTGCTTCCTGCTCTGTCAGCTAAATCTACCAAAGATTAAATGCTATGTACATAGTAGCCAGTTAGCACAGGTCTTCACTGAAGGCTGGCAGATGTTTCCATGAGGTGTCCCAATCCCCCACTGCTGTACACAGGGCAGTCAGCACCTGGCAACCTGCAAATAAAACCCTAGCTCTTTACTTGCTTTGAAACAGCACCAGCAACAGCTGTGGCCACCAGCATTGATAAGTAAACAACAGGTTTCTACACTGGCTGGAACAAAATCTTGCCTGTGATATTGACCAATCAGGTGAAACCAGGTAATTTAGCTTCCACTAATGTAAGTAGCCTTAGAGCTCAGCAGCTGCCTGACAGTATTGATTCTCTGCCTTGCTTGTGTGATATCTGCCCCATTGTTGCCTCCTGACAAGATTTAATCCAGTCCAGTCTTGAAAATATGTATAATTAATTTGTCTCATGTCTACTTCCTTCTAGTTCTTCCTCCTTTCTCCTGTCTTCTTCTGACATACCATTTTTTTCTGAGTTGGTAACACTTCTTGAAGGTACAAGTAGAGCAGACTTGTACTGTATTCACAAATAGAAAATATAAAAGACTGAAAGGGAAATACAGGTTTTTATTTTTATTTCAAAATAGACCATCATCTTGGATTTTTTTTTCCATATCTCCTTAGTGCAAAGAGGAGCATCAAGCTCACAATGAGCAACCAAGTAGAAATGAAATCACATTTATTTCAGCCTTCCACAGAAAAAGAATAGTCCACCAACCTCCACACAAGCATATGCACTGATCTGAGATTCCCAACAACAGGCATCCCAAGACCTAGGAGATACACAGTTCACGGTCTTAGTAAAATAGAAAAATGGAGAACCCAGGAGTAATGGAGGAGAAAGAACCCAGTTGCTGATAAGACCCTTTCCCAGGGTACATTTTTACATGTGTGTATGTTTCCCTGGAAACAGACCTGGTTTTAGGGAAAAATATGCATGCCTATCACATGTTACAGGAGGGGAAAGACGGTGTACAGGGGGCTAATTAAGAAAGCAGATTCTAAAGGTATCAGATGCTAACTGGGCTCTGGATAGTACTCACCTATCTGCAGTTTTCTCTCCCAAACAATCCTTCTTAGAATTAGCTGTTAACTAAAGAATTTTTAATATCAAGGTCTTTGCTTTTCCAAACAGGAAGTATATTGCTAACAAGAAAAAACAAAAGACAGTATAAACTGAGCTTTGAGAGAAAGAGCAGGCATCAGAGTCAGAGACAACCCCTGGCCCCTCTGCCACACAAACCCAGCACATGTGCAAATGGCCCAGATCAGTCCCATTCAAGTTCTCTGGTTGGCAGTTTAGTCTCTGTGATCTCCCATGAGTCCAGGTCAGTTGACTCTGTGTTTGCCCTGGTGTCTTTGGTTCCTCTGGCACTCATCATCCCTTTTTCCCCTCTTCCACAGAATTTCCCAAGGTTGGGCTAATGTTTGACAGTGGGTCTCTGCATCTGTTTTTGTTTGTTGCTGAGTGAAGCCTCTCTGATGACAATTGGGGCAGGGCACCCATCTATGATCATGGCAGAATATCATTAAGAATCATTGCATTGAATTTTTCCTTTCTATTTTGCCAGTCATTTTTTGATCTACCCTATGTCTCTGGGCCCTCCAAGCATGATCAGGGGAGGGGTCCCTCTCATAGCATGGGCCTCAAGCTGTAGCCATCATTGGTTGGCCACTTCCATAATTTCTGTGCCACCATTGTCCCAGCAGATATTGTAGGCAGGGAAAATTGTAGGTCAGAGATTATGTGGCTGGGTTGGGATCCTAATTCCCCCACTGGAAGTCTTGCCTGGTTAAAAGAGATGGCTGGTTCAGAATCCATATTTCCCATTGCTAGGAGTCTTAGCTATGGTAACCCTCATAGATTCCTGGGAGTTTACATTGCATGAGGTTCTAGCTTTATCTCAGAGACACCTCTGATTCCAGTTGTCTCTCCCAGTATTCTCTCCCTCCAACCTCCCTTCACCTGATCTCTTCTGTTCCCAGGACCAACCCTATCTAGACCTCTCTCCCCAACCACCTATCATGTATATTCTATTTCCCCTTCACAGTGAGATTCATGTGTCCCCTCCCTTGAGCCTTCCTTGTTACTTAGGTTCTTTGGGTCTGTGAATTGTGACATGGTTAACTTTTATGGATAATATTCACCTATAAGTGAATACATATCATGTTTGCCTTTCCGGACCTGCCTTACTTCACTCAGAATGATATTTTCTAGTTCTATCCATTTGCCAGCAAATTTCATGATGTCATTGTTTTTAGTAGATGAGTGATACTCGGTTGTATTAAAATATATGACATTTTCTTTATCCACTCAACAGTTGATGGGTATCTACTTTGTTTCCAGTTTCAGGCTATTATGAATAAAGTCACTATGAACATAGTTGAGCAAGTCTCCTTGTATGATTGAGCATCCTTTGAGTATATGCCCAAGAGTGGTATTGCTGAGTATTAAGGTAGATTGATTCCTAATTTTCAAAGAAACCACCATATTGTTTTCCAAAGTGGCTGTACAAGTTTGCACTCCCATCAACAATGGAGATGTGTTCTCCTTTCACCATATCCTCTCCAGCATGAACTGTAACTGATGTCTTTGATCTTAGCCATTCTGACAGGTTGGAAGACATAATCTCAGAGTCATTTTGATTTGCATTTTCTTAATGGCTAAGGATGTTGAACATTCCTTTAGGTGTTTTTTTTTTTGTTTTGTTTTGTTTTGTTTTGGCCATTTGAGATTAATATGTTGAGAATTCTCTGTTTATATTTGTACCCCATTTTTAACTGGATGATTTAGTTTGTTGTTGTCTAGCTTCTTGAGTTCTTTATGTATTTTGAAAATCAGCCCTCTGCCTGATGTGGGGTTGGTGAAGATCCTTTCCCATTTGTACACTGTTGTTTAGTCCTTTTGATTGTGTCCTTTGCCTTATAGAACCTTTCAGTTTCATAATGTACTGTTTATTAATTGTTGATCTTAGTGTCTGTGCTAATGGTGTTCTGTTCAGGAAGTCATGGTCTGTGCCTATGCATTCATGGTTATTCCCCAATTTCTCTTCTATTGGGTTCAGTGTACCTGGTTTTATGATAAGACTTTTGATCCACTTGTACGTTAATTTTGTATAAAGTGATAAATACTGATCTATTTGCATTCTTATACGTTCTGACATCCAGTTAGACCAGCACAATTTGTTGAAGATGCATCCTTTCTTCCATTGTATATTTCTGGCTTCTTTATCACAATTCAGGTGTATGTATTTATGTTGATTTTCATCTGGCTCTTTGATTCCATTCCATTGACCAACCTGTCTATTTTATGCCAATACCATGTGATTTTTACTACTACAGATATGTAGTATAGCTTTAAATCAGGGGTGGTGATGCCTCTAGAAGTTCTTTTATTGTATAGTATTACACTTACAGGTTTATTGATAACTTGTCAGGAGCTTGTTAAATCCAGAATGTTGAATTTTTTAAAAACCAATTAATTTGTTCTAGCCAAGGTTATAAATATGCAGTGTTTTAAAGTATGATAACAGAAATTTTAACCTGTTCCACCATGAGGTGGGTAATGGCACTGTGTACTAGTGCTGGTCGGCTTATTGCTTTTATAAGGACAATTCTTTGGACTGTGACATCAAGTGAAATGAGAGAACATTTTTCTCAGTTTGGCCATATAAAAATGTGTGCTGCAACTATGGCAGTTTGAATGTGATTGATCCCCACATCTTCTGGTCTGGCACTATTAGGAGGTATGACCTTATAGGAAGAAATGTGTTACTGTGGGGCCTGCTTCAAGGTCTCCTAGGCTCAGGATCCTGCCCAGTGTCTAAGTTGACTTCTTGTAGCCTGAAAGATATAGGATTCTCAATATCTCTCCAGCACCATATCTGTCTGTGTCCTACCATGCTTCCCACCATGATGATAATGGACTGAATCTCTGAAACTATAATCGAGCTAACCCAATTAGATGTTTTCCTTATTAATTTTATCATGGTCATTGTATCTCTTGACAGCATAGAAACCCTAAGACAGTAATACCTGTTAACAAAGAGACTGGCTTTCACAGTGACATGGGTTAAGTTTAGTTCTCTTCACAGGTAGAACTTCAGAATGCACTACAAGAGGAAAATTGTATTTCTGATGGAGTGATCAGAAATTTCTGATGTTCAAGCTCAGAAATCAGAGGTTTTGCAAGGGGTTCAAATATCTGATGGACAGAAAGATTTCTGAGATGATTATTGTTGTTCTTTTTGCTGCAGCTACTATGGCCTAAGAAACACAAACACGAGATTCAGCGCCCACGTGGAGTTTATTGAGAGAGGGGAGAGGAAAAGAGGGGGTAGCTGGTGGCCAACCGAAAGCCGGGAGAGAGAGAGAGACAGAAGGTGCAAGAAGCAAGAGAGAGTGAGGCAAGAGAGAGAAGCAAGAGAGAGGGAGGCGAGAGAGAAGCAAGAGAGAGAGGTGTGCTTGGTGCGCTTGCTTTAAAAGGGGAGCTTGCACATGCGTAACCCAGTCTCTGCCCAGCCAGGTAAAAGCTAGGTAAAGCCTCACGTAGTGATTACGTGGCCATAGGCGTCATGCCCATCAGAGGCGGGGTCCACAGACTGCTGAGCCCCAACAATTATTGTGCTATCCATTAAGTAACTGTCACTAAGGAGTTGAAAGAAAATAAAACATGAAAATATCACGTTGACTCATCTTCCTCCTATTTCTTTCACTGTCTGAAGAAACATTGCAAATGAAAAATAGATGTTTAAGTTCTCAGTAGGCCACTGGGAGCTGAATCGTGTCATTATTAGGGAAGTTTGTAAGTATTAAGCATTTGATCCTTTTTTAGGTCATGTAACTTTTGTTGTATTTTCCTGTGTATGTGTAAGTATAGGTTTTAAATCAAATCATGAAGGCTAACATAATTAGCAATTTGAGGTTGTTGCACCAAGTTATTGTTGTTATTAGCACTCAAATTTCCCTGAAAGAGTGCTACAGAGATGTGCTGTGCTCTTCAATTGTTTTCCACAAATTTTTCTTTCTTTTTTTTTTTTTTAAGACACATGATGTATTATTAAACCTGGAATTTGCTAATTTAACTAGACTAACCACCAAATCCCAGGGACTCTCTTACATCCTTCTTCCCAGCACTGTGGTTACAGGTGTTTGTCACCCCCAATCAGTGGCAGTGTAGGGGATTTGAATCAAGTTCTCATGCTTGTCCAGCAAGAACTTGACCTAGTGAACCGCC
Source organism: Cricetiscus sungorus (assembly GCA_030556225.1). NCBI lineage: Eukaryota > Metazoa > Chordata > Mammalia > Rodentia > Cricetidae > Cricetiscus > Cricetiscus sungorus. The sequence goes on from JANBXA010000651.1 coordinate 137,141,278, forward strand.
TTTAAGGCCCTGAATGTGACATTATTTATTGCAGTGAAGTCTGCTTCTCACCTGGGTTCTAGACCCAAGTCAATGCATAAGCTCACAGATCCTTATTGAAAATGTCATCCCCATGAAGAAGTTCCCTTCACCAGAACCACATAAATATTCAAAAGGAAGTCCATTAGCTGGGTGGTGGTGGCACATGCCTTAAATTCCAGCACTCAGGAGGCAGAGGTGAGTAGATCTTTGTGAGTTCAAGGCCAGCATGGTCTACAGAGTGAGTGCCAGGACAGGTTCCAAAGCAATGCAGAGAGATCCTGTCTCAAATATGCATGCATGCACGCACACACACACACACACACACACACGAAGAAAAAAAAGAAAAAGTGAAATAAAGAAACCATTTCCATTGATAAGAGTTACTGTGCTCAGGTAAAAGGGAAACATTTAAAACATTAGAGAGTCACCTGCCTTTGTAATTAAAACTGATTCTCAGGTACCCATAATGCCAATATGGTTAAGTGCAACTTGAAGCAACAACCTCAAATTGTGAATTAGGCTAGCCTACATGCTTTTATTTAAAAATTATACTCACATAGACATAGAAAAATACAGTAAAAGTGAACTTAGAAGTCAATCTAAACTACACTGCATATTTATATAACCAGTCTCTGAATGCATGGCTGCAACAGAATGACTCTCCCATTCTAGACTCTTTGATTTATGGGGCAGACCATTCTTTTAAAAAGAGCTGGGCTGGCAAGATGGCTCATCAAATGAAGACATTTGCCTCCAAGCCTGGCAACCTGAGTTTTTTGTCTTGTTTTTGTTCACCACCCACCACCACCACCCGGACTTCTCATCATTGAAATCATTGAAGGTGAGAAAAAGCTCCGAAAAATGTTCTTTGACCCTTTGATGTCTTCAGATGCATAATGGCCATGATGGCATATACACACACAGAGTTAATAAATGGATAGACAGATAAATACAGTTCTTTTAAAGTGCTAATTACAGTTCTCATGGTGTAGTAAAAGAGCAACAGGCTTTTGTAAATTTTTGCAGAATATAACAGATAATTAGCTTTATATACACTTGCTCCTTTTGCATTCTGACAAGATTATTAGCAGCTAAGAATACAACCTACCAGCATACTGTTAGTTAAAAAAAGTTTATTAACTGAATAACAAGATGTAATAAGAGATGCCAGAGGGAATATTGCATTGTGGACAGGATGTTAGATATTTAGGATATAAATAAAAATCTAAGTGATGTAACCTACTACATATGCATCCTTGTGATGAAACCTACTGCATATGTATGCCAACTATATATTGAAAACTCAACCTGTGAAGAGATCAGAAGTATATTAGAGAACTATTGTGGAATTAAAATATCAGTGACTTCAATCATAACTGCACACACACACACACACACACACACACACACACACACACACTTAATGAAACAACATGCTCCTTGCCACTTGATACTTAGTTATTGACATGGCTGGGCCAGTAATCGTTTTCAGAAACTGAGATGCTATGTTTGAATGAGGACCCTAACCCTAACCCTAACTCTAACCCTAACCCTAACCCTAACCCTATAGAAATCTGGCTGCTTCTGACATTCAGAAAACATGTTACTCTCTTATTATGTTGGTGATACTGTGGCTGTTACAAATTATCATTGGAAGTGACCAACATTTGAGTACCCTTTACAAGATGTATGTGGACTAAACGATGACTCTCAACAACATAGCTCAATCTTGTTAAGTGGACATATAAAGGTTCTACATGTCTGTATGGGATGATTAATGCTTAGAAAAGGAAACATGGGAAAACTGGATAAGCAAAGCAGTGTAGTAAATCAGGTCTCACTGTCTCTCACAGCCACATCCTCCAGCGCCCTTCCTAAGGAAAGGATTTCTCTTGATAAACTTTAATTTGACAGCAAAAATGGTAAACAGTTTGGTCAACAGATACTGATTCAGAGATGGTTGAGACATAGAGTACTTCATTACTGTTGCAATGTGTTTTTCTCCCCTGGTTCCTAGAGTATCTCTGGTTTTCCAGAGCTCTGTGGCCAACAGCATCTGAAGAATACAGTTCCACATATCATAAAATTGCCACTAAACACGTCTACAGAAGTGCCTTCCCAGTGGAATTTTTGAATGTCCTTTGAACTAATAAGTAAGATTTTAAGGTTGTAGGATAAAAGATAAATATACTAAATCCACTGCGTCAACTCTGACCAGGGAAGCAGTGGGATAAATGTAAATCTTCATATCTCCCTCCATTTTCCAAGTCCAACACCCTCATCTTTAGCTCTTTATAATTAAACTGAAAGGGGAAAAACACCACATGATCATTTCATTAGATGCAGAAAAGGCCTTTGTCAAAATCCAATACCCCTTCATGATAAAAGTCTTGGAGAGAATATGGATACAAGGTTGTACAAGTGTTTGGTATTTTTAAACATTAGAGCTTATACTTTACTAAAGTGTCTCATGGTGGAACATATTGTAAATGGCACCATTTTTGCCATGTTGGGTTTTAATATTTCTTTAAGTGTTTCTTAGCCACTTGAGTTTTCTCTATTGAAAATTCCATTTTGATATGTACTTCATCTTTAATTGGATTATTTGATTGCTTGATATCTATTTCTGGAGTTCTTGATATCTATTCTGGAGTTCTTGATATCTATTTCTGTAGTAGTTAAAGATGCTTTCCCATTCTGTAGACTGCTGTCTTGTCCTAGCATGTGTCTTTTGCTGTACAGAACCTTTTCACTTTCATGAGGTCCCATGTTTTCTGTCTGGGCTTACAGTATTTTGTTCAGAAAGTCTTTTCCTAAACCAATGTGTTAAGGCTATTCCCAACTTTCTTTTCTATCAGGTTCAGTGTATCTGAACTTCTGTTGAGGTCGTTGGAATTGAATTTTGTGCAGGGTGATAGGTATGGATCTGTTTGCTTTCTTCTATATGTAGACATTCAGTTTGCCAGCACCATTGGTTGAGATGTTGTCTTTTCTCCAGTGTGTATTCTGGCCTCCTTCTAAGGAATGAAGTGTCTGGGTCTTTAATTTATTTCATTGATCAATATGTCTTTTTTGTGGCAATAACATGCTGGTTTTTTTTATTAATATAGCTCCGTTGTACAATTTGAAATCAGGAATGGTGATACCTCCAGCATTTCTTTTATTATTCAAGATTGTTTTAGCTATCCTGTCTTTTGTGGGTGTGTGTTTACATGTGAAGTTGAGAACTGACCTTTCAAGATCAGTGGAGAATTATGTGGAAATTCCAATGGGGATTGCATTGAATATATATGTTGTTTTTGATAGGATGACCATTTTTACTACGTTAATCTTATAGATCCATTAGCATAAAGATCTTTTGATATTCTGATATCTTTTTTAATTTCTGTCTTCAAAACTTAAAAGTTTTATCATACAAGTCTTCACATGCTTGGTTCTAATTACCCCAATATAACTGTCATTTTGTAGCTGTTGTAAAATGTAAATATTTTTGGAGATAGAGGTTTGCCAAAGGGGTGGAGACCCACAGGTTGTCAACTTGACTGGATCTAGAGTCAACTGACCAGCAAAAACCTGGGCAATCGTAAGAGGGATTTTCTTGATCCAAATATTCACAGTGGGGAGAAGTGAGCAGCATATTTCTGGGGCGGTCCAGATAAAAAAATGGAAGGAAGAAACTTGTCATTGCAGCTTCGCTTAAATCTCACTACTATGTTCATCCCTGCTAGAGCCATGGCTGGATTCCTTTGTTAATCAAAGTCAACTCTAGGCTAGGCTACAGTGCACACTAAAGACCAACAGCTCTTGAGTTCTCCAGGCCTCCAGTAACACCCTGGGACTGCTGAGACAGCCACCCTCGTGCACTCAGCAGTTACTGAGTTCCCGACCAGATCTTACTGTGTAAATCACAAACACACACACACACACACACACACACACACACACACACACACATTCAGTTCTGCTGCTCTGGAGAAGCCTGACTGAAAACATTCATTGCACTTTTGTTTTTGAAATCAAAGCTAGACATTTTAATCAAAGTTTCTTTTTTTCCAAATATTCCTCTATTTTCTATTTCTTTCTTCTTTTCTTTGATGCCCCACTTATATTAATGGTAGCATGATGGCTATTATCTGTGAAAAGTGTGTCCTTACCTTTCAGATTTTACTCTCTTTGACTTCTATTAGCCTGAATGGCAATGACCCTTTTCAATTTCCATGATGACTGTGGAGTCATCTTCTTGCCCTGGAAGTGCTATTCAAAAAAATACTATTTTGGGCCTTGGACTCCATTTGGTCCTTTTAAGTACTTCAAATAATTTCTCCAAATTCCCTTCCTCCTCACATACCACACTCTTGTGTTTCTGTAGGTCTCTATTGTATCTACCATGTTATTGTGCATATTATGTTATCATGTGTCATTGTGACTGTCTTAAAATTCTTATTTAATAACCCCTACCTATCTCTATCATCTATGTATTTGTATTTTAACACAAATTTATGGCCTTAAGTGTAAGTTATTTTGCTGTTTTGAGTGTCCTTTAATATTTTAGATATGCTTTGGATACTGTGTTGACAAAGTGTGTGTGTGTGTGTGTGTGTGTGTGTGTGTGTGTGTGTGTGTGTGTGTGCTGTTTGCTTCTTTCTGACATATAAGAACACTTCACAACCTGGACAGAGGGCTCAATCACTAATATACTTTCCATTAAAGCACAAGGACCTGAGTTTGAGCTCTAGCACTCTGCCACAAAAACCAGGAGAGGTAGCAAGTGATTTCCACCCTCCCATCGGGGATAGGGTTTCTGAGACTCAGTGGTTCATAGACCTGGCTTAATTGGTGAGCTCGGGTCACACAGAATCCCTAACTCCTAAAAACCAAAATGAATGCCCTGAACCATATCACTTAGTTTGGTCTCTGGTCTCCCAGAAACCTATAGACATGCATACACAGAAATACATAAATCACGTCACTATTTGAAAAAGCACCTAATGACACTATGCTGTGTCAGTGTTCAGTGAGTTAGGGTGATTCAGCCAGGGGTGTCAAGCTGGCCTGGACACTATGTTTTTCACTCATCTGTGACAATCTTGAAGTTAGAACATCATGAGATTATGTGGGATCTCACTTCTCTGGAGACACACCTCTCAGAATATATCTGAGCCCATCTAAAGCTGAACTGAGAGGGGACTATAAACTAGATACCATTTGTTTACTTGATGACTTCCAATGGTCTGAAGTAGAGTGAGTTTTCTCCTTACATTCAGAGCCTGTGACCAAATCACAAGACCAAAAGACTTCAGAGCTGCATGTGTAAGGAGATATGAAGCCATGGGAGGAATGCAGATTTCAAGGTGGTGGATATGGGTGGGGATTCTGCATTTCTCCCTGCTCCAGCTCTATTTCTCGTCAGATCCTTCTGCCATGGAATTAGCTGGCCGGGACATTTTTTGAGGCCTCTATAGGTTCAAATTCAGCGTACCTGAGCCATTCAAAATATGACTGCATTCTCCTTGGCCAAATTATTAACTGTGTAGGCCCTGCCTTCTATAAGACCTGTCCAAACCCCTCAGCATTCATTCCTAAGTATGAAGACACTCATGTAGGAGACTCATCTGTCTATAACTTGAATCTTTTATGGCTTCTTCTTTCCACAGCTCCCCATTAACTTTAAAGAATTTTAATTTTTTTTAAAAAAATTAAAGATTTTTTTTCTTGAGTTGTCACCTGGTGACTTCTTGTTTCAGTACAAATAAAGATATGACTCACAAATACAGTATAACAAATGCTTTTGTGAAAGGAGGAGCTGAATAATACAATCCCTACAAGTTAATTTAAAAACAATAACAGACTACACAATTAGTATATCATTCTTAATTTTTTAGGTCTCAATATTAGGAAAAGTGATTTTGTTTACTTCAGATGCCAGAAGTAACTATTATTTATATTTTGACAGATACAGTTAAAGGTATTTTATCATTGAAAATCTGCTACATTCATAATCATGGTCATATGTAAGCCTATATTTTTATTTTAAAAATAGAGTAAAATAGCTCATACTACTTTGCAAAGTGTTTTCCCAAACAAAACACATGGAATCTTATTTTTGCTCACTGTTCTGGAGAATGCATTTCCATTAGCAAACTTCACTTTTACTAACAATTCTAGACCGATAGCCATTCAGGTTGCTTTAATTTTTGGTACACTAGAGATTGTATAACCACATCTTTAAACATTTTAAGGTAATTATTTTAAGGCATGAAATATCTCAGAATGTCTCAAATGCAGAATTTAGCAAATAATATATGTAGATGTATATAAACAAATGTACATGTGGGTACAATATAACCTAAGAAAAGAGAAGGAGAAAGGCTATTCACTTTGAATGAGGGAGACCTGGATGTTGGTAATAGATACAATTTATGAAAGGTGTGCAAAGCTAACGGCTTTTCTAGTTCTAATTTTGCCATGGACTTTTGTTTGTTTTTAGTAGTGGATAAGTAAATAAAATATATTCAATACTAAATGTGTGAAATCTAATGTGGAGCTCCACAGATTTCATTTGGAATGACAATTCTCACTGTTTAGAAGTTCCTTGAGTTATATAGACTGAGTCTGGTTAATTTTGGTATGTAATTTTTAAATTTAATTTTGGGGATATTTTTACAATAAAGTTAATAAAATTTTAAAAAGAAAAAAAGTATAGGTTTTATAACTATACAGGCAGCTGGACATGTTCTAAAAATGTTAGAGAGACCACCCTATATAAAAGGGCTTAGCTTTTGTGTTATCTGCCCAAGGGTCACATGCAGGCTTGTTAGTCACTATTTACATGCCTGTCAAAACATGAATATACACAAAATAGATGAGCCCTAGATAAATGAAATATTTTCTAAAGTGCTCAGCCTCAACGAGAAGAAAGTAGGGCTGGAATATGATGTTATTATTATTTAATCTTGAGCAAGACCATGCAGAATCATAGCTCACATAAATCAAATGTGTTATGAAAAGTAGGTTTACAAGAGTATTATTCTAAAATTTTGGTAAATTACTAAATAAATGATGTCATTCTATACAGACTTTTTCCTCTGTAAATATCGAACACTAAGCATCAAGGAATATCTAACTCTTTTGCATATTAAATGAGTAGTCAAGGTAGGGAAAGCTAAAAACTAACCACTTCCATTCTGTGTTCATACTCTAACACCACACTATTGCTGCATTTAGAGTCACTTTCTGGCAGAATCATGTCTGTTCAAACATTTATGCTGCAACTGTTTGCAGAGTTGTCTAGAGAATGAACTTGGCTGGCATGAGAACCTTTGGATACTACATAACATAAACACAGATGGTGGGGAGCTCAAACAACTCACTAGCAAGCCCCTATTAAGTAATGAAGCCACCTTAATTTTTTAGTTGATTCTGGGACCCCTGAAAATTCCTGTTTTTCAAGTGCATCTGCTGAATGGAATGGGGATGTCTGAGCAAGGTAAACAGTTAAAAGAGCCCTCTCACTAGCCTCAGTGCTACAGGCAGATGTCCACTATGAATGGCATTTCATAGACAGGTGAAGTGATTACAGGGCTGAGCCAGAGAGTTAGAAGAAGAAAAATGCAGCTGGGAAAATATTCTGTGGGTAAAATCATGCTATGCTGGTGTGAGCCCCCGAGTTTGCATCACCACAACCCACAAGAAAAGCCAGGTGCTGTGTGTGGCACAAATCTACAACCAGGGTCTGGGCAAGTGGAGACAGGAGGATGCCTGAGCAAAGCTGCCCCCTGAAACCAGGGAGCTCCAGGTTCAATGAGAAACCTTGTCTCAGAAAACAAGGTAAAGATTGGTAAAGGAAGGCATCCATGATCTCAAATTCTGACTTTCACACTAGCAAGCAAAGGCAACAGCACTGTACACATAAATGTTCACACACAAGAACATACCTCACACACATCTGAGAGAGAGAGAGAGACAGAGACAGAGAGACAGAGACAGACAGAGAGAGAGACAGAGAGGGGGGACAGAGAGGGACAGAGAGAGAGAGGAGAGAGAGAGAGAGAGAGAGAGAGAGAGAGAGAGAGAGAGAGAGAGAGATTAAAAGCCTATCAACATTCTTTTGTTAAAACAAGAGAAGAAAGAATATAAAAACCCAGTCTGCCACTTGCATCAAATGCAAATCTACACACAGGTAAATGCCAAGATACCCTCCAACCAGTCCCCACTGTCACATTCAGTGTATAGAAACACATTAACTATACCCTGGAGAATGACATTGCTGTTGCAAATAACGTCTGTACATAAAGAATAGACAAGTAACCATCTGTAACCACAGAAGCACAGGCTGACACTTGAGTTCATCTGTTCCTTCAACTGAGAGGACCATCATTTTCTTTTGCCATGGGAAGGGCTCCAGCTCTCCTCTCCAACCTAATGGCCTATCTCTCCAGGAATAGCACCTGTAATAGAGCTAGATTCCCCTGTTCCCTTTGGCAGTCCTGCCTACAGTGTCTGTGGAGCTTCCCAAACATTGCAGGCCACTCCATCACCTTTGTTCAATGAGACCCAAAGTCTAACTGCAAGTTTGGTGATAACCCATCCTTGCAAAATTGATCACAAAATTCAAAAGGAAAACATAATCATATGGCCCAGTGATGCCTCTATAGACCAGCTGTCTGACTTCTTTATATTGGACATTTTACTTATACAGCCATAGAAGAAAAAGAATATGTAAGGTTAATGTTTAGTAGATACCTTAGGATCCTTTCTGATATAGCATATTGAACAAGAGAAAAGGATAGCACCACACTCTATTAGCTAAGGCATTGTGAGGTTATCAGTTTACTGGATACCTCTGCCAAAAAATGTCCATGACAAATAAGTTGCTAAGGTCCTCACTAAGACTTTATTTCTTTATATTTTGTCTTTTTTATTATTTTATTGTTGTATAATAGTTGCATATTTCACTGTGTTTAACATGAAGATTTTATTTTAAATTACAGAATACTCTGTAGAACTCTGTGTTGTAGAACTTCCTTAATTTAAGTGCTCATTAATTTATCCGATCAATTAGAAAACTGAAGGAAGAGGGAAAGAAACGAGAGAGAGAGAGGGAAGGAAAGGAGGGAAGGAAGGAGGGAAGAAGGGAGGGAGAGACAGAGACAGAAAAGAAAAAGAGAAAATCAGCTGCAGCATCTCATTATAATTGTCACCCACAATTATGATGAGATGCTGGTGTCTGTTACACACCAAACCAAAACTTAGATTTATGAATTTGAATCTGTAAATGTAAGCACTAGAACTCACAGATATGAAACCATCTGAGGCACACTCAGCTTTCAGATGAGAAGAATGTGAGTCTCTCAACCTAACCACAGGCTCTTGGTAACACACCACACACAGTGCCTCTACCAGGAGAACCCAGAAAGTATACAGATGGCTCCAGATAGCCTGAGCCACAGCATGCAGAGGTCTCTAACACAGGGGTGTGTTTCTTTCCCCATTTAAAAGGCTATGGCTCACTAATCAGAAGGAAAGTCAATACGTGGCTGCTTGTTCTATTTCTGCCCGATAATGCAGATAAAAGGCTTTAATTCTGGCTATCTAGGAGAACACAAAGCCTCAGAGCTTTGAAGCATCGGTTCAGTCGTGCTGCTAATTAAATAGTTTAATAGGCAATCTGTACCTAGCAAGATTTATGAGGATTTCACCTAAGCTTCCACTCATCACTTCGTTCTCAGCTGGTCATATTCTGCCTAACAGAACACTGGCTCATTCAGTGCAGCCTGGGATTCTGTCCATAATGCAAGCTCTAACTTCAATCCATATCACACAGACTAGCCATCACCAAAGTCTGCTCCCTAGCTATCACCTTCTCTTTTGTTCTTTTGTCACTTCCCTGTATGTGGTCATCTTCCTCTGACCTCAACATACCTCCACCCTGCTTGAAAAAGTTCAGTCTTAGAGCATGTTAAAGACCGCTATTCCAAAATAAAAACAGAGCAGTACAGACACCACGCAAGGTCGTCTTAACTGCCCTTGCTGCCAACTTTGCAGTAATCTGCACATGTGTGGTGTTCAGTCCTGGCTTTCAGTAACTGCACCTGGATTGCTTGTTTGTGGCCCCTGGTTTGCCAAAAACTGATTTCCCAAAGAACTTCATTTTCTGGAGCACTTTAAACTTGTGAATGACAGCTGCAAATTATGAATGAGATGATCCCAGACCCTTGCATCCAAAGCAACAGCTTTAGATACTTACTTCCTGCTGGGGCATCCCATCTAACACCTTGACTTAGGCCACTGCTTTTTTGTTACCTATACTCACACTCATCCATTATATCTGAGTATCATGTAGGTTTCCTAGAATTCCATCCTTATTCCCCAGTTCATGCAGTTGATGGACTGCCAAGGCACACACACTCATAAATGTCAGTGATCTGAATCATTGATGAGCTGATGGCATTGCAACATTCATCTTCAGTTCACATGTTTCCCCAAAATTTCAGAATCATTTTGTTCCTTTATTGCCTAGAATTCCAATTTAGATCTTGCACAGGCATACCAAAGTCAATGATTCAAACAAAATTTCACACAATTCTCCCATAGTCATTCTCTCCTTTTTGTGATACGTTTAGGTATTAGTGCTGTTGTAGGCATAATATTGAAAATTCAGTGTAGTCCTAACTTAATTCTTCCTTGTCTAACCACCACACACACACACACACACACACACACACACACACAGGCACGCACGCACGCAAGCATGCACACACACACACACAGTGAGAGAGATGCAATAATACCCCCAAATATAGTTTATTCATGCACATAGACATCTCTTGACCCTGTTTACATAATCTCTGCAATGAGATCTCCATTTAGCTTTTGCCGTCATCTTCATGAAGGTGATTTTATTATCTGCTTCTTGCCTGGCTTTCCTTGTTCTACAGTGACATCAAAGTATTCTCTATAAAACATAAGAGACTGCTGCCAAAGTACCTCAAAATTTCAGTGTTTCTATGGGAAAGGGCTCATATTCATCATGTATCGGGATCCTGGCTCATCTAGCCCTGCTTTCCTTTTCCACCTACTTATACTTTAAGCTTCAGCAGCTGTTGGTTGCCTAACAGTTCCTGTCTGTGCAATACTCACATAGATTCCTACTCTTCTTCTTCTTCTTCTTCTTGGGATATTTATTATCATTTTAGATAGATAAGTTCAAACCAATAATCAAGAAACAGTCTGTAGGGATTTTTAAAAGAGTGAAGCTCCTAATTTGTAAAAATGGATGGACTTTTAAAGTTATGTTTTATATTGTGTTATTAATCTTAGCATGTCATCTTGGGGATAAATGGGAAAGGTTCTGGTTATAAGGTTCTAAAGTGATGTGTTTGTATGTCAAGTTGACAGCAGTCAGTTATGCTGATTAGTTTTACATTAATTTGACACAAGCTAGAGTTATCTGGAAGGAAGGAAGAAAGAAAGGAAGGAATCTCATTTGAGAAAATGCTGCTGTAAGATCTGGCTGTATTTTCTTAATCAGGGATTGATGGAGGATGACCCAGTCCATTGTGCTTGGTGCCATCCCCAGGTTGGTTTCCTTCCTTCCTTCCTTCCTTCCTTCCTTCCTTCCTTCCTTTGTGATTTCATCTTTGTAAATTTATTATTATTTAATATTTTTTCTTGTTTTATATATTAATCCCAGTTCCCTCTCCCTCCCATCCTCCCATGACCCCCACTTAACCCCATCACATCTCCCATCCACTCCTCAGGGAGAGTGAAGCCTTCCATGAGGGATAATCAAAATCAGTCAAGTCTTTAGGCTAAGGGAGTATCCCTCCATGTGGAACTGGCTCCCAAAATTTGTTCTTGCATTAGGGATACATACTGGTTCTACTGTAAGAGGTCCCATAGACTGCCCAGGCCTACTAACTGAGACTAAAATTGAAGGGGTCTTGGTGGGTCCTATGCTGGTTTCCCAGCTATCAGTCTGGGGTCCATGATCTTGCCCTTGTTCAGGTCAGCTGTCTCTGTGGGTTTCTGTAACCTGGTCTTGATCCCTTTGCTCATCACTCCTCCCTCTCTGCAACTGGATTCTAGGAGTTCAGCTCAGTGTTTAGCTGTGGTGTCTGCTTCTGCTTTCAGAAGCTACTGGATGAAGGCTCTAGGATGACATATAAGGCAGTAATCAATCTCATTATCAGTGAAGGGCATTTAAAGTAGCTTCTCCACTATTGCTTAGCTTGTTAGTTGGGTCATTCTTATAGGTCTCTGGACATCTCCCTAGTGCCAGATTTGTGTTCAAACCTATAATGGCCCCCTCTATTATGGAATCTCTTTTCTTGCTCTCCTCTATAGATGGAGAATAGACTGGTTGTTTCCTATTAGGAAGCAGGCTTAGTCAGCCATAGAGAACAAGCCTGTAAGCAGCACTCCTACACACTTGACGTGGCAGCCCCTGCCTTCAGGCTCCTGCCGTGTTTGAGGTCCTGCCCTGATTTCCCTCAGGAAAGGACCATTGCCTGGCAGTATAAACTTAATTAAACCCTCCACACCAAAAAAGAAAAGGAAGAAACAGCGTCTGTAAGGCTTTTCCCAAGACATTTTAATTGTTTTTACATTATTTATGCTTTTTGTGTAGTGTAGAACACATTGGATCATAGGAAAACTGGTGGCATCTAGCTCTTTCTCTTCACCATATAGGTTTTGGAGACCAAAGTCAAGTCTTTAGGCTTGGTGACAAGTGCATTTCTCTACTGAGCTATCGTGTCTGCTACCTTAAAGACAACTCTTAACCCTGTATCTGTCCCACGTGAGTCTCCGTGCTCCTGTAGCTACCTGTGTGTTAGTCTCTATCACATTACTATGAATTTTCTGCTTAGATAGCATCTTCCCATCAAATCTAAAAGATTGTTATGTATAATAGTCATGTCTTCGGCCATTCCCAAGGTCTTACCTCTGAAAAAGTACAGCACAACTCTGCCAAGATTTCCATGGGAGCTGTGGTCACATGTTCTCCTGTGGATTCACTGTTTTAAACTGGTCTAGCTCTGCCCTCCAGGTGAGTCAGGTAAAAGTTTCCTAGCATTGTCTAGACAGAACATTACTCCTTTGATTATTTTGAGTAATAAACAAATGGGTGGTTATGAGTTTCCTGTTGGGATCTTCAGCTTCTCTCCGGTAATAGTATTTTGGGGTGTCTCAAGGAATGCTTTTTGGGCAGAGAGAAATGTTTTGAAGGAAAACAAAGAAACTTATAGTTAAGCATAGATTAAAATTACATTGTAACAATTCTCTAATATTTGCCATTTTCCTTTTCTTTCATTAAATTAACCAACCTAAGAGTTTTCATCAGTGAAAATTCTAACTTCTTTTATAAGCATTTACCCTTTTTGTTTTAGCTGTATCTGTTAGTACTTACTTATACTCCCAACTACTCAGGAGGAGGAGACAATAGAATCTCAATTTTAAAAAGTGTGATACTATACATTTACATAAGGGATGTCCAGATGTAGACCAGATGGATCACCCTAAAACTTAAGGATATGCCTGATCAGGAAGGACAAAAATGGGGCTGCATAGACACACACACACACACACACACACACACACACACACACACACACACACAAAATAAAACAAAACTACAACATCAAGAAGATAGAAGGCATTTTATTTCTAGCACCAGGGATCAGCAACATACTCAGGCTATGTAAACACTAACCTGATGTGCAAAGACCACCTTTGGGAAGCACCTGGAAGATGCTGTAGGAGGCCTATAGCAGGGATCCTTCCAACCCAGATTATGAGACCCCAAGTACTTTTCTCCTATGCTTAGGGCATCTATGTAAAAAGCAGGGTAAACAGAAGGCAAAGCTGAGACGCAGAAAGTTAGTTTAAATAGTTCTATTGGATTCCTGAAATTAGTCCTGGCATATGAAAAGCTGTGAAGTCATTTCTCCTATGTTAAAGCAGAATGGACAAAATGGAACAAAAATGTAATACTTTTTTATGAATCCATGGAATTCCAGTGTTAGAGGGCATATCTCCTACTCCTAAAATAGAAACAGGGGGTAAAAACACACACACACACACACACACACACACACACACACACAACTGGGACAGATAATCTTCACTATCATTTTGGTTGGATTACAGAATATCTACAAAATTATCTAGGCATACCTGTAAATGTCCATGTGTGCTTTTAAAAAAAGAATCCAAACCTATCCCAAATATGGACTTTACCATTGCATGGAGCTGACCAGCACTGAGTAAAGAAAGGGTAGGAGAAGACGAGCTGAGTATGGAAGGTCCCCCTTTTCTGCCTCCTGATTGAAGTGCAAAGTGTTCTCACCACAGCACACTGCCACTAGAAAATTTGCCAATCCTTCCCTTCTTCCTTCAAAATTGACTCTTGTCATAGATCTGGTCACAGTAAGGAGAAAATTAACTAATAGTCAAGATATGAATAGCTCAGACATCCACGGGTGCCAGAAACTGGTGGGAATACTGAAATAACAATTTCAGAAATTATCTGGGTGCTAAGTGTCGGGTGAGTGTTCATGTGAGAAATTCCCAGATGACTACATTTGGGTGAATTCAAACTTTTCTAAGTTTCACACAAAAAATTGTATTGTTTATTTATTTGTTTGTTGGTTTGTTTGGCAGTACTTGGGTGTTTGTCTGGTACATGCTAATGTGGTTTATTTATTTGCTTGTTGGTTTGTTTTTGCAGTACTTAGGTGTTTGTCTGGCACATGCTAAGGTTGTTTATTTATTTGTTTGTTGGTTTGTTTTTGTAGTACTTAGGTGTTTGTCTGGTACATGCTAAGGTTTTCACAGCTTTATGAGCACATCATTGAGTTAAGTCCATGCTAGGGAACAGACACAGTAAGTAAAAATCCATATCCTGTGTATAACAAAAGGGGGAAATTTTTAAAATGGTCCCTGTACTTTATCCATAACAAAGGCTCCTGTCCAGAAAAGACCAGGAGACTTTCCAAGAGGCTCAACTTATATAAAAAAAAAAAAAAAAAAAACCACAGGATTTCTGTTTGGAATTTTGGAGTTAGTTGTCATTCTGTTACTATGACAAAATACCTGCCAGAAGTAACTTAAGGAAGCTGTAGTTTGGATGATAGCAGGGAAGGCATGGTGACTAGGATGGCTGGCATAGCTGGGTCCATGACTGTTTGTGATGTGATTTTATATAAGGCATCAGCAAGAAGAAGAAAGGCCAGGTGTGTAATGGGGCAACTCTTCCACCCTCAGGGCCTAAGTCCAAATATCAGCTCTACAATTTCTCAACACAGCATCTCTACCAGGGGACCAAGTGTTTAAACACAGAAGCCTGTGTGAGACATTTCTTCATTTTCCAGCCATGATAAATTCCAGATACCTGATTGTTATAAAACCTAAGAAAGAGAGCAGGAGGATCCATAGTGTGAAAATGGTTAAGCGTTATTATACAGAATCTCAACCCAGCTTAAGTAAAGCATTTACTCATTAACTATACATTGTTTACCTACAGGGCTCCTAACAACCATGCCAACTATGCTCTAACAAAATAATGGATTCTAGTCGAAACATAGACAACATTTAGGTAGTTGTGGGGGAAACTCAATGATAGAGACACTAAACAGAGGGATTGGAGGGCTGGAAAGACAGCTTAGTGGACAAGAGTACTTGCTGCTCTTGAAGACAACATGGATTCAGTTCCCAGAACCCACACCGTGGCTCATAACCCTCTGTGACTCCTATTCCTGGACATCTGGCACCCTCTTCTGTCCTCCAGGGGTATATATTCATACATGCAAGCAAAATACTCATGCACATAAATAAAAATTAATATATTTTTGAAAACACATCAGGATCAAAAAAATTTTGAATTCTTGATGTATATAACTGTAGGGGAAAAAAATCACTTCAGTAAAACACCTAAGCCATATTAATCCACAACTCACACTCCCGGGTTGTATTACTTAACATGGAATCAACAACATAAAATAAAAAATAAAAATAAAATCAAAGAAAAAAAAGGAAAGATAGGGAATTCTACCAATCATTTAAAAAAGACATGCTTTCTATTATCTACAGCATCTTTTGAAATGCAAAAATCTGTGGGATTATTTCCTATCTACTTCTGAAAGAGTAGTATCACCCAAAGACTTTATAAGAAAGAGAAATAAAAACCAACATTTCTCATTGGTGTAGGTACCAAATTCCAAAGTGAAGTGTTAGCAGCTATAACCCAACAAGAAAATAAAGAACTCTGTCTGCTGAACAAGTTAATCTTAGCCTATGTTGTAAAATTTGTTTAACATAAAATAATAAATTATTATAGTCTATATCATAAGTCAAAATGAATATAGCATACAATCATATAAATGGCACAGGGAAATTTTTGACAAAAATCTAGTGCTCATTTGTGATAAAATTTCCTAACACATTAAAAACAAACTACTGGGGCTTTTTCAAGTTGATCCAGCTTCTCCAGGTAATCCACAACTAAAATCATACTTTCCTATAGCCATGATAAAACACCATGACCAAAAACATCTTAGAGGAGAAATGGCTTATTTTAACTTAAAGTAGTTTCAGAGGGATACAGCTCTTAGTTCAAAGAAGGCATGACAGCAGAAGCAAGAGCCCAGCCAATAGTCAGGAAACAGAGGAATAACATTTTCTCCACACACAAAAATCAGAGAGAAAGGAAAAGAAATAGAAGAAATCTATAAAACCTCTAAGCCTGTCTCAGAGACATATTTCCTCCTCAAGACTGGCCTACTAAAATGTTGATAACCTTCTCAAACTGCATCACCAACTTGAAACTAAGTGTCCAAACACATGAGTCCATTGGAGCATTTCCTATTCAAAGCATCATGCCAGATTATTACATAAGGCAGTTATTTACTTATACACACAAAGGCACAATTGGAATTTAGAAACTAAAAGTACAATGTCATTAACAGTAGGAAAAATATACTTATATATAAATCTAACAAAATGAAAGGAGGACTCATATTTTAAAATACCTAAACAGATGTAAGTGGAGATATGCTCCATGTTCATGGACTAGAAGTTTAATATTATTGCCAGTTCTTGACAATTTGTTCTGTAGGTCCAGTTCAAGCCCAGTGAAGATCCCAGCATGCTAATTTACAGATATTGACACACTTATTGAAAGTTTATATGGAAACTTGAAAGACCCAATGGAGCCAATGTAGCATCGACAAAGAACAGAAACACAGAAAAGGCATTATCTGACCTGAAGACATTTAGTAAAATTAACAATCAATGCAGCATAGAATTGGAAAGAGAAGAGAAATGTTGATCTATAGAACAAAGTAAGAAGTCCAAAAATAGATGCACACAATAAAAATCATCTGACCTTTGAAAGCTTAGTGAAGCAAGCTCATGAAGAAATTTTGGGGCAACTGAGTGTATGAAAAGCAAGCTAGACATAGGCCTTTGTCTCTCATAACAATTAATTGAAAATCAATGAAATGCCTTAATATAAAACTTAGAAGGGTCAAAATTACAGAATTTTATAATGCTTAAAAGAAGTGAATCCCCCAATAAGACTTTGCTTACCAGAAGACTTGAGAAACAACAACAAGAATAACATACCTGAAAGACAAAAGAAGTCAAACTTAACTACAAACAAATTTGTGCTCTGCAAAATATACAAGGAGAGAAGTAAAACACAGGCAGAAGTTTTAGAGAAAATACATGAAAGATGCATATTTTCAAATTATATTTATCCAAAATCCAAAACCAATTCATTTATGTGTATATGTGCATACAGAAGTGCTTGTTGTGTGTGTGTGTGTGTGTGTGTGTGTGTGTGTGTGTGTGCATGTGTGTGTATTTGTGTGTGGCGTGCTAGGCATCAACCTTGAGAATTTTGCATAGGCACCACCCATGCTTTGTTAGATGGGCTTATCACTTATTCACTGGCCTGGAACTTGCTGATTACCCTGTATTGGATGGCCAACATATCCCTGAGATCTTCCTGTCTATGCTTCCCTAATGCTGGGTTTGCAAGCAAACACCACTATACCCAGTTTTTCATTGTTGTTGGTTGGTTTTACATTTAATTTTAATTTTTTTAAAAAAATACGGTATTAGTAAACATTTCATAACCTCATACTTATGTACAATGTCTTACATCATATATAACTACTCCTCCTCCACCTAACACTTAACCACCTTTAGGCAATCAAAGCTTCATGCTCTTCTCCCTCTTCTCCTTCTATTCAATAAACCATGCAGTCCAACTTGTGCAGCCCATGTACTCATGGATATAGGGCAAAATACTACTAGGACATGACTGAGCTACGAGGGGCCACACTCTTAAAGAAAACTGACTCTCCTTCCTTCCAAAACCACAAACTATCTATAGCTCCTCAGCTGAGGGTGGGGGCTTATGAGTATCTCTTTCCTCCATGCTGGAAAGCTGACAGATTCCTACAATCTTTCTATCCCCTCCTTTAGGATGGAATCTAAGGCTTGGAGGGTATATATGTGCTACGCTATGTGCTATGTGCGGCGCCTACCTCTGCCAGCAAGGAAGAACGCGACTCCGGGAAGATCTTCTTCATGTAGTTTGAATCAGGATCCTTGAAACATGTTCTTCTGACCCGCGGGAGCCTGGGGGACCCCTGCACAGGCTTAAATACCCTTGTGCTAACCAACCCCAGTGAGCTACCTGCAGATAGGCTACTCTAACACGGAAGCAGACAGGCTGAACAGACTTACCCAAATAAGGGCTTGTTTATGCCAGAGAGCGCTCACCCTTGGGGAGGTGGAAGGCCGAAGCCAGTGCCATCTTTAAGGCGCGGCACTTCGCAGCTCTCTACAACTCTACATTCATTTATTATCTGCACTGTGACCAATTATACATCACTGTATTAATTGTTGCTCACAACACAAAGAATCATCTCCGATTGGGTCTGCAATGCCCCATGCCACTGGCATTTATGTGTATTCCAAGGGGCTAAATTCAAGCCCTCACACTTGCGCAGCAAGCACTTTACAGATCAAACTATTGTCCCAAGTCTTAAAACCACTCTTAAGCTTCAATGATAGGAAAACAACTGTGCAAAACTGGAGCAAAGATCTACACAGAAGACTCACAGTCAGATGGCAAAGAAACAGAAGTGACAGCATCAACTGCCTTTTGAGAGCTGAAAATTAGCTGGATGGTAATGGTACAAGCTTTTAACCCCAGCACTTGAGAGACAGAGACAGGCAGACTTTGTTAGTTCAAGACCTGCCTGGTCTACAGAGTGAGTTAAAAGATGGGCTTCAAAGTTACACAGAGAAACCCTGTCTCAAAAATAATAAAAGAAAAAAAAAGAGTTGAAAATTAAATTAAAATAGCAATGAGATACTACAACTCATAGGTGGCCAACCTTAGATGACAATGGCACTATGGATGTGGAGACAAAGATACAGGCCTTCTAATTCATGGTGAATGGAAGCCCAGGTGTCACAGCCATTTTTTTTAAACACAGTTCAGTAGTTTGTAATAAGGCCAGACACATTCTTATTGAATATAACAGTTACAACCTATGGTATACTTCATACTTCAACATAATTCAATACCGACATTCACAAAAACCTTGCAATGAACGTCCTTCAGCTGGTGAATAGCTAAATTAGCTTCCTTACAGCACACCGATGGCATATTAATGTTTAACAAGGATCAGGAGAAACAAATAGGCTGAATAGGTGTTTATTCAGGGAGAAATAACTCACAACATAGACAGATGAACACCAACAGTTCCTGGTCCTAAGGATGTCTCCAGATGTACTCCTGTCCCTGTGCTGCAAGCAAGAGAGCTCTCTGAGCCAGCTCCTCAGCCTTAGTTCCCCCAGGTCAGATCCGGCCCTGTCTCCACCCCCAATGGGCGTGGTCTATGCCACAGGTGTGGACAAGGTGAATATCTCACTACAATGGCATATTATCAAAATAAGTTAAAAAGAGTATAAATATGAAAAAATAAAAGGGAGTGTATCATGCTGTTCAAAGCTAGGCATTCTGGGAAGAATACATAGTACATGAGTATGAGTTAAATAGAAGCTACACATCAGAATGTGCCCTCAAACACAAAGACCAAAGCAAAGGAAAAACCAACTAAAAATATGGAGCCAGCAAAAAGTTGTAATTTCTAGGAAACTAAGGTAAGGAGGAAGAATTTAGTAGGTAAATCATCAGATGTAGGGCAATGAAATTTTTTCACATGACACTCTACTGACATGCATTTCCTTATCTTCATGTGTCAAAACCCACAGAAATTTACAATCAAAATCAATGGTAAGAGGTTTTCTTTTGTTTTGTCTTTTTTTTTGTTTGTTGTTGTTTTGTTTACTCTTAGGAAAATGTAACAATTTAAGAAAGGAGGAGAGTCAAGAGACCTGGTGGAGTACACATCTGTGAAGCAACCTTACAGTGACTTAAGCCCTTTGGAAAATGAATGGAATGCTAAATTTATTCAAAGCTTCACCTTTGCTGCAGATTCCAGTTGGTTAAGCATCCCCGGTATGGTGAGGGTTAACACATTTGCTGTATGTAAAATGGAGCTGAAAAATTAGATAGCTGGATGGCAGATGGTGAGAGCCAGCTCTCACTGTGGAGTGAGAATGTAGTTATGGAGGGGGAGGAGAGTAGGCTGATCCCTACAGCAATAAAGAGCATCTAAGAAGAGTTGGGAGGGGTGGATATGATCAAAACACAACAAAACCATCAAATATATATTTACACAGAGAGAGAGAGAGAGAGAGGTATTTACAGAAGAAGTATTTGAATAGAATTTACACACATGACCAAATTTGCCCACAGATGTTTCCTTGTTCTCTTAGTTAAAACTGCCTAGAGGTAATTATAGCCTCTCTCCCCCCACCACCTCCCTCTTTCCCTCTCTCCTCTGCCCCTTCCTTCCTCTGCCCTTCCATTCTCCACCCATCACCAGCATGTGTGTGTGTGTGTGTGTGTGCGTGGTGCGTGTGTGTGTGTGTGTGTGTGTGTGTGTGTGTGTGTGTGTGTTTCTTTTCTGTTGATGTGCCTTTCCATTGTTATATTCCAGAATACCCCATCAGAAACCAGTTTGGGGGAGAAAGGATTCATTTTGTCTTCCAGTTACAGAAAGACATAGTGCATCATGATGGGAGAACATGACAGTGAGCATGGTAGTCACAGAGGCAGGAGCAGGAAGCTGATGTACTTCTCCCAGAAAGGATCCATCCACCCCAGGTTCTATAGCCTTTACAAAGAGCAGTACCAGCTAAGGAAGAAGTGTGCAAACATATGAGCCTATGGCAAAATTTTACACACACACACACACACACACACACACACACACACACACAAATTTGTATATATGCATATATAAATATTACACATATATGTATATATTCACATATATATTTTATTTACTGATATCAATAAGCTATTTGGAAGATAAGGAGAAAGTCTTCCCAGATATAATTTATATAGGAACTGTCACAAGGAAAGTGCACAGAAATGAATATTGGCTCTGCGAAAACATGCCTCTTCCAGAACCTGCTGATATGTTTTATTTTGTAAATATGATTTTATTTTATTTTGTAAAAACTGATTCTTTGTAGGTGTAATGATGCCAAGGATCGCAGGTGAAGTTATCCTAGACTGTTCCAATGTCTACTGAACTGATAATTTAAAATTTTTTTCTTCTCTCATATATTGCATCCTGACCGAGGTTTCCCCTTTCTCCTCTCTTCCCAGTCCCTCCCTCCCACATCCTCTTTATTCCAGATCTAATCCTCCTTCTTTGGGATATCAACCAAACATGGCATGTCAATTTATAATAAATGTAGGAACATTTCCCACATATTAAGGTTGGATGAGGCAATCCAAGAGGAGGAAAAGGGTCCCACAAGCAGGCAAAAGAGTCAGAGATAGCCATTGCTCACTCTGTTATGAATCCCACAGGAACAGCAAACTATACAACAACATTGCAGATAATGTGTGTCAGACATATAAATGCTCCCTCGTTGTTGGTTCAGTCTCTGTGAGCCCCTATGAGTCACAGATTGTTGATTCTGTGGGCCATTTTGTTGTGGTTCTGACCTCTCTGGCTACTACAAAACTTCCTGGCCCTCTGCTGCAGAATTCTCCATACTCCATCTAATGTTTAGATGTGGGTCTCTACATCTGCTCCCATCAGTTGCTGCACAAAAGCCTCCCTGATTATGATTGTGATAGACTTCTGCCTATGAGTATAGCAGAACATTGTTAGGAATCATTTCCCTGACTTTTTATTTTGTCTGATCATGTATGGTTCTATTCTTGGATTCTGGACTATCCAGATGGAACACGGGATCCATCTTGTAGCATGGGTCTAAAGTTGAACCAGTCACTGGCTGCTCACACCCACAATATTTATGCTACCTTTACCCCAGCACATCTCGCAGGAGGGACTAATTGGCAGTCAACGGTTTTGTAGTTGGTTTGGTGTCCCAATCCCTCCACTGGAAGACTTACCTGGTTACAATCATAGCCAGTTCAGGTTTCATGTCCTGCATTACTTGGAGTCTTTGTTAGGGTCACCATTGTGGATTTCTAGGAGTTTCCATTGCACTAGGTTTCTTCCTTTCTTCAGAAATGTCCTGATGAAAGATGTCATTCTGTAAATATGTTTCTTGTATTGGTTAATGAATAAACCACTGTTGGCCAATAGGAAAGCAAAATAGGTGGGACTAGGAAACTAGGTAGAGAGAGGAAGAAGTAGGGAGGAGATTCAAGATGTAGGACAGAAAGAGAGCAGAACAATGGCACCTCTCTCTGGTAAGATGAGACCACGTGGAAACACTTAGATTAATAGAAATGGGTTAGTATTTAAGACAGAGCTAGCCAATAAGAAACTAGTAACTGGCCAACAGCTTTATATCTAATAAAGCGTCTTTGTGTGTTATTTGGGGCTGGCATGGCGGTGAGACCAGACCAGCAGGGGAAAACCTACTCATAACAATACCCCTTAATTCCAGTTGTCTCTCCTAATACTCTCCCTCCACCAACCCTGCCTGCCCCCAGTCTACATACGAAAACTATTCAATGTCAACTTTACAGGGAGACCCAGGTGTCCACCCTCGGGCCTTCTTTGCTAATGAACCTCTATGGGTCTGTGATAGCCCTTTGTAAATTAGTACATATCAAATTTGTCTTTTTGGTTCTGGTTTACCTTACTCAGGATAATTTTTTTTTCTAGTTCCATGAATCAACCTGTCTGTTTTTATGCCAATACCATGGTTTTTATTTCTATACCTCTGAATAAGGTCATGTCACTCTGATGGGGTGAGACTTGTACCTCAACCCCCCACCCCAGACCCTACACCCTCAATCTTGTCATCAGCGAGACATCACACAAACTCCAGCAGTAGTTTAAGTTGAACAATACTTAAAACACTCTTCAAAGCCATCAGTTATTAAAACCCAGGAGAATTGGGGAAAGTTGCAGAATCATCAGTAATCAAACAAGAGATCACAAGAAACCATAGGAAAAGTATGCCCTACACAGGATCATTAGGCAGAAAAGAACATTAGATAAAGCCAGACAAATCTGAACAAACCAGGATTTTATCAGCTAATGGGTCTGTGTTACAACACAATTATTACAACAATTATTAATTACAACAAATATCTCACTAATGAATTGAAGATAGTGACAGTACAAAATGTGTGAAAGATCTTTTGACTCTTTCCTTAATTTAAAGGTTATGTACTTGTGTTTGTTTTAAACATACAATCATGTGGATATATCAGGAGATTTCTATTCCAGTGCAGTAAACATGACTGTCTCTGAGGAATGAAATAGCTTCCCGACTGCTCACCAACATGCTCATCCATCATTTTCGTTCTTCTACACAGAATACATATTGCTTGTAACAGTATCTTTAACAATAAAAGGAGATTCCTTTAGTTGTAAAACTATAAGTATGAAATATGAAGGTCATTATTATAAAAGGTGTCATATTAAAACTAGCTGCAAGATACTACATCATATTCGACTAAATTTAATATTTGAATTCCCCTTCAGCTAGCTCTCCTCAGCTTGAACATAAATATTCATTTTTACTGCACTTCTGGGTACCATGTACATGAACTGTCCATGTAAATAAAGAAATAAGAGTCATATAGTGAGTAGTGAAGCTCAAATCTCAAGTATATGACTGCAAACTCCACTCTATGCTGTAGGAGGCTAACAAAAACAACACTCTGGTTTCCAGGCAAGCTAGGGGACATTCACAGCAGATTCACTTGAGCATCTGAAATAACAAATTTCAGACAGTCTGACACATTCAGATCCCAATTACAGGAGACAACATAGACAAGATCACGGCAGAAAAACACTGGTTCTGCAGTCATGAGATGAACATGAGTGGTAGAACATGGGGTAAATATTTCAACATAAGTGGAAGGGATGAGTCAGATTCCTTTTCAGTAGCTCAGAAAAACTATACAGAGAGACGAAATAAAGACCAGGTTCAATGAACCCCATCGAAATAATTATTGCTGAGTCTTTTATTACCTTTATCCAGATCATTCTCATGGATGTGGACCATCTAGGTGCTCTGATTTAGTATGGTTTGTTGCTATTTCTTAATCCAGAGATGAGTAAGAGACTACTAGTTCATTTACAATAGTCCACCTCTAACTGTGTGGCACTTAATTATACAGTATCTCAAAGTACTCTTTAAAAAACTGGATCCCTAAGTGTCCTTCCCTCCAAACCACCCACCACTTCTCCTCCCTCCCTCCTTCCTTCCTTCCTTCCTTCCTTCCTTCCTTCCTTCCTTCTTTTCTTCCTTATTTTCTTGTGAGTCACAGGCTTACTATATATATATATATATATATATATATATATATATATACATATATATATGCATACATACATACATACATACATACATACATACATACATATATATAGCCCTGGCTGAACTGAAACTTGCAGTGTGAACCAGGCTTGCCTTGAATAAAGTCACAGAGATCTGCCTACCTCTGCTTCCCAAATGTGGAGATTAAAAGCATGGGCTTTTCCATGATAAGCATCTATTTACATTTCAAAATATCAGTAAGAAAAAATAGAGGAAGAAAAGTTGAATATTGCTGAGTAATGAATTAGTGAAAGTACTGGCCTGAAAGTGTTGTACTATCATGGAATAATAAGGTTCAGGAAAAAACAGATAGCCTGAATAGATGTTTATTCAGGGAGAAATAACTTAAAACAGGGACAGATGAATGCCAGCAGTTTCCCATCCCAAGGATGCCTCCAGATGCTCTCTGTCTCTGTCCTGCAAAAGAGCATTCCAGGTCCCAGCCTCAGACCTAGTTCCCCCAGGCAGATCTGCACCTGTCCCCACCCCCAATGGGCACGGTCAGTGCAACAGGTGCGGACAGGGTGAATATCTCACTACATTGTACAATTAGCCAAAAGCCTTTAGCAATTACTTAAAAACTCAAAATGTGCCTGAAGGGCAAGAACATCATATTAATCAAGTCAAATGTGATAATGTTAGTTCCATATAAACATGCAGCATATGATCCCACTGTATGGAAGTAACTACACTAACAGTATTTAAAATAAAGCATATTTATTCCATGATGAGGCTTTAACTTAAGAAATGTACATCCCTGCCTTTCATAATAAGCAAAAAGAAAAAAATAAGCCATAACTTCTCTACTTGATTCAGTATAAGGGAAAGTAACAAAATGGAAAATAAATTAAACCCAAAAGCTTTCACTTTTAACCAGTAGGGAACATTTTCTTTTTAAGTCAGGTGCTCTTAGTAAAAATCCGAACAGAAAATAATTATTAGGTACATTAAAATTCATAGGATTGGTTTTAATTCATCAAAAACTTGCTTTTATCCCCTTACTGAAATAGCTTCTGTGGAGAACAGCCAAAAAGATTTAAAAGGTAAAATGGAAAAGAAAGCCCAGGAGCTGACAAAATTTAAAAGGTAAGAGAATGAGGAAAACATCATTGACCTGTATGAAAACTTGGCAACTGAACCAAGCTTACATGTTTACGGAGACCCAGAGCACATCCACCCCACACATCAGATAAATATTTTGCCCTATGTCCACAGTAACTCACACAGCAGCTTTTCAATCTACTGTTTTCCAGGATTATCAATGCCTGAAGTAATACTAGAGTTATCTCACAATAGGATGAGGGGCAATCATGACACCCGCATCCTCTTACTCTCTATAGCATGTGTGTCAGAACCATTGGAACTGCCTATAATGTACACAGCTTCTTGAGTCCCTATTCCTCATGTGTCATCTCTGATGGCAGAAACTCAGGAGCTTCCAAGGCGAATCTCAACATCCCAGAGGAAGTCTGACCCAGACCAAGATGGTTAATTGCAGTGTAAGATGTACAGTTATTGAGGCTGGAGACACAGCTCAGTGGAACAGTATTGCTTCCCTTGCAGAGGCTCTGCATTCAGTCTCAGTCCCCATCTTGCAGCTCACAACCATCTATAACTCTAGATTCAATGGCATATGATGCCCGCTTCTGGTACCACATGCACATGGTTGCAAAACAATCATACACGCAAAATAAAAATAAAAAAGTCTTTAAAAGATGTGCAATTACTAAATGTAAAACTTGAAACAAGGCACAATGAGATAATACCTGAATTTGTTTACTTACAAAATTAAATTAAAACATCTCTAAAATATCATAATATAAAATAAAACATTTAGCTATATTGGATCAATTTCAATTTCAAGTGGATTTTAGTATTGTTGAAAATGGTTTGTTTGCAAATTATTCTCTCCCTTCAAAACAACTGTGACTAGCGATGAGTTTGAGGTAAAAATATGAAAACACTGTACTGGCATTATGAAGGTGATTGTTGTGATTTTATTCTTACTCACCAAGTCATTCCCCATGCTTTATCTTTTATGGTAATCCTGTGGATAACAGTAAACAAACGGGATGCAAGAAACAGAAATAAAGGAGCGAGGGAGCCTCTTGCATGTGGGATAAGCAAGTACGTACTCTCATAACACAAGAGAAATGAATACTGCTATTGTTCAATATATCTCCTGATTAGCTTACACAAAATTAGAAGTACTATCAGGAAATCTGAATGAACTGTTACTAATTTAGAACTACAAAACCAAATTTTGATCAATGGATGTAATACCATTCAAAAACAAAATTAAAGTGAACAAAAACTAGGGGTGTTTTGTACCTTCTTAATTTAATACTATAAAATCACACACCTCTGAATATGTCAGTAGAGGGGAATTCAAACTTTACTCCTACATTTATATGTAGCTGACTACACAAGAGAAAAACAAAGATGTCCCACTTACTCTCACAGTCACACCACCAAATCTGACTGAAAACCTTGTAATCAAAGAGGTAAAAATTGTACAAGTTAAGCGACCACCTTGTCCAAGGAATCCTAAGAAAACGGACAGTGTGGACATGGAAGACACCACCAAGCCTTTTGTTGCCCGTTTTCTAAGTCCTCCCACTCACCTGTCTCCTCCAGAATTAATGGCCCCGCAGTTACACGTGGGCTTCCAAGTCTGTAGCTGGTGTTGTTCAGTGGTAAATTCTACATTTGTACATTGGAAAAAACCTGGAGATGTCTGAAGTCCTCTAAACAGACTCTTTCAGCTTAGGATCACTTAAGAGCAGTAAGCTTTGTTGGGTCGTTTGAGACCCACAGAACCACCGCACTTGCAGCCCGAGATCCAACGGAACCACCGACTTGGCATGCTTGCCTTCGCCTCAAAAGCTTGCTCCCAAGATCAGCTGTTTTGTCATTTAGCTGAATCAAGTCTGTAAAACAGAAGGAGCTGCCACTGGGTGGCAGCAGAAATTTGATAAATACACGCCATGAGTATAATTTTCACTGCCTCAGTTGCTGTTTGCTTAGCACATTAAAAGACAGCTTTATTGTCATCCAAGTGTCTTTTGATAGATAATGCTCATGGAATTTATTGCTATGATGGAAACAGGAAACTCAGTTTTGAGAAAAACGAGCATTAGAAGCAATAAACTTTACAGCTCAACCCTCTGTGAATTCAGTATAAATGTTAATATTACTCAGGATCATTTCAGGGCAGAATAAACATTAATTCTTGGTTTAAAAGGTCCACATTACTTTATAAATTTTTCTCACAAAAATCATGTATATGTAGAGAATAAATACTGAAAAATTCAGAGACAACAGAATAAAATGATTTAAGATCTCTAAAGATAGTTTTAAATGTCAATAATGATTTGCTACCTTAAATAATGTCATGTTCCCTATGTAATTATTGAGCTAATTTTATATAACTTGTTTTGTTGTTTAATGTATTGCAAATTATATCATCTTGCCATTAATTATTCTGTCATGATTTTACTTCATGGTTATAATATTTCCTCTCATAGCTAGACAAATTTAAATAACTAATTCCCTTTTGCTAAATATTTGTCTATTTTTCAAATATTGACTCTTACAGAAAACATTGGTTTTGAAGGACAGGTTGCTAGTGGTGCTTAGTCTTCCAATGATAAGTGGTGAATTCTTATCACTGTGTTGGAGGGATTCTGAACCTATACCTTGTGGATGGCCTCTCTCTGCTTAGAATCACTAAGGGTATCACACCCTGAGGTCCAAGATTATGAAGCTTAACAAGCTAGCTGGGCTATTTCAATGCAATGAAGCTTCAGAGTCAATATTATGCTGAATGACATCATGTAGTTAGAGCAACTCAGTGGTGATAGTAAGAAGGAATGTACAGATAGATATAGAAGAACTTATGTATTGGAGTTATTTCAGCTTCCTTTATTAAACGATGATATATCTACAGCTAGGCTCATGTTAAATTATTTATCTATAATTGATCTCTAAGTTTTGAAACTGATCACTTTAAATTAGCATTTTTATACAATTTCATGTTATTGCTCTTTTTCTTTAGTCCCCTCCCACTCCCCTTCCAACTGGTTAGTCCCCTTCCTTGCCTTAGCATCCCCCTTCTGCTTTCAAGTCACAGGCATTCTACTTTGTTCTTTGTTTCCTCCTCATTTCACCTTAAAAATCCTTTCCCCTTCTCACTGTACTTTTCCCTGTTCTATGGCCCCATATATACATATGTATAGTTGAAGGTAGATAGACTTAAAGACAGGAATCATATGGTCATCTCAGTAGGTACAAAAAGTGTATTTGACAAAGGTTTATGTGCCCTATGATTAAAGTCCTAAAGAAAATAAGACTGTATAGCCAAATAGAAAACAATTGAGAATACTTACATTAAAATTTAGGGCTACTCAAGGATGCCTTCTGTCTCCACTCTTATTAAAAATAGTCCTTGAAATCTTGTTCATATATACATATATATATATATATATACATACACATACATTGGGTTGTTTAATATATATAATTTTAATTAAATATATAAATACATTTATATATAGTAACACATTAAAATATAACAATTAACATGTAAGTTTAATATGCATTAATATATTATATATAAATACTTATTAATATTAAATTACATATATCAAATAAGTTATCTGATATATATTAAAGTTTTTTATCTGTATCTGTTTATTAGATAGTGCGCGAGGTTTGTATCTTTCCGAGTCTGAATGATTTTGTTTAATATGATGCTCCTGAGGTCCTTCTAGTTCCCTGAACATACAATGACTTCATTTTGATTGACAACTTAATAAAATTCACTGTGTACATGTACCATATTTTTCTTTTCTTTTTAAAAGATTTGTTTGTTTTATTGGGTGTATATGTATATATGTGTGCCTGGATGTGTAGATGACCACTCCATACATGCACATGCTCCCAAAATGGGAAGAAAGCATCTGATTTTTGGAGCTGAGGCAGAATTTACCAGATTACTTTTGATAATTGAGCCATTGTCATGATATTGATTATATAAAGCTATGAGTACAGAAGTTATCTCCATTGTCTGCCATCCCTTCAATTGATTTAGTGACTTAAAGTTTTACAAAGTAACTTAAACTGACTTGATTACATTTACTTCAAAACCTTTTATTTTTTGAAACTTTTATAAATGGATTATTTTCTAATTTCTTTCTTATTTCTTTCATTTAGGTACATGCCATTTGTATACAGGAAAGCTATGGGTTTTTGGATGTTGACTTTGTATCTTGGAATTCTCCTAAAGTTATCAGACTTAAGAGTTTCCTGGTGGAATCTTTGGGTTCTATTATGTATAGAATCATGCCATGTGCAAACATGGATAATTTGATTTCTCTGCTTTTCATTTGGAATCTTTTATATTTCCTTCTCTTGTGTTATTGCTTCGAACAAGATTTCAAACACTGTATTGAATAAGAGTGAAGACAGAGGGCACTCTTGAGCACTTCTAGATTTTAAAGTAAGTGTTCTTCATTGTTTATTTTTGTTTTGTTGTTGTTATTTTGTTTGTTTGTTTTGAGACAGGGATTCTCTGAGGCTTTGGAGCCCATCCTTCAACTCACTCTGTAGACCAGGCTGGCCTGGAACTCACAGAGATCCACCTGCCTCTGCCTCCCGAGTGCTGGGATTAAAGGCATGTGCCAACAACACCCGGCTGTTCTCCGTTTATTAGTATGTTGGATATACAGATTTTTTTTTTTCTTTCAGGACTTTAGTCAAGGGGACAATATAAAACTTTCTCAAATACACCTTTTGCACCTACTGAGATGACCACATGGTTTCTCTACTTAAGTCCATCTCTGTGTTGTTTTACATTTATTTCTTCCTGTGTGTTGAAACTATCTCACATGCTTGGATAAAAGCAATGTATTAATGGGATTTGATCTTACTGTGATCTCAAAAAAAGTATTTGGAAGTATTTTGTGGAGAAATTTTGCATCTCAACATATTCGTCTATAGTTTTTGTGATTTTGCTGATTATTTTTCTTCCACTTTGGATGTCAGGATAATAACATTGTTTTCCTCTTAATTCTTCTTGGGTTTGGATGTCAACTTTGCTCTTTCCATTTGGAAATTTTTCTACTATAATTTTACTGACTACGTTTTCTCTGACATTAGATTTTTAATACACTTTTCTCTTTTAAGTACCCTACAGTAGTTGAAAGTTTGGAGAATGTTTCCTGAAACATGAAAATATCATTACAGACCTCACCCTCCAACTGGAATTTTATTCTTCTGATTAATCCTGTCTGTTGATGATGATTTCTACTGTGGTTTTTATTTGTCTGATTGACTCTCATTTCTAGCATTTCTGTTTGGTTCTTTTTCAGTTTCCTTATTGAATTTTCCTTCACAATTTAATGTCTCTGTTCCAAATTGTTGAAATCAGTCACTTCCCTACTTGCTCTCTTAGATCCTAAATTGATTTCCTTCCTTCGCCTACCTGGTTTTCTGAGTATTAGGCGGTCATCTGGCTTCCATCTATCCATTGTCTCCTGTTTCTAGACTGGAGGGGCTCTGAGACTGTAGGGCGCTGCACTGGCTTGTCTCACACTATTTGTGTTTCTTTGTTGCATCTTGTGCATCCTCTGGCAAAGATGTGTCCTCCAGTTTTGATATGCTTCCCCTACTCCTTTTGTTTGTTTCATTTTCTGTAGATTCTCTGGGTGAGTGAATTTTTGCATAGGTCTATATTTTTCATTGAAATTTAAGGGAGATGTTAACTTCAGAAACAGGTATATATGGTGATTTGCTTGCAATCCTAATTTTAGTTTATAATAGAAATCACTCATACAGTTTACTTGTATAAATATTTTCAGACACAAATACACCATAGTCCCTAATTGGGGTAATATAGTTCATAAAGAGCTAGGGATATCAATGTTAAAGTGATGAGTGAAGAATGGAGTGGGGGAAAAAGAGAAAGGCTGCTATAAAGTAAGAAACGGGTAAACATTCAGTTTAGACTTAAATGTGAGAAAGAGTTAAGAAATATTATAGGGTAGGAAAAGGTAGGCCTTTTAGGCTTTTAGCCTAAGCACACGTGAAACAAAATGAACACAATAGAAGTACAAGAATTAAATTAAATTGAAAATAATAAAAATGAACTGATAAAAAATGGGAGGCACAATGAAATGGACCACATTACCACATCATTATGTACGCTCTTCATCCAGATGGGATGGCATGTCTATCCCCTGTTGATTGTCTTCCATCTAAGATCCTACAAGTGGAAGGAGGTTGCTAATCTCAGTAGTTCAGACAAGTTAAACCGGTGTGGCCTCTAAGATACCAGCATTTTTATTACAGAGTCCACTTTCTGCTAGCATTTTCTAGCCTGAGGCCACCTGACTGCCATTTATAAACTTGTTTCTGATGGCCGAGGATCTTTGTTTTCCATGTACAGACATGACAGCGAGTTAGGGGAATCTGAAAGGCCCACCTATGTCTGTTTACCTTTGTCACTTGGAGCTCTCTTCCACAGCCACCACACCCCTCAGGAGACGACCAAGTTCTATAGTGAACTTCCACAATCAGGTGTGGGCTCCTGTGCCACATGCCTGCTTCTTTTTCTACAACCTATTCTGCCACAGCCATATCTCCACATATGCATTGTACTCAGCCCCATTGTACTCGGGACCCTGGTAGCACCTTTTTTCTGGATATGAGATTATTCCTTGACAGGCATCTCTGACACTGGTGAGCACAATATGGCTAGGCATGGGATTCACTGCATGTATGCAAAGAAAATCCAATGTAGGATTATTGATTATTTTTTTTAGCTCTCTCCCTCTCTTATATGAATAGGATCTAACAACTTTCTTTTACCCAGTCACACTGAAGTGGCTTCAAATCTGCCATCTCACCTGGAAGTCTTCATTTCCAATATTCACTGTCAGCATCAGAGATGATTTCTTGTAAGAATAAAGACTTAAGCATCAAGTTAGGTAGTTTACATGTGTTGTCTGTTTCACAGGAGCTCCTACCTACCATCTTCACAAGACAAGCTCCAAGGCCAAAGGACACAGTGTTGCAATTGTTGAGGTCTGCATTTAGAGGGTTCACTCAGCTTTATGGTTTTCCAGGCTCTATGCAGAAACCTAGGAGTGGAAAACAGCAGAAGAGTGTCTTCCTTATTTAACATAGAAAGTGTTTCATAACTGACACCGGTACACACCATAGCATATGCTGCAGGGCATAGTTTTAATTTGTCCTTTAGATTTTATGCTTTTGTATTTGAGATTGTCGACCACAGTGGTATATACATCTCTCAGAAATTTGGGGGTGGGTGTAATAAAATGCTCTATCAAGCAAAATGTACGCCCTCTAACAAGTTCCTAAAACTTGCAACTATTTATAACTAGAAAGAGGGACTGCATGTTAGAGACTAAATCTGGAGCAGTTGGTATCTGTGGTCATTTGCCCAGAACTTTTCAGATAACAAAAGATGTAACCTGTGGAAACACTAGTCTTTTTCACTTATCATATTTATCTCTTTCTTCATCTGGATATATCACTTCTCTTAGTCTCAGAGGTATATTTTGAACCAGATAGATTCTCGAGGCAGACTTCACTGAGATGGAATTTGGGACTGAATTGTTCTGTCCCTACCTGACAATGTGACTGTATTTGAGATGTCAACCTATAGGAGGCAATAGACATTTGATAAGTGTTAAGGGTTGGATTAATGCAGAGCTGCAAATCTGATAGGTAGATGAAGAGATGCACATTTGTTTCTCTACATGAGAATAAAGGACCAGCCATATCAAGGTGCAGTGAGAAGATCTTCATCTACAAGGTAGAAGACAGGCTCCATCAGAAACCCTGGAACCTGACACTTGAATGACCAGCCTCTAGAAGTATGAAAATATAATTTTCAGTTGTTGAGCCCGCCCACCTGGTCTAAGATATTTTGTTGTGATACAGCTAGAATTATATATTTACTACTTGTATGTTTCTGTGATCAAACAGCATGATCAAGGGAACTTAAGGGAGGAAGAATTTATTTTGGATTGTGATTCTGAAATGATAAGATTCCGTTATAGTGGGGAGGTGTGGCAGCCAGAGGCAGATGGAAGGGCAGGAGAAGGAAGGTGAGCAATTGTGTTTTTACCTGAAAGTATGAAGCAGAGAGTGAAAGGACACCCAGGCTTTTGGGGAGCATGAGAGTTACCTCAAAGTCACAGCACACAACAAGATCCGACTTGGGAGACTTTTTAAGTCAAGACACCAAAATGGCTACCTCTAACAACTTCTACACCTTGGTACAAGATTTCCTGGGCCCTTGTTGTATGTTCTTGTCCTCTCTAGCACTTAACACTTATAAAAATATTATCTATGTTATGTACTTAATAGCACACTCATTGCCTTGCTCTGCTTCTTTACAACTGGGGGCTTGTACTGTTCATTGCAGCATCCATGGCATTTCTGATAGAAACTGACACGGAAGAAGACATAGCATTGCTCTGTGGACCAGGCTGTCCTCGGACTCACAGAGATCTGCCTGCCTCTGTCTCCAGAGTGCTGGGACTAAAGGCATGTGCCACCAATGCTTGCCCATCTATTTCTTTAGCACTGTAAATATTTTAAAGCTTATTTATATCATTTTGAAGTCAGAAAATAGGAACAAACTCATAGAAGAGAAAAATCCCTATTCATGCAAAGGAATTGGATTTGGTAAGGACTTTAGACATCACAGTTGTCTTCAGCTTCAAGAAAAAAACATCTTGTTCTGTTTTTTTTTTTAATTGAAGCCTTGAAGGAAGTAAATTAATGTAAGTATGTCTGTGAAAGAGTGGTGGGTTGTTGTTCCAGGTTTTGGTTTTCATATTTTCAGAAATTCCCTTGAGATTTTGTTGTTACCCATCCTGGCTAGGATTTCAGCAATGATTTATTTGAACTCAATAATCCTCATGTGTCCACCTCCTGAGAACAAGTCCAAGGGTAGATGATATATTCTACCCAGTGTGTGTTGTTTTGTCAATAAGATTTTAAAATTTTAATGTTAAAAAGCTTAATTTAAAAGAATACAAGAAAAATTAAATACAAAAAAAAAATGAGACAGTGTCAACATTGACTGTGTGCAGTAATGCTGTGTTATACTTGATTACTTGATGGAGGCTTCTTGAGAGGTCAAATTAGAAGAGATTCCAGGCCTCTTCCGGGGTTCTCTCTGTCCATTGACACATGAGTCACTGTAAATAAATGGTATATCTCTAAGACAATAAAATATGACTCAGAGGATGATCAAAGGGGAAATAGAAAGCAAATGTCTCCCTGCACAATCCAGGGAGACATTTGCTTCCCATACAGACCTCATCAGGTTTGCATAAATCTATTTGTTGAACTACAGGTCAGAAAATCAGAGTTTCCATTGCTGAAATTATTGCATATTTTTGGCACATATTTACACAAGCCAACTTCAAATCAGAAAACAGAATAAATCTTTGTATTGAAGTATATTCATTTTAAACATCCATCCTCACAGACATGAGGCAAACAGCAACAACTCCTATGACAATATTTTAATATGGAAATTTGCTAAGAACAATCACTTACCCAGCCCTGTTTTCCCTTTAAAACATTTAGTTTGATATGCATTTAAAAAAATTATTTACTAACCCCTGGCCATAGAAAATTCTAAGTCAAGAAATATTGCATTTAATTAAGCTGATAATGGTTTTATTTGTTTGCTTGTTTTTAGATCTTACCAGCATCATCTTGTTAATTTGAATGGAAAATTATAGAAAAGGAGCATCTTTACGTGGAAAATAACATTACTTTTCTTGCTTGAGGTCTAGCAACAAAAGAGAGAGAATGCACATTGCTGCCTGAGAGTACAATAGGGGACACAAAATGAAAGGAGCAGATGCTGCCTCACCTTCCCTGGTGCTGCCTCATGCACGGCAGGAAACCACAGTCCTGAAGCAAGTGTGGCCATCTGCGCTGTCTGCTGCAGATGGGCTGAAAGAGATGACAAAACCATTCTTTATACACAAGGGTCTTCTCTTTCTCCATTTTTCCATTTTAAATGAGAAAAGTCTAATTCCCCCCAAATTAGACACCGAAGAGATTTTTCTTGCTTATACTATACTGCTAGTTTTGCTTTAGACCTGCAAATTAATTTGTAACTTCAAAGCAGACTGATTAAGGTAGTTACGTTTATCACCACTGACAGAACATCAGTGAGGAAGACTTACGACAAGATGAGCTTCGTGTCACATGCCAGAGGGTTGAGACTGAGGCTGTTTAGACTCTAGTGCTTGGGAGGACATCATGGTAGTGGTAGCTGGCTGAGGCCTCTCTTGTCCCTTTGGTGGATGGGAAGCAGAGAAACAGGGAACAAAGGAAGGGGCCAAGGCAAGATACAGTGACAAGGACACTTTCATTGTTCATTGCAACAAAGTAGCCTACACCTACTACCCTTCACCACTTTGCAATGATGCTGTCACACTCTGAACTCTTATGTCAATCAGAGCTCTTGTGATCTATTTGTGTCTGAAGGGGGGAGGGTGCCCATGGCAGACAAACCCAAAGACGAACCTCTCAACAGTTCCCAACAGTTTCTTTCTTATATTTTACAAGCCAAGGTCCCTCTGTGTATGCCTGGTGGTCCTGGAACTCACTCTGAAGATCAGGCTGGCCTTGAACTCAGAGATCTGCCATGAACATCATTTTACTATAGTTAATATTTACAGAATTAGTTTTTTTTATCCTTCTTTATTATTATTATTGTTGTTGTTGTTGCTGTTGTTGTTATGTGGTGCCAGGGATTGAACCTAATGTCTCCTACAAGCTAAATAGGCACTCTAACACTGAACTACATCTCCAAATTTATAGAAAAATCAATTTTTAACATTATTAATACTTAAATAATTAATATATTTATGGAAAGGGGTTTTTGAGGAGCACTGGTCTACGCAAAGCTCTTAGCCATTAAGGAAAAATGGCTTAGATGATATAGGAATGTGACTAGGAAGCTGATAGAGAATATATCACACCGTCCATGGGACTGCCCATTCAACCTGTCAGGTCTCACAACCCTCAAGGGTAACCTGAAAAGGTCTGACACATTCACTTTCTTCTCAAACTCACTGGACAGATTCTATTTATATTTCTGCACATAAAGTTAAAATCATTTTTATCACCCCACTAGCCTGCCATGCTTTCGTGATTAGAGACTTTTAGATTTTCTTAGAATCCATAGAACCTGCCAGAGCCTGTACAGCACACATAGAGTCTTGGAGCAAATAAACTTGGTCTCCAAAATGCCTTGAGCCCCAGGCCACTGTGGAATGTTATACAAGTCCCTAAATCTTTGTTGCAGATGTACAAAAGCACTGAATTACATGTCATTTGTAGGGACAAATGTGATAAATGTGTAATATCAGTCACCATTTCAAAATCTGGATTTTTGTTTGTTGGTCTTTGTTTGTTTGTTTGTTTGTTTGTTTGTTTTTCAAGACAGGGTTTCTCTGTATTGCTTTGGAACTTGCTCTGTAGGCCAGGCTGCACTCAAACTCACAGAGATCTGCCTGTCTCTGCCTCCCGAGCTCTGAGATTAAAGGTGAGCTCCACCAACACCCAGCTTCAAAATCTGGTTTTTAAAAATAAAATTGTCTACTTGCAAACACACAGGCCACTCGGGCCAGAGTAACAGATAGGCTAACTGCAGACCTTAACTCTTCCTTCCACGTCTCCAAATCTGATCACTCAGTCTCATTCCCAGCTCTACAACAAAAACCTGCTGCAGCCTTTTTTTTTTTCACCCATCCTGTTCCCATCTCCAGTGCATCATACATTTTTTTTTTTTTTTTGCCTCCAAATTCCCCTCTCCAACCCACTGCTCTGCCCCATCCCTTAACACCAGGAGGCACCAGTCCCTGGGAATTCACAGGCTACTAAGACAAGGGAAGCAAATAAGCTAACTACATGTCTTCATCTTTCACGTGTTACTCTAAGTTTAATCTCCCAGCTCTGTAGCAGACCTTTTGCCACACAATCTCCCCACTATCTGCCCCGATTCCAGGTGACTAAAAGATTCTGGTGAAACATCTGCTTTTCTTCATCTTGTGAAGTCCTTCAACCATCCCCAGTCCAGGGTCATCCCTAAGTGTCAGGTCCCAATATCCAAAAACACATTTTACCCAGAGCCTCCAGTGCCTGTACCTATCAGGACCAGAGAAGATTTTCCCACCAGACAACACACAGACACCACACCTTCCTAAGAACCAGACAGCAAGCAGAAATCCAGGAACAATACCCCCTCATACACAAACACCTCCAACAAACAGCAAGCAAAATTAAAATCTTCCCAATCCTTGATGCTCCTAGACACCAGCATAAAAGCACAACCAAAAACAGCCAGGGCAATATGTCTTCAGTAGTGCTCAGCAACCCTACCACAGGAGTCCCTGAATATTCTAACATAGTTAAAGCACAAGAAAAGGGTAAACCAGCATCTATGAATATGATGGAGGTACCTGTTACGGCAGGTCCCCCCCCTCCCCGCCGGCTGCCGCCAGTCCTGCCACCAAGGTCCCGCCGCTATGTGAGCCTCAAATAACAGTCAGAGACTCTGTATTTGATACAATCCTGTTGGCCAATTACCATTATTGTTTATGGGCTAGCTCTGTCTTAATTATTAACCCATTTCTACTTATCTTAGTATTTCCATGTGGTTCATCTTATCCGGGAGCCGTGGCTGGCGTCTTCCTTCCTCCATGCTCTACATCTTGACTCCTCCCCACTACTTCCTCTTTCCTCCTCCTGGTCTCCTAGCCCTGCCTATCTAGTTTTCTATTGGCCACAGTGCTTTATTAACCAGTATGAGAAACATATATACAGAATAACATCTCCCATCAGGTACCTAAAGAGGAAATGACTGAATCCTTTAAAGAACTCTATGAGAACACAAAGAGTGGAAGGAAAGAAATAAAACCACTCAAGACCTGAAAGTAGAAAGAGAATCAGTAAAGGAAACCCTCACTGAGGGCAATCTGGAAGTGCAAACTTTGTAAACTGAACAGGAACTACAGTGGCAAGCTTCACTAACAGAATACAAGAGATAGAAGAATGAATCACAGGAATAGAAGACATGATAGAAAAAAATTGGATACATCTGTCAAAGGAAACATTATATCTAAAAATCTGGCACAAAATATCCAGAAAACCTGGAACACTATGAAAATACCAAGTCTAAAAATTATAGGAATAGGGGAAAGAGAAGAAACCCAGGTCAAATGCACAGAAATTATTTTCAATAAGATCATAGAAAAATTCCCTAACCTAAAGAAGGAGATGCCTATCAAAGTACAAGAAACACACAGAAAATCAAATAAACTGGACCAGAAAAGAAAGTTTCATAGGCACATAATAATCAAAACAGCAAATGTACAGAACAAAGAAAAAATATTAAAAGCAACAAGGAAAAAGGACCAAGTAACATATAAAGACAGATCTATTAGAATTATACTTGGCACACATACTCTCTTCCCCTGCCAATTTTTTCATGCTTTGAAAACAATTTCTTTCCTTACACAATACATCTTGATTATAGTTTCCCCTCCCTCTACTTCCGCCAGACCCTCCCAACTTCCCATTCCCTCCAGATTCATCTCTGTCTTGTCTCTCACTAGAAAAGCAACTAACAATTTGAGCAACTGTGGAAAGGCTACCATAAATGCCCTTCCCTGATAGTGAGATCATCAACTAAATTATACACCATCATGGAGCCCTCATCTAGTACCTGTTGGAAACAGAAGCAAACACCCATAACTAAACACTGAGTTGAACTGGAATCCAGATGCAGAGAGAGAGGGCAAGACCAGGTTGCAGAAACACACAAAGACAGCTGACCTGAACAAGGAGGAGATAATGGAACCCCAGACTGATAGCTGGGAATCCAGCATGGGACTGACTCAGACCCCCTGAAAATGGGTCTCAGCTAGAAGGACTCAGACAGTGGAACCAGGATGTATTCCTGATGCACAAAAGGACCTTATAGACACATCCCCCATGGAGGGATACCCCCTTAACCTAAAGACAGGCGAGAAGTCCTAGTCCCTACTTCAAATGACTTGACAGATTTGCGTGACCCCACCTGGACAGCATAGCCCTACATGTGGAATGGGGGTGAGGGGATGGGAGGGGAGGGTGGTCAGGGTACATGTTAGGGGGAAAGAGGGTAAGTGGGAAGGAGGGAAGGAGAAGAAACTGGGATCGACATGTAAATTTTTAAATTACATTATTAATAAAAAAAATAAAGAAAAAGAATAGTCGTCAATGAGATAGCAACAAAACATGATAAAATAAAATATAATAAAACAAATAACATCACATCAAGGCTGGGCAGACAAACCCAACAGAAGGATGAGAGCCCCAAGAGCAGGGATAAAAATCAAAGACTAATTCAGACTCAGGAGTCCCAGAGAAACACTTAGATGAAAGCTATGATACATATGCAGAGGATCTGGTGTAGTCATGGGTAGGCCCTATTCTTGCTGCTTTAGTGTCTGTGGGTTCATATGAACCTTGCTTAGTTGATTCAGAAACCCTTGATCTTCTGTTGTCCTCCATACCCTCTTGCCCTTAAACTTTTCTGCCTCTTCTTCTGTGGGGTTCCCTGAGCTTTGAAAGGAGAGATTTGATGGCGACATCCCATTTAGAGCTGTGCATTCCAAGCTCTCTCTCTCTCTCTCTCTCTCTCTCTCTCTCTCTCTCTCTCTCTCTCTCTCTCTCTCTCTCTCTCTCTCTCTCTCTGTGTGTGTGTGTGTGTGTGTGTGTGTGTGTGTGTGTGTAATGATATAATGTCTGGCTGTGGGTCTTTGCATTTCTTCCCATCTGCTGTGGGAAGAAATCTCTCTGATGATGACTCATTTAGGCACCTGTGCATACATATTGCAGACTATCATAAGGAATCAATTTATTATTTTTTTCCTTTAGACTAGTAGTAGTTGTTTTTACGCAAGATTTCTGTACTATCTAGTCTCTGGTCCCTGGTTATCCAAACAGTGCTGGATATGGGTTCCATATAGTGAAGTGTGCCTTAAGCCAAATCAGGCACTGGTTGTCAACTCTTGCAAGGTCTGGGTTATATTGCCCTAGTATATACTACAGGAAGGATATGTTGTAGGTCAAAGTTTTTTTATGTGGCTGGGTTGGTTTT
Source organism: Cricetiscus sungorus (assembly GCA_030556225.1). Taxonomy (NCBI): domain Eukaryota; kingdom Metazoa; phylum Chordata; class Mammalia; order Rodentia; family Cricetidae; genus Cricetiscus; species Cricetiscus sungorus. The sequence continues at coordinate 137,182,418 of JANBXA010000651.1, forward strand.
TACATTTCTCTTTGTTAGCCTGCAGAGAGAGTATCTACCCACACTGAAAACACTAGAACTAGAGATAAAGGCTCCAGTGTAGGCTCCAGATTGACATCTCTATGTTTAACGAGTTATGTAGGTGCTGTTTTCAGCAATGAAAACCTGCAGTCAGTTTCCTGAGAGCAACCCGCTGTCTTAGCAACAGTCTAAGTTGTTTGGGAATTTCAGTGGTACCCACCTTGGTCAACTAATTCAACTCAGTTCTAGTACTGGATGACTCCTTTTGTGATGAGATGAACACTGGGATTTTGTTACCCCATTTTTAAGAGACTTCATTAGTACCACCTTCACATATTTTAGGGAGATTCCACAGCACCTGGCTTCCGTATCATCCATCAAATGCCCCTCAATTCAATATTCTTGTACAAGGTTATTTTTGTTTGGTCACCAACCAGCTTCCAAATCATTACATGTAGACTTATTGTTAGTTTTAAAAGCTCCACCCTGCTTAAGTTCATTTCTGGCTAGCTCTTTAAACTTAAATTAACCTGTTTCTATTTATCTACCTTTTGCCTTAAGGCTTTTTTACTTTTCTTTCCTTCAGTATATCTTACTTTCACTGTTTCTTGTGAATGCTGGGTAACAGCTGCCTGGTTTCTGACCTGGAACATCTTTGTTCTCTCTTCATCCTTCTTCTCTCCTTCCTCTCCTATTTATTCTCTCACCTATCAGCCCCATCTATGTATGTCTTGCCTACCTACTGGCCATTAGCTTTTTAACAGACCAATCAGGTGTCTTAGGAGACAAGGTGAAACAGATGCAACACATCTTTACATAATTAAGCACACATCCTTACATCCTTAAATAAATGCAGTATAAACACATGTAATAAATCTTTACACAGTTAAAGTAATATTCTACAGCATAAATACATCTTCACTCATTTGAAGCAATACTACATAACAACTGCGTCTCCCCAAATCCCTCTCTCAACTGTATATCTCCACCCCTCCCCTATCTGATCATTCTATCTGCATCCTGCCCTGTCCCCACTCCACCTATAAAAATTATTCTATTTATCCCTTCTAGGGAGATCCATGTATCTCCTCTATTCCCTTCCTCTATACCTAATCACTAAAACAGAGTTGGTTCTTTAAGAAAATCAGTAAGATTGGCAACTAAGAACTAAGAAAAAATCAGAGAGAGGATAGTTAAATTAATAAGATCAGAAATGAAATTGGGGCATAAAAACCAACAAGGAAACATAGAAGATCATAAGAACATACTATATAAACCTGTACTCCACAAAATTGGAAGAACCAAAAGAAATGGATGATCCTACACTCCATAGAATTGAAAAAAACAGAAGAAATTGGTAATTGTCTTGATAGATACCACTAATCAAAGTTAAAGCAGGATCATATAAGCAATTTGAATAGACCTACACCACATAAAGAAATAAAAGCAGTTATTAAGAGTCTTCCAAGCCCACCCCCTCCCCCAAACCCCAAGGCCTTAAGGTTTTATGGCAGAATTCAACCAGATTTTCAGATAAGAGTTGCTGCCAATATTCTTCAAATTATTCCACAAAATAGAAACTTGAAATATTGCTAAATTCATTTCATGAGGCCATAGATATCCTGATACCTAAATCATATAAAAACAACAACAAAGAAAGAGAATTAGACCAATTTCTCTTATGGACATAGATGTAAAAATTATTCAGTAAGATACTTGCAAAGTGAATCCAAGAACACATCAAAAAAGATCATCCACCATGATCTAGTAGGCTTCAGAGATTCAGAGAAGGTTCAATATATTAAAATCAACACATTTAATCCAGCATATAAACAAACTGAAAGAAAAAAATCATATGGTCATCTCATTAGATGAAGAAAAGGCTTTTGACAAAAATCCAACACCCCCTCAATATAAAAGTCCTGGAAAGACTGGATATAAAAAGGGCATAGTTAACATAATAAAGGCACCTTACAATAAGCCCACAGCCAACTTCAAATTAAATGGAGAGAAATTCAAAGCATTTTCACTAAAATCAAAAACTAGAGAAGTCCACTCTTTCCATATCTATTCAACATAGTACTTAAAGACTTAGAGCAATGAGGTAGCTGAATGGAGAGCAAGGGTATACAAACTGGAAAGGAAGAAATTGAAGTGTCTCTATTTGCAGTACTTGCAGAAGATATTATACTATATATGAGTCATCCTAAAAATCCCACCTGGAAACTACTACAGCTGATATACACCTTCAGCAAAGTAGCTGGATACAAGATTCACTAATAAATATAAGTAGCCCTTTATATATAAAGGACAAACAGACTGACAAAGAAATTAGGAAAATAACACCTTTACAATGGCCTGAACTAATAGAAAATATCTTGAAGTAACTAAACCAAGCAAGTAAAAGTTTGAGTTATAGAATCTTCAAGTTATTGAGGAAAGAAATTGAAGAAGTCAGAAGATAAAAAGGTCACCCATATGATTGTATAGGTAGGATAAATGTAGTAAAAATGCCCATCCTACCAAAAAAATCTACAGATTCAATGTAATTCATATCAAAATTCCAACACAATTCTTCACAGACCTTGAAAGGACAATAATCAACTTCATGTGGAAGAAGCCAGGATAGCTATAACAAGCTTGAAGAATAAAAGAACTTCTGTAGGTATCACTATTCCTGATTTCAAGCTACACTGCAGAACTATGGTAGTAAAAAAGAAAATCATAGTATTGGCACAAAACCAGAAACATTGATCAATGGAACTGACTCGAAGACCCATAAATATATTCACATATCTATGGACACCTGATTTTTGATAAAGAAGCCAGAAATACAAACTCAAAAAAAAAAAAGATTCATGCTTATCACCTTGCATGAAACACAAGTGCAATTGGATCAAAGACCTCAACATCAAACCAGATACACTGAACCTAAAAGAGGAGAAAGTGCCTTGAATGTATTGGCACAGGAGATGACTTACTGAACAGAACACCAATAACACTGGCATTAAGAATAACAATCAATAAAATGGATCTTATGAAACTGAAGTGTTTCTGTAAGGCAAAGGACACCTCAATTGGACAAAGTAGCAACTTATAGAATGGGAAAGGATTATTTTAACCAAACTACATCCAAATATATAAAGAACTCAAGAAGCTAGATATCAGAAAACCAAATAACTTTTTTTTAATAGGTTATAGATCTAAATAGACAGTTCTCAATAGAGGAATCTCAAATGCTTGAGAAACATAGAAATGTTCAACATCCTTATCCCTCAGGGAAATGCAAATCTAAATGACTCTAAGATTCCATCTTACAACTGTCAGAATGGCTAAGATCAGTAACAGAAGTGACAGCTCACATTGGCAAAGATCCTTCATTGTTGGTGGGAATGTAAACTTGTACGGTCACTAGAGAAACCAACACTATGGAAGTTCTTAAGAAAGAAGGAAACAAATCTTCTTCAAGATCAGGCTATACATACCACTCTTGGGAATGTACCCGAAGATGCTCCATCCTATCACAAGGACATTTGCTTAAATACGTTTATTGTGGCCTTATTTGTAAGAGCTAGAGAAGCTGGAAACCACCTAGATGTCCCTCAACAGAAGAATAGGTAAAGAAAAATGTGGTACATTTACATGATGAAGTATTACTCAGTGTAATTGTTTAAATAAAAATGGCCCTCATAGGCCCATAGGGAGTGGCACCATTAGGCTTTGTTAGTGGAAGTATGGTATTGTTTGAGGACGTGTGCCATTTGTGTAGGGTGAGTTTTGAGATTTCAAAAGCTTGATCCAAGCCTAGTGGCTGACTATATCTTCCTGCTGTCTGCAGATCCAGATGTAGAACTCTCAGCCACCTCTCCAGCACCATGGCTGCCTGGATGCTGCCATGCCCCACCATGATGATAAAGGTCTGAACTGTAAAGCTCTCAGTTAAATGTTTTTCTTTATAAGAGTTACTGTGGTCATGGTATCTCTTCATAGCAATAGAAACCCTAACTAAAACTGAAGTTAGTACCAGTGACTGCGGTATTGCTGTAATGGGCCAGACCATGCATGCTTTTGTTTGGAGGAATGTGGAATTTGGAACTTTGGATTAGAAAAGCAATTGAATGTTTTAAGTGGAGCTTAATGGGCCATCCTAGTATGAACATAGGAAACGGTGGTGCTAGGTTTCGGAGAAGAAGAATTTTAGTATATGGCCTAGAGACTGTTCTTGTGATATTTTACCAAAGAACATGGCTGTTTTCTGCCCTTGTCCAAAAACAATCTGCCTGAGACTAAATTGAATAGTTATGGATTAACAGCTTTTTCAGAAGAGATTTCCAAACAAGCTAGCACTGACTGTATTACATGATGTATTACACTACTAGTGGCCAGTCTTATGCAGATTTATAATGAAAAGAACAAACTGAGCTAGGAAAAATACAAAATGCACACTTGGGGGAGAAAAGGAGCAGCAGGAAGTGTAAACAGATTAAAGAAAAACCTGATGCTAAGTGGAATAAAGGGAGTGGTGACCTCAGAGTAAGACCCCATCCAGCTAAGCTTCCAAGATGTGAAAAGGAATTAAACAACAGCTTAGGTCCAAAGCGGTGGTGCATGCCTTTAATTCCCAGCACTCAGGAGGTGGGCAAGTGGGTCTCTGAGTTCAAGGCCAGCCTGATCTATAGATCTAGTTCCAGACAGCCTAACTTAGGCAGTGAAGGAAACTATAAAAACAGAAAGCTGGTTATCATAAATTGAATGAGGGGGCCATGTTCCAGCCCCTGCAAACAGCAGAACTTGTCAGCTTCAGCCACATGGTTCTGGCTTTAGAGTCAGGGATAGAAGAAATGGGCTATTTAGCCTTTTTGCAATGCTAAGGAAAGCTGCTGAGGCCACATGTCTGACAGGAGTCTTCCTGCATGGGGGCCTAGAGAGGCCATTGTGTGAAGCTGGGAAGGTGAAGCATGGATTGCCTTGGAAACCCCAAAACATTGGAGATGTCAGAGCTATGGGATACCTGTCAAGGACAGCTGCTAACGGGGAGTGTAATCAGCCCAAGAGAAAGAAGTAGAAGTGTCTTACAGTCAACCACACTGAAAAGTGTCTCTTAGTAGCAATTAGAAACCCTAACTCAGACTGTTAGTATCCAGGTGCACCTGGTCCACCCCTGGAAAACGTGCTGCCCCCATGCACACGCCTTGCTGGTACTCAGGTTGTACATTGAACTGCTACTTTGTCCTAGCTGTGACTGCTTTAAAAGTGCAGAGCCCACCTGCTTTTTCTCCTCTTTACCCCAATATCTCTGTTTGTCTCTCCCCCTCTAGCTCTCTGCCTTTCTGCACCCCCTCTCTCTGTCTCTCTCTCCTCACACCCACTGCACACTCTTTTTCTATCTCCCTTCTCTAACTTCCACCCCCCTTCCCATTCCCTTCTCTTAGTAAAGCTCTCCACAGGAGCACTGTTTGTATGCCATGTCTGTCTCTCACCCACTGTGCTTTTGGACCCAAACCACCAAGGTCCGCATTGCACAGAATCATAACACACTCAGCCATTGCTAAAAAAAAAAAAATAACAGCTTGAAATTTGCAGGTAAATGGATAGAACTAGAAAAAAAATCTTTCAGAATGAGTTATCCTGGACCTAGAAAGACAAATGTGGTATGTATGTCTTTATATGTGCACATTAGCTGTTAATCCAAGCTACAATTCACAGAACTGGAGAGGGTAGGTTTAGAGAAGGGCCTAGGAGAAATATAAAGACCTCATTAACAAAGGGAAATAGAATAGATAATTAAGGATGGACTGGGGATGGGAGAGTCTAGACAGAGAGGATCAAATGGGGAGGGAGGGGAGAAGGGCTGTAGGAGACAATACTGGAAAAGACAGCTAAATTCGAGGGAATTTGAGCTGTAGTATGGAAATCTAATACAGTGGAAACTTCCTAAAATAAATACATATAGGTAGGTGATTTAAATGAAATCGCCAAAAAAAGGGGGAGACAGAATCCCAACTGGCTATCTCTTATCACCAAACAAACCTTCTAGTTCCAGGATTGGGTTATATCTAATTGAGTTCTTGGCCAAAGGTGCCCCTTGGGGCTGCTCAAACAATCCAGGCTGTTGCTCTCCACAACTCATGGCAAGGTCCAGTTGCTGCAGATATAACACACAACTCCATGGACACGGAGAAGTTAATCTGGAGTCAACAAAGAACCTCTGCCCCCATGTTCTGCTGTTTTTGGTACAGAAAGGTACTCTGAAAGCTATTAAAGGAATAATAAACAGCAACCCAGCCATAAAATCTTTGACCTACAGTGTGTTCTGCCTGTAAGATACGCTAGAGCAAAGGTGGCACAAAACTTGTGGTAGTAACCAACCAACCTCTAATTTGACCTAAGGAGCCCTCTGTGAGATGGAACCCATACCCAATGCTGCTTGAGTGACCAAGAGCTTGACACCAGAAGGCCTGGAGACCTAGGGTAAAACCAAATCATTCTGATGTAAAAGCAGAACAAAAAAATGTACTGATGAATGATTTCTGATGATATTTTGCTAAACTCATAGATCAATGCCTTATCCAGGCACCATCAGAGAAGTTCTCCTGCACCAGATGGGAACTAATACAGAGACCCACAGCAGAGATTGTGAGACTTTGGAACACTCAGACTTAATGGGATGTCTCCATCAAAGCCCTCTCCTCAGAGCTTAGGGAACCCCATAGGAAAAGAGACTAAAGAATGTCAGGGCCAGATGGCATGGAAGACACCAAGAAAACAAGGACTATGAATCAACATGAGCAAGGCACATATAAACTCACAGCATGCACAGGGTCTGCATGGATCTGTACTAGGTCTTCTGAGTAAATATTATGGCTTCCAATTTGATGTTTTGTGGGATTCCTGAGTGAGTGGGTCTCTGATACCTACACCTTCTCTCAGAGTCTTTTTCTTTTGCTGGTTTGTCCTGTCCAACCCTGTTACCCAGGGTCTAAGCTGAAGCTTGTGACCATGATGGTGTCTGGGAGTTGAGCCACCTCTGGAGTCATGCCCATTAGAGTTTCCAGCACTATCACCTGTGACCATGATGTCATCCAGGCCAGGGTTGCTACCAAGGACCATGTCTGAGTCCATGGCCTTTCTACAGTCAGGGTCTGTGTTGATGTCCATGGTTCTTGATATCATTGAAGGCCCTGCTTATTCCAGGGGTCTGAGACAACAGGGGCCATGATGGTATCCAAAGGCCAGGCTGTCATAGAGACCCATGTCAGTTCAGGTGGTCTGTGCTTCCATCTGGGACCACAGTGACAACAGAGACTGAGCCACTCCTAAGACCATGGTGTCTGGGTCTGTGGTCCTACCACAGCTGGGATCTGTATGATGTCTATAGTCCATGAGGCCACCATGTAATGATGCCTGGGGGCTGAGCCAGGTGGGTGTCTGAGGACCATACCACCACCAGAGCCATGCTGATCAGATTAGCTTGCACTCTCACCTGGGGTCATGATGTAGTCTGGGCCAGGGCTGTTTCCAGGGGTCATGTCTGGGTCTGTAGCCCTATGGCAGCCAGGATCTGAGCTGGTGTCCATGGCTTCTATCATTGAGGGCCATGTAGATGGCCTGGGCCTGGTCAGCCTACAGAGACCACTCTGGTGTCCAAGGGCTATGCCACTGCAGGGGCGATATTGATCTGGGTGGCCTGCTGCTGCCACTGGGACCATGGTGACATCCAGGCCCAAGCTGCTGCAAAGGGTCATGACTGGGTCTGTGGTCCTGCTACAGCTGGGGTCTGTGTTGATGTCCATTGCTGGTGTTAGCACCGGGATCTTAGAAACCACACATGTGGAAACTCAAGCCCACCCTTCCATGGGCCTGGGATAGATGGCCCTGCTCCTTCCTGGATACTGCTGGACTGCGGCAAGAGAACTGAGCCTACCTATCAGGGGAGAGCTACCCCCAACCCACATGCACTTGGGAAAGATGGGTATCCCTCACCATGGGTATACAACTCACCAAGGTAGCACATTAGAGCTGACCCTATTGTTGGGAGCAAGCACACAGCTGAGCCAGACCTGAGGGCATGAGAGCAGGAGAGCTGATCAATCCCTGCCACCCATACCTTGTATTTTAATATTTTCCCTTCCCTTTCTTCTCCCCAAGCTCTCCTATATAACCCTCTCAGCTCTCCTTAAAATTCATAGCCTCTTTTTAAAAATTGTTATTGCATGCACATGTATATTTGTGTGTGCACATGTGTGCATGTGTGTATGTGTATGTGTGTGAGTGAGAGTATATACACATATCCTTAAACATAACCTTTTGCATTCATAAAATGTTTCCCATACTATATTTTCCAGCACTGGTCATTTGGCACTGGAAATGAGTTGCTATGCTCTTCCATGGGGAGGACCACATCTCCTGCTTCCAACTTTATTCAGTTACCTTGGGAACCAGAGTCTTGATCAGTCCCAGTACTTCTGAAGCAAAGCTTTTGTGAAGAAAAGTTTGCACAAAAGCATCTTTGCTCCATGGAGAGATCAATAAAAGGAAGGAGATGGGGAGTAGATGGAAATAGGTGAAAAAGAGAAGGTCTGCAAAGAAAAGCTGGAAGAGGAGGGGAAGGAAGGCATCTCACTGACCCAGAACTTTACCAAGTACGCTAGATTAGCTGGCCAGTGAGAGTCCAGTGATGTCTCTCTGCCTCTGCGGCGGTAGGATTACCAGGGCGCACTCCCATACTGGCCTTTTAAAATCACCACTTCTGGGAATATGAGGTCTTCGGACTTGCAAGGCAAGAGCTTTACTGGCTCAGCCAACTCTTCTTTCCCATCTTGTCACCCTGAGGCTTCAGAAGTGTGCATACTTGATAGAGAAACTATCACGTAAATAGCACTCTACTTGAAGATAATTTTCAAAGTTTTCTTTTTAATATTAACTGTTTCTTTTCAAGATACCAACTGATTTTTTTGCAACTTTTTCTTTGATAAAAATTTTATATCTTCATCTAGTAGCTGATGTAAGCAGAAGCAGACACCCACAGCTAAACACTAAGCCGAAGTGGAATCCAGTTGCAGACATGGAGGAGTGATGAGCAAAGGGGTCAATCAAGACCAGGCTGGAGAAACACATAGAAACAGCTGACCTGAACAAAGAGGAGGAGCTCATGGACTGCAGTCTAATAACTGGGAAATCAGCATAAGACTGACCCTCACTCCCTGAATGTGGTGATAGTTGGGAGGACGGGGCAGTCTATGGGGCCTCTGGTAATGGATCAGTATTTATCCGTAGTATATGAGTGGACTTTAGGAGTCCATTCCACATAGAGAGATACTCACTCAGCCTAGACACATGGGGGAGGGCCTGGGCCCTGCTCCAAATGATATGACAGACTTTGAAAACTCCCCATGGAAGGCCTTACCCTCCCTAGGGAGCAGAAAGAGGATGGGATGACGGTTGGTGATGGGAACAAGTGAGGATGGGATTGATATGTAAAAAAAAGCTTGTTTCAAATTTAAATTTAAAAATTATATAAAAAATGTGTAGTTCTAAAAGCAAACAAAATACATTGAGTCTACAGGGTAAAGGAAGAAAGGGTATGGCAATCTTAGTGGCTCCTCTTAGATGCTGTCTTGGGGAACTTTTCCCAGGTTTTTCAATGTATTTTGAGATTTGAAATGATTCTTACATTAAGTTCTTACAATATTTAAAATTTATGCCTAGTTGGAAACACACAACATTGCAAGTTCTGTTGGGTGAGGTCACTCAGGAGTTCCTGTTTCCTTATAGCAGAGGTAACCCTGCTTCCTTAGAACAGGAAGGAGAAATGGATTGCAGACACTAAATATCAATGGAGCTTTGATCCTGTGCAGCCCGATCCTGTGCAGCCCTGCATTCCTATGCCTCTTGATTATTGAAGGATGGGTAGTCTGCACCCCAGCTTTCCTGAAGGGAGGCTGTGACTTGGAATTGGAGATATGTATTTGGGTCAGAAGTAAAGTCTATTTTCAACCCAGAAGCTTGTGATGAAGATGAAAAAGAAACCAAACTGTATGTAGCAAGAGGTTGCTTGAAAGCAGCCAATGTTCCGACTCTTATGAGGAATGTCCACTGATCTACTTAGAAAAAGCCCAAAGAATTCTCAGACACTTCCTCATGCTGGGGGGAAGCTCACTTTGAATCACCCAGAAATGATTTCCTTTAAAAGTTTGTGAGGCTGAGCAGTTGGCTCAGCAGGTAACTTGCTCACTTGGGAAGCATGAGGCCCCGAGGCTAATTCCTCAGCACCCATGTAAATGATGGGGCATCCACATGTACTCACGTGTATTCACACACACACATGACCCCACACATGCAAAAAAAAAAAAAAAAAACATAAATACATCTCATATACATGAGCCTTTGTGTGTGAGCGAGAGATCTGTGATGTAATGTGAGACAGTAAATGGTAATTTTTGCATAAAATATTACCATATAAATTAACTTTCCCACAAAGGCACACTTTCTCATTGAAAAGTATGGATGCAAGAAACAGTTAACTGTTAAGATCTCTCTCCAGGCCTTCAGTGTGCTTAATTTGATATAGTGGATTTTGGACTAGGTTAAGTCTGTGCAATAACAACACAGGCATGTACAAAGGTCTGTGATTGTAAATAAAATCAACTATGTTGCTAATGGTTAACAGTGACTGAAAACAATGTTGCAATTTAGACCCAGGTTCCAAAAGCAAACATCCTCTTCCGCCATCTGGTGGTCAAAACAATGTTTCCCATGTACACGAGGCACAGTTGTGCTGAGTTAACAGTCAATTATGTTTAATGACTTCTGATTCATCTTACCAGAAAGATGTACATATTTTCTTAGCCTAGATAAACAAGACTGGGGCAATTTTGTTCTAATGGTTCATAGCACTGCATACAAATGACTACAGCTACCATAGTTCAGCTGGAACATAACATTAGCCAGAACGGTTCTCTTATAAAGATTACTTTTGTTTTGTAATATAAAATGAATTCTGGCAGTAACAATTTATTTTATGTAACTTTTCATATAAGAAATTAAGATGTGTTTGGCAAGGGCCTGACATCACTGTGATTATGTATGTATCAGACACCATCAATTTCAGTTTTTACTGTGTAACCAACATTTCCAATCACATGCTGGCAGTTCCTCACGCTGGAAATAAGAGTGGACGGTATATGCTTTTCCTCCACGTGTTCCTAAATAGTGTTCAAACCTCATGAAATTAACAAATTAAATGACAACTATTTCATGTTTTCATTTCTTTATTTCTCCAGAATATTTTAAGAGTGAAACCAAATTCTTACTTGGAGAAAAGGAAAAAAAAAACATAGAAACATAGAGAGACGGACGTTCCATTTAACTTACATTATCATGAGCAGTTACTTTTGTAGGCAACACTTTTTATTCTTTGTAGAAAAAAAGAAAAAAGAAAAAAAAACAGAAAAACAAACAGCACCATTAAAGAATGCATGATCCCTGAATTCTAAACAAAACACTGCCTAAAACCTTCTCAGATGCTTGTTGCAGCCAGTCACATTTTGTTAGGTATCAAAGCAAGCGTAACATTATTCAACTGTAGCAGTCTCGTGGATTAACTGCTCCTCCTCCTGAGGGTTTTACACACCTTTCTGAGTTTTTCCTGTGGGAACAATATATTCTTTGGTAGAGGACTGAAGGAGGGCTTCACTCTTCTGTATGCTGATAGGAAATGTCTGTGTACAAGCAGGGCCTGGGCCCCCAGTCTGTGTGCCATGCGTGCTATGTTCGGGTTGACTTCACATTTCGCTGTTTTACTGGAGGAGGAAATTCCGCCTTTGAACAAAAAAAGAGGCATTACATGGCTAATGTCAAACAGATGTAAACATTTAGAATACTGACCCAAAGAAAGAGCAATACACACAAACACATATAAAAAGAAACATGGTACTGAAAACATGAATGAGATCGGATTTCTTCGAAGCAAGAAGGGAATACAGCAGAGTTGGGGAACAGGGAACCAGGTAAAGCACTTTTCTGGGACAGTTGTGAACAGCACAAACACAACAAAGTTTCTCTACAGTCTAGATTATTCTGTGACTATAAAATATAGTTCAAAGCTAAATAGTGTATGCTATTAAAAAAAAAAGCAGCTCCTTTAAATTATAGTAAAAATGCCTTTTTGTTCGCTTTACAGTGACAAACAGGGACAGGAGGCAACACAACTCTTATAGTGACATTTTGGCTACATAGGCCCCTGACAGTTGATAAGTTCTGTCGCAGGACTCTTCACATTGTTCTCGGGGAACACAGATGGACCTCAAGTCTGAGCTCTGCGAGTTCGATGGGGTAGGTATCCCCAGGCAGCTATTAGAATGTTGGGCTTCATACCAGGTTAGGACCAGGAAGCAGTGAAGCTTGGCTTCAGCATCTAACGCCCTGGCCTTCATTACTCCCCACTCAGAGAAGCTGGGAGACTGGCCACAGCAAGTTCTTCTTTTGTAATTGTGCAAGTAAACGAATCAGGATTGCAGCATCATGTACTTTAAAGAACAATGATTTTGACAACATTATGAAGCACTGCGAGTACCAGCTGATTTCTCTATGCTTATTTGGAATTAAGTAAGAACAGCCAAGGGCCAGAAGTCAGCTATGCCTCTCCAGCTCACCCCAGAAACTGATCCTGCCACCTGGCTCAGCCTCATAGGTTTTCAAGTTTTTTTCTTAACACCAGGCCTTCACAGGAAAATATTCTACATAACTATGGTGCTCTGGTCACTGTGTTTTGCATTCTCACTTTGGGGAGGAAAAAACTATTTTCATTTTGAAAATGAATTTGCACCAGAATGCTTTTATTAACATGCCCATTAACTAGCTAAATGTTTTCTACACCTCAGGCATATGCATATCACAAAGAGGGGAATAGGGCATGGCAGTCTTCGTCCCTCCCCTGCTCCAAAAGTGCTATTTTGAGAAATACATCCTTTGTGATTAAAAATAAATACATATTACATGTGCAGGTTCAGTTCCCGGCAGGGGACTAACTGCCCAATGATCAAGAAAACGCACATGTGAAGTTTGCACATTATATCACCATAACCGCATAGTAAATAGCATTGTCCAGTTGCACACACTCAGAAACATGTAGAATCAGGAAGCTGGGAAGCTGCTCGCCTAATTCGAATATGCTGGCTTTTATAGTAAGGTGAATGCACACCTACAAAATTCCTAGCCGACATTTTGCTTCTGAATTTCATCATTGTACTCACTCCAAAGATAATGTCTCAGGAAAATAAACAAGAAGAGAACACTGAGAATTTGAACTGGGGCAGAAAGGAGAAAGGTTCTGCTCTTTGGACCTGGGTGACAGAATCCATGCACTATCAACATTTCAGTTTGCAAACTTGCTATGTGAAAAATCCAAACATACAGAAGGACACTTTTCTTTATTTCCAGGAAGCAATTGGCAGGCAGGATTCAACAAAGGTGCAACTGACAATGACCCCAGTGTCCCTTCAGCCTCAACTGTCCCTCTCAAACAGAGTGCAAAGGCTTCGTAGACTTGGGTTTCTTTAACAGGTGTCAGGTACTGATGTTGTAGTTCAGAATCTGCTGGTGTAGACAGTATCTGACGCTGGAATAGCAGCGATTAAATAGGAAGGGGTAGGCATGCAATTGTCACTGTGTACTGGGGTGCCCCGCTGTGAGGCTAAGAGCACAATCTTCAAAATTAAGATGAGATCATACCCAAGCACACCATAAGGGCATCACTGATAAGCACAGTGTGCAGATACGCCCAGGCAGACAGGTGGGCAGCTCACAACCTGGCCCTAAGGTTGCAGTCCTTGGGGTATAGCTAAGTGCATCACTGACTGTTTCCATTGTCAACTCTGTTAGTTTTAATATGAAAGGCAGTGACAGAGTGGAGCAGGGAGTCGCTGCCACGGGCAGGCCTTTCTTTGCTTTTCTTATGAGAAAGGATCTTTCTCCTTCAGTGACTTGTTAGAACAATGTCTCTGTCACCTACAGAAATTTGGCAATATCACAATAATAAATTTAGAGGAAAGTACCCCACCCCAGTTGATTGTTTTTAAACAGTACATCTTGTTTTCTTTCAGGAATGTATTTTTTTTAAAAAACTCATTCCAGTTCACTTTTTAAAATACATTTTTCCAGGAATGTCAAAAATGTTTACATTGACAAGATGATCCCACATGAAAATAGCTTTCACTCTTACCCTGGACACAAGTGATCTTTCCCTCCGAACTCTTTTGTTTTTAATTCTATAGGCACAATCAATGGACTAATGGCACTGCGCATTTTTGTGCTCTGAATCTGAAGTTAGTTAAATGGGTGTATTTCTCCTTCCTTTCATCTCCTGTGCTTTGGAGCTTGCTTTTGGGAACGGAGCCTTGTCAAGCACAGCTGTCTCCAGGATGAGAGCAGTCAGTATGCGGAAGTAGCTCAAATCATCAGTTTTCACTGCACCAACACGGGAGATAACTGTGAGATGCAGCACCCTTCTTCCACTTCCACTCTCCTAGGTATGAGGAAAGAAACAGCAACACATGCAGGAGGGAGCAGTTGTTTAAAACAAGGGCTATTTCAGAGTCAATGACAACTGTATAGACTGGGACTCAGGGGGAGAAATGGCTAGGGGAAATTCTACCCTCCCTTCAGCCTTCTGTAGTCCCCGCCATTAATGACACGTACGAAAGTAGGTGGCCGATCTGCAAAGGTCAGAGTGCACCAACCAACGTGATTAAGGGCTTTAGTTGCTTCCTGCACCCCAAATTTCCATGTGGTAATTGGATTAGAGTGATTAGAATGGCTAATATTTTACATCATCAACCCACTATACATGAATGTACAGTGTTCTGTTGTTTTGTTTATTTTTAATGTCAGGGCATGTATTTTCATATTTGCTCTTAAGAGCCACAGGTGGAATACCGCAACCACAATATTCTGTGCCCATCATTATTGGCCAATGGATCTTACATTATCGGATACTCCAGGGCTAGAATCAGACCACCTGCAGCACAAAGATGCATTGCCAATTCAGATGCAACGCATGTTCAGCCACAGTTTGTGAACAAAATCTAAAGCCGATTCGGGTTTCCTGCCAGTCTCTGAGAAAGAGTGAAGAAGAGAGGTGGAAAAGTGGACTCCACTGACATCCTTCATGCACCTTCTGTGATCAGGGTAAATAGAAAGAATCACATCTTTAGGCTCCCCCTCCTACTGTGACTCAAGCCACTGTGTAAGGGTAGGTCCCACAGAATCACTGCAGAAATGCTGGCTGTGACATCCGATCTATATGGGAAGAGACCTGGCCAACTTAGGTCATGTCTGTCAGAGTTTTTCAACATCTGCATATCTGGTGATCAGACAACTCAGGGTGCCCTTACTGTCTAGGCCTGGACTGAAAGAAAAGTAAAAGGGGAAAGAAAAAGAACGAGGGAGTGATCTGTATACACAGACAGAGACACATCAAAGCCGTGTGAGTGGTGACGGAGCAGGCAAAAGCCATTCCTGTGTGCTGCTGCACCTTCCCCTGCATGAGAAACGTAAGAAAACAATCCCCTAGGAGGAACAAACGCCTTGCTCCTCAAGAAAAGAGGCCAGCACGGAGGCCGCCTTTGACCCCTTGCTAATGCTGTTGGAATTTTTCTTGTTAAAAAAAAAAAAAAAAATAGGGGGAGGGGGCACTGTATCTTCCACTCGACTCTTATCGGACCACCAGGCAAGCTACACAGAGTTTGGAAGGGCCTATGCAGTCATCATGGCAGAAGGCCCCACAGCCTTTGCACACAATCATGGCTTTGAGCCTGCAGGAGCATTTCAGCTCTAACTCGTCGGTGTTGCTACTGTCCGCAAAGTTCTGAACTGGCATCTGAGTGTTCTGGCCTGCCAGGGCTGGGGTGGCGGCAGGGCTGGAGCCACTTCCCAGAATCCCAATGGACTTTTCAATGGCAGACGCTGCCCGCTTGAAACTTGTGCTCCCGAAGTGTATGGTCGGGTAACTTCCACAGAGCGGCTGCTGCTGGGGTACGGGTATCTTTTGAGCAGCTAATTGGGTGAAAGGTTTCTGAGGCTCAGAGAGCAAGTAGGAAGAAAACTCGGCATTTTTTAATGCAAATGCCTTCAGCTGCTCTTTCACTTCATTCTGGTCGTACGGAACCTGTTTCATGCCCAGCTCGCAGCTGCTGCTCAGACCTTCCTCAAAAGAAAGAGGTTCTGATTTGATATTGCTACATATGCCGGTAGACTGAGGCCAACTAAGTCGCTTAGTGGTTTCCATGGCAACTGGTGGTTGCTTTTGATCGGATGGGACTTCTACAGTAGGGAGAGGAGGAGGTAGTGGAGGTGGTGGAGGGGGTGGGGGAGGCAAGGCCAAGGGTGGAGGAGGGGGCGGAGGGGGGGGCGGCGGAAGCGGCAGTGGAGGATGGACCACTGCTTTGCTTGGCATCATGTGTGTGGTGCTTCCCCCATCCTCGCCTTCCTTTATGGGCATGTTGGGAGACAACATATTGGCTAGTCTTAGCTGGTGAGGTGCTGAAGGAAGATTGACATCTCCCAATGCCTTTTGTTCAAGATGCCTATTGAAGGAAAATGCGTTGCAGCCCCCTGGGGTCTTGGGAGAGGTCTGCAACAGTGCAGCAGTGGGAAGGGGTCCCCTGGCAGCCATGGGCATTTGGTAGAACTGCTGTCTGTGTGAGGTACTAGTGTCAGTGTGGAAGCCTTCGTTTTTGTTCACATGGAACAAACTCGGCTGGAAGCTACAAGCAGGCAGCAGCCGTTTTTGTTGTTTGACTTCAGGGCTGGGCATGATCCTGTTGGTCATGGAGGACTTGTTAAGCCGTTCTTGCTTAAATGGCTGGCTGTGTCCTAGCTGACCCACACCTGGACTGATGACACAGGGTACCGCTTTGACATCTGGCTCCATCGTCATCTTTCCTGGCTCACATTTAACTTGAGCGTGTTCTCCCATGGTCCTAGCTACTCTCTTTTTGGGATGGCTTTCTCGCTTTCTCATTTGGAGTGGTGCTAGAGTTCCTGCCAAATAGCCTTTGCCTTCTGGATTTGGAGAGCTGGACTGCATTTCCACCATGCTTCTCTCCAATCCTGTCTTACCCACTGAGGTAGTTTGAAGGGGCATGGGGAGCCTGTTGATTTCAAGTTTGGCTCCCAATCTTGGCTGCGGTAACACCTTTTCCAGAGGCAGGTTGCCCTGTAGTAACTGTGTCACCAGTGGGTTATTAGCTTCCACAGAAGACAGGCGGCAGCTTGAGCTGCCTGCACTTGGAAGTCTTTTCAGGGTGTCTGTAGTCAAAGAAATAGCCTCTTCTGCAGGGCTCGTGACAGAAGGCTTCACGGCCTGTGTTTGTTGTCCAGTAGCACTGTTTGTGACCTCTGTGGCTGAAGGAGGATGCTCAGGGCCAGGGAAATCCTCAGTGTCCATTCTAAAACCCTTATCTACTTCATGAGGTTCAGGCTTCACAGGAAGACTGACATTGGTGATGAGATTTCTAGGGTGGAGATCGGACACATGCGCATAGTTGGCATGCTCTGTTTTGACAGCCTTCAGCCCACTCTGCTCTACATATTCTTTTTGTTTACTTGAACCTGAGTGACTAAGCACAGGCTGTCCTGTGTTTTTCATTGGGTCTTCACTCCAGCAAATCCGGTTTCCTGGGTTGTACGGATTGCTACAGGTCGTGTCTGTTTCGCTCTTGAAAGTACTTGAGTTTCGTGCCTGCTCTGCAAAGGCATGGCTGGTTGCACTCACTTCCTTGAGTTTATCTGGAAGAGCAAGGGGCAATTCTCGAAGACTGGTGCAAGGGGTCTGCAGTGGCTTACAGTCCTGTTTGGCTGAGGAAGTAGCAACAAAAACAGAAGCATGGTCAACACCTTCACTTGTGACCTGCTCAGGTCTGCTAATGACAGACACCTGAGGACATGCCACAGGCTGTATGGATATGTCTGTCCTCACTGGCCTACTCTGAGGATCCAAGCTTGTGTCTGCATTTCCAATGGAGACAGTAAGAGACAAATTGGAGGTCAGTGTCGTGCTGTGATCCACAATGACTTTACACGGAATGGATCTGTTTATGGTTGCTGGGGCAAAGCTGCCTGGTGGCTGCTGAGGTTTTCCAGAATTGTCTGTCCTGTTTCGAGGCCCTGAACTTTTGTCCAAGCTTTCACCACTTAGCTTGGGAGGACTATCATAAGAGTTTATAGTAAGCATGTTTCCGGAAAACATTGCGACTGGTGGGCGTGAAACCAGTGGGTCAGTGACGGCCACTGAATCTCCACAGTTGAGGGCTGCTCTCATGGTGGCACTAATGGACACGGTGGTCTGTTCTTCACTCCCAGACATGGCTACCTTCTCAGAAGCGAATCTGTTACTAATCCCCGTGGGGGGAATCAAGACAGAGCTAGTGCAGAGATGGTTTGGCAAATTACTTCCAACGGTGGGAGCTGGCACAGAAGTGTACTGACTGGACACTAAGTTAGCAGCCTTGCTGCTGGGTACAAGCAGGGTCTTACCATCCATGGAGTTAGATCGTCCGGTACCTTCTGCAACAGCTGGGATAGGAGTCCTGTCAATACATTTTGGTACAAGGGCTATGCATGGAGTGTCAGATCCCTGGATGGACTTCAACATGCTTATATTACAGGCAGAAATGGTACTGTTTGCACTGTCAACAGACATGAGGACAGAAGATTTGTCAACAGGACTCACAAATGGATGCTCTTTAATTGCTCCCGACACAGCAGTGCTGCAGACAGACATAGGGATGGGGTTGATGGGGCTTTTATTAAGAAGCATGGGTACACTGCTATTTTCAGAAGAGGTAGATGAGACAATTTTCTCAGTTAAATGTGATGCAGGAATGTTGTCATCAGAACTATGCACAGAAAAGTCAGTGGCAGTTTCTGGAATCTGAGGCGGGTTCAGAGGCTGCTGTAATACAGTGGTGGTCTCCCGGAGGTGTGCGGGCTTGTTGCTAGGAGATCTACAGTTTGGATTGATGATGATGACACCAGTGGAACCTTCTATTTTTGTCTCCGGAGTAGAAGAGGCTTCCATGTTGAGAGGTTCTTCCTTGGGGCTGAGAGTAGGCAACCGGGTCTCCTTGGAGGTCTGGAAAAGGTGGACTCGGGCCTGATGTTTTGCAAAGAGCTTAGCTTTGGTCTGCTCTTTGATGTGGGCTAGGGTTCTTGCCTTCCCACCTTCTCCTGGGCTTCCCATGGCTCCTGAGACAATGCTTGCTGCAGCTGCAACTGCAGCAGCTGCAGCAGCCTCTCGCTGGGCACGGGCTTGTTGGGCACGAGCCTTGATGTCTGCCAGGGTCCTGGCTCCTGTGTTCCTCCCACTGCTGACTGATGTGCTAGTGGATGCTCGGGACTCTGCTTTGGAGACTGGCTGGCTCTTGATGATAAAAGGTGGCCCAATTTTAGAAAGCTGTATCTGAAAGAAGAATGAAATGATACTTAGTATGTAACTAGTGAGGAGGATTGTATGGCAACTTAATGAATGGATGAAGACTATGGATATAGCTCAGTTGGTAGAATGCTTGTGTTGCATACATGAAGTCTTTTTATCTCTGCATAAGATTATTTCATACATGGTAAATCACACTTGTGATCAGGATGACTTTAAGAGTCTGAGGCTAGCCTATAGCTACACAGTGAGTTTCAGGTCATCCTGGAAAACATAGGGAGTCTCTCTCTCTCTCTCTCTTTCTCTCTCTCTCTCTGTCTCTCCCTCTCTCTGTTTCTCTCTCTCTCTCTCTCTCTCTGCCTCTCCCTCTCTCTGTTTCTCTCTCTCTCCCTCTCTGTCTCTCTCTCTCTGTATACACACACACACTAACACACACACTACATAGATGATATAGATAGATGATAGATAGATGACAGATAGATACATAGAAAGATAAATGATAGATAGAACAAAAGACTTAGAGACATTTACTTTTAAAATTATCTTCCCTGCTAGAAAAAAACAAACCATCTGAGATGTTTACTCCTAATTTAATCTCTCTTAATCTACTTTAAAGAAAACAGTTCTGGCCAAGAAGCCTGAAGACCACATTTCTCCCTCGGGCTTTGTGTAAAGGTGACCTCCCTCTGATAGGTCACTGAGTGCCTCTGTAGCTACAGGAGCAAAGGGTGGTATGGTTTTGGCAGACTGTTATAGCACCCGGCAGGCTGCCTAACATGTGTATAATAAACATGCTATGGACGTTTATAAATCACTTCAATTATTTCTTGTCAGTGACTCTATGTAGATAGATAATGCTGCACTGAATTCTGTATTGTCCTTGCATTTTCATGAAAAAACAGGGTTGGGTGTCTGGCTACTTTTGTGTTTCAAAGAAAATATGAGTTGGGTGATTTGTTTAACATTGATCATCTAAAGGTACATTGTACCTGTCAAAGTCTAAATTGCTTACCTAGTTTTGCTATCTAATAGACTAAAAAAATCATTATCACATTTAGGAGGCACAAGAGCTAACTGCCTCCCATGGTGAGGCTGTGGTGACCTAAGAGAGTACGCAGAGTCAGGTTGGGGCTGGAAGGGCTCTGGTTGTTGTTTCAATATCATCTGCCCAGGGATTTTACAGTCAGACAGTGACAGAGGGTCTGTGGACTCCTACTTCTGCTGTTCACAGGTATCTGTGCTGTATCTTTCCCTTCTCCACTTCAAACCAGATTTTCCTAGTAAATGTTTATCTTTCTCCCAAACATATAAATGTATTGACATCATAACTCCCTGACAGGCTCAGGAAGCTTCCACCTGGAATGCATTTCTGGATCTCTACATGAATATCTCGTCTCTCTGAGTAGTCTCATCTCTTATGTACAAACTACTTATAACCCATGTTCTCTAATCCATGGCCAAGAATCACATATTTGCTAGAGGGATTACATTTTTGTATCATTCCAAATAATTAAACATATTAAAATTCTACCTAAATCCACTCCATCAAGAGATCATAGCCAAATACTAAGTGTATACTTAGTTTCTGACTTTCTGGAGACATATATCATCTATCATGCATCTATTATACACTGACCTAATCTATTTATATATATTCAAAAAAAGCACATAGCATTTAGAAAATCAAATTTTGATTAGAAAAATATCATGGGTTTATCTAAAAAAAATATAATTCCTCCATAAAGTGTATTTAATGTTTATTTTTCCGTGGTTCAGAAATTAAAGACTTATTAAATGGTTTGCACTAGCCTTTGTAATGTTTAGAATCTCATTTAAGACATGACTTTATTAAGTGGAATATCTACAACACACTCTTAAAACTCAGGCTTGTAAAGATCCCGGATCACTTATAAAATAGGGTGTAGTGGCGCAAACAGAGAGGCTGGTGCCTTTTGAAAGCTGAAGATGTTCTTAATTCTACCACTCTCCGTGAGGCAATATCCACCGTATAAACATAAATTGGCATAGACAAAAGCCACAAATAAATAAGGCGAAGCACAGCAAAATTTACAACCAGAGATTTCTCTGTAATCAATCCTGATTTTCAGTTTCCTTACCCACCTACAACTTTTTAAAAACTGTTTTCTTAAAAGTAAACTCCTCCAGGATAAAATAAAAGAATGTAAACAGGGTTATCTGTTCAAAAAAGCTCTATAATTTGGTGACATCTGAGGCCTCTTTAATATCTTGGAAACTAAAATCTTGGACTTCTTGATACAACTACTGCCTTCTTGCTCAGTTAATAAAGAACTTTTGTTAATCTGCTTAGGAAATATTCAAAAGTGCCCCATTCCTTATCCTTGGCAGTGGTGGTTGGGTGTTGAATGTTTGTTGGACCTTCCTTCATCTCTCAGTCATGGCTTGGCTTCTGATACTTTCCACAAACCTGTGGAACTTTAACGTATCTTTCACACTTCCTAAGTTTCTCCTCAGTATCTTGAAATCCTCAGCAGTACCAACCTCTCCATGTTGTGTAAGATCCCCTATGCTCTGCTCTTCTCCATAGTGATCTTAAATCTTTCTGCCAAAACATGGATGGTTCAGATCTTTCATGGGCTCAATGAAAGTTTTTTTTTTTTAATGATTAAAAAAATGTATGTGTTTGTGCCACACTGTACTGTGGAAGACAGAAGGCATCACATCCTCTGGCACTGGAGTTATAGGTGCTGTTGAGATATCTGATATGGATTCTGAAACTAAATGTAGGTTCCCTGCAAGAGCTGTAAGTGTTCTTAGCCACCAACCCATCTCTGAAGGCTTCTCTATACAGTTTTTTAAAAAGATAATTTAATGTTAGAGTGGATATGAATAGATTAGTTTACAGTTTGCTATGTAAAGCCCGAAAAGAGAAATATCTAATTAATTTCTGAAAATTAAGTTTCCAGACAGGGGAGCATACCTCCAGAATAATCTGCTTTAAAATCCATACCTTGAGAGGGGGAACCCTAGGTTCCTCTCGCGGAGGCTGCTCTTTCTCAGGAGAACTGCTGGATGCTAGGCTTCGGGCTGACTGGTCCTCTTCTATCCTGGCTCTTTTCTCTTTACAGATTCCGAAGCTATGCTCTACAGTTTTCCTCTTTGAGATCTCTGACTCTCGACTTTCAGTTCTTATCCCATCGGGTGACTTGGAAGGCTCTGATGGTTTGGAATTATGTGAGGTCTCCAGCCTATTCAGTGTACTGGCCTGCTTATGTATTTTGTTTCTTGAGCCTTCTAGAAATGGAGCCTTATCTACTGACAGGACATACTGCTTGTCCTGTAGTTTAGCTGGTGGAATCTCATTTCCTTTAGTCTCTGTCTCCTCAGAAAAGACAGGGACTTCTATTGACGAGGACAAGCCTTTCTTTTCAGTTCTCTGCAGGACACTGTGGTTTTTAACTTTCATCACTTCTGTAGTCGGAAGTTCTGGCATGGAAGGAGGGCAGAGATTCTCCATATCAACATGAGAGTGACAAGGCTGCTGAGTCAGAGTCTGGCTGTGCAGTTCTTCAGATGGAAGTGCTTCAGACACAATGGAAGAATTCAGGCTGATGGTTTCTGGGATGTTGGACAAAGATTTAGTGTGGCAGAGAAGGTTCTCTCCCAGGGGCTTAGCGGGGATAGAAGGTTCATCTTTCTGTGGGGACAGAGCTTCTTCAGATCCCGAAGGTGACTTTCTCTGTTGATGCACCATTCTTTCACTCAAGGAAGAGCTAGAAATTGGAGAAGTCTCTGCAGGAATAGGCAAACTGGATACAAAAGGCGTCTCAGAGGTGAGAAGCATGGAAGACACTGAGGACGTTTCTGATGTCAGTGGTAAATCAGACATTGGAGACGCTTCTGATGTCAGAGGTAAGTTGGACACTGGTGAAGCCTCGGAGGTCAAAGGTAAGTTGGACATAAGAGATGCTTCTGAGATTTCGGGTGAGGTGGCTAGTGGAGAGACTTCTGACATCAAAGACGTATGAAGGCCTTCATCAGTAGGGCTTCTCTGGTTGTACTTTTCTGCATTCTCAGTGCTGGACACCTCAGAACAGAACGTCGTTTCCAGAGAGGCTGGGGTGCATGACTCTTCAGATGTGGACTGTGTTTCCCCACCTGGGGATGGAAGGCTGACACATGCGCCCTCTGGGCTCTCAGAGGAGAAGGAAGTCTCAGAGACACAAGCATTTTCCGAGAGCTGTTCTTCAGGGTCACTCTGTAGCTCCATGTCTACAGCGATCCCTTCATTTGGAAACTGGCTTTCCAGAGAAGATGGCCCTGCTGTCAGGGTTATAGTGCTGGTCTCTACAGTGGTTTCTTGTTCCTTCTGTTCTGCATCAAGGATATGAGTGACAGACGAAGTGCAAGGAACAAGAGAGTCACAGATTTCCAGTTGGTCAATAACTACTGACATTTCTTCCTGGGGACATTCCAATTTCTCATCTATCTTCACTTCAATGTGAGGTAAAGTTTCTAAAATATCATTCATCACAACACAGGGCTCCAAGTTATCTTCAGGGCCTGCTAACTGAGGCTCTTCACAAGAGGTGGCTGGACTTTCAGACTCCTCAGAAAACTCCGGAATGGCCTTAAGATGTTCATCTTGGCATTCACAGATACTCGTCTCCACCTCTTCGGCCACTTCCTCCTGAATCACAGATTCCTCGGGGATGAAGATGTCTTCTATTTCTGATTCTATCATTATATCCTTCGCTGGAACTTCTAACATAGGACAAATGGTAGTGCAGAAGTCAGGCTCCAAGGCAGCTGGACTTTTCATGATTTTCGGTTGCTGTTCCTCTAATGAAGTCTCCGCAGAAGCAGCTGGAATGCCAGAGTTGCCGTGCGAGGAACACCCCTCAGCTCCATCATGGCTCGGTCCAGAGGTGAGCTTTGTGGATTCTTCCCTGGACATGCCCAATCTGAACAGAGATTACAGACATTATTATACAGTCACAAAGCAAAAGGCTCAGATTGGCTATTTTACAAGGTCATTATTCAATAAAAGCGAATGTATCAACTTAATCATAAAACCGCTAAGTCACATGACTAAATTATGTTAAATAGTTCCTGAAAGCCACACTTCTGCCTTTATACCTAAACGAAGCTTCAGCTAATTAAAAAAGGCGATTTTTTTTTTTTAAATAAGCAAAGGGTTACAAATCTTACTTGGTATTAGTAAAGGGAATTTGAATGGTACAAATAACAATGAATCAGAAAATATGGCCTGAGAATTAAAGAATAAATAAAAACCTAAGGTTTTTTTTTTAAGTCAAAAAGTAAAAAGATGTCTGTTGCAGACTCCCAAGCTAAACTCTTGCAGAGAGGCAGGAATGATGAGCAAAGGGTGGAGAAACCCATAGAAACAGCTGACCTGAACAAGGGGAAGCTCATGGATTTCAGTCTGATACCTGGGAAACCAGCACAGGACTGACCAAGCCCTTCTGAATGTGGGTGTTAGTTAGGAGAACTGGGCAGTCTATGGGGCCTCTAGTAGTGGATCAGTATTTATCCCAAGTATATGAATGGACTTTGGAGCCCATTCCACATAGAGGGACACTCTCTCAGCCTAGACACATGGGGGAGGGCCTAAGCCCTGCTCCAAATGATATGACAGACTTTGAAGATCCCCATGTAAGGCCTCACCCTCCCTGGGGAGCAGAAAGGGGATGGGATGGGGTTGGGAGGGAGGCAGGGGAAAAGGGGAGGGTGAGGGAACTGGGATTGACATGTAAAACAAACTTGTTTCAAATTTAAATAAAAATATCATAAAAAGAAAAATCTACTACTATCCTCAAAATATTATACAGTAACACTTAATTAAAAATGACCCAAAATTTAACAAAATAAAAGGAAAAGCCCAAGTTATAATGTAAATAATCCCTCCTGAGAGGAATAGGGGATCAGATGAATTTATGAGTAACTTTATGATGTTTTAATGGTACTTTACTTAATATATTCTAAAATCATTTTTAAAACTTCTTTATGTCTTTAATTATACTCTCTATGTTACAATTAATGGCAAAAATAATATTTTAATTGTGAAACTAGCTTTTAGTTGATGTTGAATCTTTATATATTGTGAGATTATTACCCTTAATAAATAATATATTTAAGTGTTATCATCAAAAAATACAGAAACTTTAAAGTGTGCAATGGAAATAATATGAATGGGAGTTTACTGAAATATATCAACTTTTAAAGTCAAAATGACTTTTAAAGATTAGATGTCTTAAAAACAATCTAAGAAATGCTACTTGATATGCCATATTTGGTTGATATCCATGGGAGGCCTGCTCTCCTCTGAATAGAAATGGAGGAGGGGGGGCAGAAAGGAGGCAGGGTGAGGGACTGAGAGGGGAGGAAGGAGGGGAAACAGCAGTAAGTTTATTAAAAAATAAGTAAAACGAAATGCTTCTCAGTCTCTATTTTAGCATGTACTTGTCTAATGTGAAGAATAATAAAACAACTTGGAGTTATTAAAGTTATTCTACTAGATGATACCTGTGTCCATCAAGTATCTGTATATGCCTTACTATGAATATATTCCATATGGATAGCAGAGAAAAATCCCCAGATATTCTATCCTAACATTAGGTCCCTGAGCCAAAGCTAAGTGGAATTATAGTGAAGTCTGCAATGAATCACTGTTTTCTTCATTTTATGTTGCAGCATCAGCAGCAGATGGTAGAGAAATGCACCATAAATGAAACCAAATTGGGGTGCAGGCAGTGAAGAGGTTTGGACAGCAATATTCTTAGAAAAAGAGAGCAACAAAAAGACAAATGGTGACAGTCAGCTGAAAGGGGTCTGGTGCCATGGCGCGTCTCTCATACAGTGGGGAGTCTAAGTAGTGTAGGAATAATGAAATAAAAGAGAAACTTAGTGTCCCGTGTCAGTTCTCCAAAATGAAAGTAAGACAGTCAAGAGCAAGAACAAGCTAACTTATGTCATGGAGTAAAGCCCCAACCTACTGATGGTCTACAGCAGTGGTTCTCATGCTACAACCCTTTACAACAGTCCTTCATGTTGTGGTGACCTAAACATAAAATTATTTCCATTGATACTTCATAACCGTAATTTTGATACTGTTATGAATAGTAATTTAAAGATCTAATATGCAGGGTATCTGACACGGAACCTCTGTGAAGGGGTCATGACCCACAGGTTGAGAAGCACATTG
The DNA here is from genome assembly GCA_030556225.1 of Cricetiscus sungorus. Taxonomy (NCBI): domain Eukaryota; kingdom Metazoa; phylum Chordata; class Mammalia; order Rodentia; family Cricetidae; genus Cricetiscus; species Cricetiscus sungorus. Next base: position 137,209,054 of record JANBXA010000651.1, read on the forward strand.
GTCTATAGAAAGACGTTAGTCTAGAGCCTGATAAAATTGGTGGGAAGGTGTTACTCATGGTATGGTAGCTATTTTGCGTCTCTTCATCAAATATCCTTGGGAATCTGAGAAATATCCAAACTTCTTGGTGAAAAATGTACATGCTTGTGAAATTGTTTTTATAACTGTTCTTAATTTTTTACTTTTATGTGTACTGATGTTTTGTCATGGGTGTCAGATGCCCCTGAACTGGAGTTAACAGACCATTGTGAGCTGTCATTTGAGTGATGAGAATTGAACCCAGGTCCTCTGAAAAAGCAGTCAGTGCTCTTAAACATTGACCTATCTCTTCAGCCCCCATAAATTAGAATCCATGCTTTTGCGTGAGTGTGTGTGTGTGTGTGTGTGTGTGTGTGTGTGGTTTCAAGATAGGGTTTCTCTGTGTAGCCCTAGCTGTTCTGGAATGCTCTCTATAGACCAGTCTGGCCTTGAACTCAGAGAGATCCACTTGCCTCTGTCACCTGAGTGCTGGGATTAAAGGCATATGCCACTACTGCCCAGCTGTGAAACTTATGAAAATTATTTATGGAATTAAAATTTTGAGCAATTCATTGAACTTCATTATATAAACTATAATATTACTTAGCTTCATTTTCCCTGCTATCTATCTAACCTTTTATAATAACGACAATGTAGATGCATCTATGGGGGGATTTCAGGCTTGTCCTTTATGGCTTTTAATGCTGCCAGGCTTCGGTATGACCTACCTTCTAACAATGTGAATTTCTGGGTTCAACTCCTAGAGATGCTACCTCAATATATTTGAAGTGGGTCTTGAAATCTATTTGTATGTTTAAATTTTCCATTAAGGATTCTGATGTTAGCCTGCCTTATTTTTGAGTTTTGAGAAACTATATGAATTATCTCTATTTAGTTTCCCATGTGTTTATGTAAATCTAAGAATCTTGCTAGATCAATCAAAGAAATTTGAGTCCACATTAGGAACAGTACCAATTAGGACAACTCACCAAGGCTGGCTCATGCTAAATAAGAAGCCTTTTGTAACCAAGATGTGGTGGCTCATGCCTTTAATCCCAGCATTTGGGAGGCACAGGCAGGTGGATCTCTGAGTTTGAGACCAGCCTGGTCTACAAGAGGTAGTTCCAGGTTAGGCTCAAAACCATACAGAGATACCTTGTCTCAAAAAAACAAAAAACCAAACACAACAACAAAAGCCTTTTGTGGGCATATGACTGTGTATATGTGTGTGCACGTCTCATGTGTGTGCATGTGCACAACTGGTGTGTGTGTGTGTGTGTGTGTGTGTGTGTGTGTGTGTGTATGTGTGCACGCGTGCAACTTGGTTGTGGGTACAGTTTCTGTCACTGACCTTTGAGCTGACCAAACAGGTAAGGTCAGCTGACCAACAACCCTACCTCCCAAGTGCTGAGGTTGTAATTGTGCCATCACACATATATTTCACATTAATTCTGGAGCTTGTCTGAGCCCCTGATGGTTGCTCAGGAAGAACTTTATGGAGCACGCTATTCCCTTCTGCACATAGACCCTTTAGCAGGGATTCCTTATGCAGAAAAGCTCAAGTGAGATTTCTGGGGTTATGTTATTCACTGCCAGGAGAAATTTATGAAATGAAACTAAATGGCACAAAAGATGTTACCTGCACCAAACTCTGCCTTCTATGCAAACAGTAGTCAGCACAAGTTTCTTTACAATGGCTGGGAGTTACAATCAATAGCTTTGGGATCTCCTTTCCTAGAAATCTGATTGTCAGAGACAGAGATCTTCCCAAACAATGTCTTTCTGCTAAATAGGATGCAGAGGGGAACTGCTTCCAGGTTAATTCAGTTACGGCCATATACACATGTGGTTACTACTGTTTACTTTTTAAAAGCAGCATGGCTAGGGAGATGGCTCAGCAGATAAAAGTCCTAGCCATACAAGCATAATGACCAAAGATTGGTCTTCAGAATCCATGCAGAATGCTGGATACAAGGGTCAGCACCTGTGATACACAGCACTCCTACAGTGAGAAGGGAGGCAGGTACAGGAGACCCAGCTAAAGGCTGCAGGGCAGGCTAGCCTGGAGTGCATAATACAATGGCAAAGCCCAAGATCAACACGGTGGAAAGCAAAGGCAGACTCCTGCCAGTTGTTCTATAACCTCTACACAGGTGCTGTGGGTGACGTTCCTGCATGCACCCACACACCATACACATAAGCACACTGAATTTAAAAAACATAAACAAACTCACATGCATATCAACATATTAAATAAAACCAGGCTACACAGATAAAGTGGAACATACAATTCCTCAGATTCTTTCCAACACACACTTACTGCAATGGACACATAAAGGAAGTCACTATTTCGAAGGGACAAGCATGAGAATTAAATGTGTCTAAAATTACTTGTCTTTACAATACTCATAAATGAAAATACGAGGGTTAAAACTAAGAGAATTTGATCAAAATCTACTTAAGAAAATCACAACTGTCTTCTTTAGGATTCCACATGTAATTTTTGGTCCAAGATGAATTTTCATGAACATGTTATAGACCTTGAAGAGCCATTTTTAAAATTTAAGTGCTGATATGCCACTATAATTTTACCTGCAATTTCGTACACTTGGGGGCCATTGCCTTTTATCACAGGTTTATTGAGTTTTACAGCAGATGAGGGTGCCTTGTGAAGCAGAGAATTATATTTTCATTTCCTTCTAAAAGAAATGAGAGAGAAGCTCTAGTACTTACCTTTCTCCATAAAATCTCTCAAAGAATTTTTCTTTCCAAGGTTCTGTTTTCTTTTCCTTCTCAATTTCTTGCCTTATGCGTAATTGCATTTCTGGGGTAAACTCTCCTAGAAAGAAATTGGCAGCAAATTGAATTAAAATGGTCATGTCTTCTGCCAATTCAGGAAGACCACGTTATTCATTTGAGTAAGATTCAGTGAATATTAAAGGTAAGAAGTGCAATGATCATATTTCTAATATTGCCCCTTTTATGAACATCGCTCAAACGGTCATTTCACGTTAGACCACCATTAAACATTTGGCAAAGTTATTGCGTTCTATGGGCTGCAAATGAAACTGTATATCCACTGTCCTGAAGGAAACCATCCTGAGGGAAGCACAAGGTGCATAATGGACTATGAAATATGGTCAAAAACCCTATACAGGCCATATGAATAATATACACATTGACGGTACAGAGAGGGCGGCACTCGATTTTTCCTAAGTCAATTAAAGAGGATTACATTTAGGAGTTGATTTTTGAGTTCTCTTGTAAAGGATGAGCAGGCTCCTGACAGTGATTAGATCACAAGGCATGGAGACATGAATATGCATATTTATGTCCTTTTGAGTGGCCAATTTTGAGCAGACTATTGGAAAAAATTGAGTAGGAAAGGAAAACTGGAGTCAGTTACCCAATGCACACTCAGAGATCAGCATTTTTTTCAGGAGACAGGATCTCCTGCTGGCATCCCATAATGGGAGAGCACAGCTAGGTATGTAGTATGGCAAGATAGGTGACAAGAGGGTGGAGAAATCAGGACTCCTGCCCGAACAGCATGGAGGGGAAGATGTGTATTACAAGTGAGCCAAGCAATAGTGGGGGTGCCAACAGGAATCTGATTAAAAGTAGAGACTCAGATGCTGTAAGGTTTAGAGTATGAAAGTGTGAGGGTGAGGAAGAGCAACAGTTCAGAGAGAGCAGAAGGAAGAACAGAAAAGCAAGGAGGAAATCCTAGGCTTAGTACAGAGCATTTGGGTTGGGACTTGAGAGTCTGAGACACAAGCAATCGAGATCTGCACAGACTGGAAAAGGACCAGGGTGAGGGAGAAGGGACCCATAAGAACTGGGAGCTGATAGACAGTAGCATAAGTCTGGGTGGTAAACAAGGCTGCTTGGGGAACATGTACTGTTCAAAAGAAAGTCTTGTATTAGAGATGTCATCATTTGCTGTGAAAAAGGAGTTCCCAAAATAAGCTGTGAAAGGGCCATGAGAATACAGGCCCAGGGAACATCTGAAATATACTGTGAATGTCTAAGGTAAAATGGTTATATGAAATGGTAAAAAGTACAGATCAAATAGAATCCAATGCAGTATGAGGGAAGGGAGTGACACATGAAGACGGAGAGGAGGGTGTGAAAAATAGCCATCAGAATTCACTAGGAGTAGTTGCAGTATCCTGGTCAGGCCAGCAACTGGAAGCAAGGGGCTTAATGCACTGCATTTGATCTTTTAGTTCTTCCAAAGTCTGGGTTGCTTGAAAGGAAGGATATGATGATGGAAGCTTCAGGAAAAGGAGTGTCACAGTTTCCCTAGAATCCAGGAGATTTGGAAAACAAAATGGATTAAACTATGTCATAATTTCAAAAGACATACCAAAATGTATTTGAAATGTCTATGGTATATCACATATACTTCAAAAACGTCTGATATCAAAAATGCCAGGTATCATCAAAGAATGAGTGAGCTCCATTAGAAAAAGGTGGAATTGCACTAAATGTAATACTTTTCAGGGAAAGACTTGGGAGTCAGAGGAAGACACAAAGCTCAGTTCTGCATGTGAAAATATGAGCTCTATAGTGTGTGCTCTATAGTGTATATATGCTCTACTGTGTATGTACTCTCCAGTGTGGACACCAGAGTGTGTGCTCTACAGTATATGTATGCTCTCAGAATAGTTGGACACAGCACAGTATATGTATGCTCTACAGTGTATGTACTCTCCAGTGTGGACCCTCCAGAGTGTGTGCTCTACAGTATCTGTATGCTCTACAGTGTATGTACTCTCTAGTGTGGACACTCCATGTGTGCTCTACAGTATATACTCTACGTGATATATGCTCTACGTGATATACTCTACAGTGTGTGTCCTCCAGAGTGTGTGCTCTACAGTGTATCTATGCTCTACAGTGTATGTACTCTCCAGTGTGCACACTCCAGAGTGTGTGCTGGCAGAGTGTGTGCACTCTACAATGTCTGTCGTCAACAGAGCGTGTACTCCACAATGTGTGTATTCTCCAGGGTGTGTACTCTACTGAATGTGTGCACTCTACTTTTTGTGTATTCTAGTGTGTGTACTTACACGGTGTACTCTACAGAGTATTGTGCTCTGCAGAGTATGCACACTCTACTACAACATGTGTATTTTACCACAGTATGTGTACTCTAGCAGTGTGTGTTCTCAAACAGTGCATTACTAGCATGAGTGCTCTAGAAGCATATGTTCAATTTAACATAGCATGTGTGCTCTAGTAAAGTACATGAATTCTACAAACACAGTACATGTGCCCTAACATAGTACATGTACTCTAGCAGTACATGTGTACACTGTGCTATAGGAGAACATGTATATTCTGACATAGTGCATGCACTACAGCAGAGTGAGTGCGCTCTAACATAGTACATGTGTCCTTGCAGAGCATGACATAGCATAATATGTGTATTCTAGGAGAGCATGTGCATTCTAGCATAGGACCTAGACTCTAACACAGTACATATGTCCTAGCAGTGCACTCTAATGTAGTACCTACACTTTAACATATTACAGATGCTCTTGCAGAACCCATGCACTCTAACATGGTAACTACAGTCTATATATAATAACTAAACTCTAACCCAGTACATATGTGAAGGGAGATGTTATTCTGTATATGTTTCTCTTATGGTTTAATGAATAAAACACTGATTGGCCAGGCAGTAAGATAGGTGAGTCTAGGAGACAAGGAGAAATCTTGGAAGTGTAGGCAGAGAGGAGTCATGATGTGAGCCTGGGAAGAGAGGACACATGAGGTGTACTCTGGTAAGATAAAACCATGTAGAAATACATACATTAGTAGTTATGGGTAAATAATTAAGACAGAGTTGGCAAATAAGAATCCCAAGCCACCAGCCAACAGTTTCATAATTAATATAGCATCTGTGTGTTCATTTGGGGCAAGAGGGCTGCAGAACTGGATGGGAAATACCACAACACCTATGATCTAGCAGCATTGTGCACTCTAACGAAGTATTGTGTTCTAAAAGTACACATGCTCTAGCATGTCACATAATAACAGGAAGCTTAAAATTTACCTTCTGCCAGTCGCTGTTTCCACCCTTGTGCTGCGTATGCAAAGAATTCGTTATTTAGAGCTGAAGTACTGAGGCGTAAAATTCCATCACTTCCCATCTAGGAAATAAGCGGACAAAACAATAGTCCATCAGAAATAATTCAAAGTGAAAGCATGCAAAAGAGAAGCAAAAACCAAGTAGTATTAAGTGTGTGTGTGTGTGTGTGTGTGTGTGTGTGTGTGTGTGTGTGTGTGTGTGTGTGTATTAAGGACTGATGGCAGAGGAAGGAAGGAAAGGAAAAGGAGCTCAACCAAAGATGACTCCTAGGGCATCAATCTGCTTGCTGACTTCCAGCACAGAGACAATTAGTTCTGTCCCTGACTGTAATTGTGGACTGACTATAGAAGATAAAAAGATGAAGCAGTGCCAAGCAGCTAAGCATTAAGTTACTGGGAATGAAGAAGATCAAAAGATAAAGGCGGAGGGAATGCATGGGGGGGCATGAGTAGGACAAATCTATGTAAACCATGGAACTGGTGTGATATAGAGAGCATAAGGAATGGGTGGGTCTTTTTCCATTTTGCCAGCATCCGTATAAGACACAAACATGTTAAGTTCATATAGGTGACACATCAAGGATCTGTTAAATAATTTGTTTGAGTATATGTGTGTGTGTGTGTGTGTGTGTACATGTATATAGATGTGTGTTTTTTGCATATACTGTGGTGTGGATGTAGAAGTCTGTGGACACCTTTCTGAGTTGTTTCTCTCCTTCCACCATGTTGGTATCGGTGATCAAACCCAGGGTATCAGGCATGGCAGCAAGTATCTTTACTTGCTGGGCCTTACTGTCATTCCACAGTGACATATGTCTACATTTTTATTATTTTTCTACACTCTATCTTGTTCCACACAAAGGATAACTACATTAAATATTTAATGCAATGATTGCATGAATATATCAGATAAGCCATCATTCAAGAAGAAAGAGGAATATGGATAGTTTGAAGACACACACTATCTGTCCAAGACTGGATCATGAAAAATCAAAGTGAGACAAGATCAAGAACATCTCAATCTAAGAAGAATCTGGCAGCCACTAAAATATTCCCAAGCACAAGATTTCATTCATTCATTGTTTACTCTCCATTTTTATCATTATTTAACAGATACCTTTTAGGTCACCAGTTACATATGTGGTCCTTGTATGGGTGCTAGCAATGAAGAAAAAAGTCCCTCTCCTTAAGTTATTAATATATTCTACACAGAGCAAATGATTGTTTCTTCTATAGCCTTTCCATTTACTTGTGTTCTGTGTGGTTGTGATGATTAATACTGACTGTCACAAACCCTAGAATCATACAGGGCACAAACTTTTGGGCATACCTGTGGAGGATTTTCTAGATTGGGCTAATTTATACAAGAAGACCAACTCTAATGTGTCACACCACCCTATGTGTTGGGAGCCTGAATGCAGAGAAGAAAGCAAGCTATGGGCCAACATTCATCTCCACCTTGCTCCTAGCTGCAGAGGCTTTAATCAGCTGCCTCATAAAGCCACCATCATGATGTCTCTACTGTGATGAACTGTAAGCTCAAGTTATGATCCAAGATAAAGACTTTGTTCCTTACATCTTATAGGGTATTTGGTTACAGGGACTTGTAAGTAATATAGTAGCTATGGTACAGCTTTGTGGTCATCATGACAAGATGAAAAACACCCCAGCCATTCTGTCTCTTGACTGGATAATTCTAGAATATCATTTTTATAATTCAGTCTAACCACTGAACCATTAGGTGCCACTTAGTGGTAAGTCTCCAATGGCTAGAATACATGGATCTGAGAGCTAAGAATAGAATGAGCTTGATGAGCTAGTTCCAGTACCCACATGTCTGTTTCATGCATCTTGTGTTCTAAATTCTAGAGTCAGTGAGATTAGAAGTCCCCCTTCCAGGTAGGTCACTTGTACTGGGTCATGTGGTTCATTTTTCTACTACCATTATTTGGAGTCATGAATGCTCTGTGCATTATAGGAAAATTAATATCATGCCTGATGCATGAGCTACCAGCAGCAACCCTTCTCTAATATGCAGCACCTAAATGTGCCTCCAAATGGAGGCACAACCATCTCTAGATTAGAAGTAGTCTACTAGTAGACAAAGGGATGAGTTAACACTATAGTAGCTAAGCTTTGCCTGGATCCCTTCCATTTCATATGCAGTGGGGGCCACAAGGCGAAGATCTACTACACATATGGAATCATCCAGAGGCAAAGGGCTGCTTTTTCCAGAGAGGAACACTGAAAACACTGAGCATTTACTGACACAGCTTGATGCATGAAAAATAGCATCACAGTGGTCATTAGTGCCAAGGTGGTCACAGGCTCACTTTCCTCAGGGTGATATCTGGGTCATGCTACCACACCTACATCAGGAGAGATGGTCTACGGATATGATAATAAATGGATTTTTAGGGGAGATAGGAGGAATGGCAATCTTAAGTCTAATTTAAGACTAGTGCAGCCTGTAGCTATCCCGATCACCCTTATTCTTTCCTTTTTCCTTACTTCCTCCCATTACTTTATCCACCTTCCAAGTATTTGTGACAGAGTAGTCTTCATCTGATGCACTGCAAGTGGTACAAGTGCTAGACTGAACCAATGGTGGTGTAATTCCATCTGTGTCAAGAAGCCTATGCAATACATACCAGCCAGGATAATGATGATTGGATGCCCTAAGCCCACCCATGTCTATAAAGTCTTGAACTTCTGCTCAAGTTTAGAGGTCTCAAAGGCAATCTTCAGGAACAATCTGAGAACAACGCAGGTCCATGGGAAACAGGACTGATTAGAAATAAGACATACACCAAAGTATTTGGGCTTTAACCTCTACCTGGAACTGGGCTACTGAGTGCTTCTCAAATAAATTGTGAGATTCTAGATTAATGATTTCCAGGTGTCAGTTTCCCATTCAATTTACTTCTACATTTCATGACCTTTTCCAGTGTGAACTACAACCCAGGGCACCTGTGAGGCCCTACTCTAGGTATCAGAAAACTTCAAAATGTTGAAGATTCAGAAAAGCCTAAGAGATCTATTAATGTTTAATAAGGATCAGGAGAAACAAATAGGCCGAATAGATGTTTATTCAGATAGAAATAACTCACAACATAGACAGATGAACACCAGCAGGTTCCTGATCCCAAGGATGTCTCTGGATGTAATCCTGTCCCTGTGCTGCAAGCAAGTGAGCTCTCCAAGCCCCCTCCTCAGCCTTGGTTCCCCCAGGTCATGTCTGACCCTGTCTTCACCCCCAATGGGCATGGTCTATGCCACAAGTGTGGGCAAGGTGACTATCTCACTACAGAGATCTATGCCTGCAAAGGTGGCTTCACAAATATAGAAAGATGAGGAGGAAAGGGGCAGCAGAAATGGAGACATCACCAAAATGCCATTGGGAGATTTAAGTGATAGATGATCAAAGGCCTTCAGGATCAAGGAGGCAAACACACCATGGACATGTTAGAAGAAGCTCTGAAATACCCACGATCACTCTGGCAGCAGTAGGTCAACGTCTGCCCTTGTAGCCAAGCAGATTTCCAGAAATGCTACTGAGTATGGGCAGTGATGTGCCTCTAAGCCTGAGATACAGATGGAGGCTGCATGCAGACCTTGGTGGTGAAGGAGAAAAGCTACTCCACCGAGAGACATGAAAATGGAATCAGATCCTGTTTCATAGGTGGATTTAAAGTAAGATTAACAGGTGCTGGGTGAGTTCTTATAAAGCAAAGGAACCAGTGCACCGAGGAGTGCATAAGGCATGGAGGACAGGTCAGACTTGTTCTACATTTGGGGATATGCATGGAGCTGATGCATCTTTAACAGCCTATGTGGTGTTCAGAACTGTGTTCTCCAAAAAGGTTTCCTCACTACCCTTATTTTGGTTAGTGAGAGATTTGAAATGTATCCCTGGCAGCTAACATACAGAATTTCTGTTTCATATATTCTGCCAGGCTCGGGGCTTGGTTACTAATTTTAAGACACAAAGAAACAGATCCAGATTAGCTCTGACAGATTCTCAAAATCTGAGCACATGAAAAACCAAGTGTGATATAAACACATTCTAGAACATGGAAGCTAGCCCTGGAGGAAGAGCATTTTCTTTTCAAATAGAAAGCACATGAAAAGAAAGTTTCCAACCTATGTAAGACAGTACAATTAAACACCCAGGCTAAGATAGACTTAGGAAATACGTGCTAATAAAACTTTTAAAATATACTATTAATTTTATAGACTTTAAAAAATACTGTCTGAAAGAAATAACACTTTAATGAACTAGAACAATAAATATTTCTGAAAGGTTAGTTATTTATTGATGAGCTATAAATTCTGATTTTTTTATTAGCCACGATAGAAACATTCATTCTGAAAAATCTTCTCTCATGATAAAGTATCTAGCTAAACTATTGATCAGATATTCTTCCTTTAAAATTAGCAAGGAAAAAACAACATACTATTTCTGTACAGAAAAATAATAAAAGGAGAAATATATTCATGCACATATCCTGGTATGATGTAAAGATCTAAACTTTCTTGATGAGTTTATCATATGCTTTTGAGGTTGGATATTAAAACACTTTAGCCAGTTATGTTAATACATGTCTGTTATCATATTCTGGGAAGTTCAGCCAGGAGGATTGCTGTGAGTTTGGTGACAGCCTGGGTATATAGTGAATTTTAGGTCATCCTGGTCACCAGGATGAGATTCTATTAAATAACCCCCCCCAAACAAAAGCAAACCACAACAAACCAATGACAAAAATATTGAGACAAAAACATTTAGGAATGGATGGATGTCAAATAGAATTAAAAACACTAAACAAACATTGCTATTTAAGCACTATTCAATATCTAATATTTGAACTTGCACTTAATAAAATAATCCTTTAAGTTATTTGTGTGTGAGAGAGGGTCTCATATAGCCCAGGATTGCCTAACCCTGTCGACGGTGATGAATTTAAACTCCTGCCCTTCCTCCTTCACCTCCCAAGTGCTGCCATAATAGATCATCAAGCTAGACATAGTCTCTAACACTTCAACACTTTTTCCTTATTTTGTTTCTCATCCCGGTGATTTCCCAACACAGTAAGAACATTTATTAGTGGAGTACTGAGAAGTGTGCTGGATGTGTGTGGAAAACTGGCAAACAACAACTCACAACTAGAAACTCACACAACTTAGATTTCATTCTATAGTCAGTGGAGAGTTGATCAATGTAAAGTGAACACCTGACAAAAAGCAAATCACTGTGTGTAGGTAAGCAGCGGGCTGGTTTACGCAGCGTCAGGCAGCCTCCCTTGTACTTCCTGCTAATAAGGGACCAACTGAGACCACACCTCGAAGTGGGAAAGAGCAAAGCAAAGAATAAAACCAGAGTACTCAGGTGTGAGTGAGGGAAAGAGAGGGCGTGAGGCAGTCCAATACCCTGCGTGAAATAGCCAGCAACAAGACCGACGGAATCCTCGACTCCATATAGCATTCAGCACCCAGCCCCAGTGGAGTCAGAAAGCTTTGGGGCTTTAAGCCAGTCATAATAAAATCTTATATTTCAAAGGGACAGTTCAGAATTTTATGTGTGGGAATACTATAAAGCAGGGCTATCTGGCAGTAATATTTTTGTCTCTGCCTTGTAAAAGAAAAAGGAAACATGAAATCATTTCGGAGAGTGCATGTTATTTAATTTGACCTACTTAAAATGCCATTTCAACATATTGTTTGTAAGATATTTCATATTCTCTCTGAAAATTATTTGTTATTCAGTTATATGTTTGTTCATGGCATCTCAATACAAAGTCACCATTCCTCCAGGCGTGATCAGCTAGCTCTATGGCTGGCTATGGGCCGCCATATTGAACACTACAGCTTTATACAACAAGGACTACCCCAGAATCATTAATGTGTTGTGAGGTTTGATTGCTAGACTCCATGAGAACATGGTCGTGATAAGTGGCATAGTAGTCCACACTTGTAACAGGCCCTGCAAGACCTGATCCAGTAAGTGACTTTGTTCCCAGGGTAAAGGAAATACATACACACACACACACACACACACACACACACACACACACACACACACACACACACACACAAAGTTCAGTAGTAAGAGAGCAATTAGAACAATCAGGATTTATTTGCAAAGAAGGTTTAATCACAAATAGGTATGTGTGAGATTATCCAAAACCACTAACCAAATTATAAGATAGCTTCAGTTGTAGCTCTGAAGGAGATGGTACAGGGAGGATGAAGCAAAACCATAGAGGCAGGTAGAAAACAGAGCAAGCAGCATCACAGGTGTAAGGGGGAGGGGTGTACCATTCATATGCTAACACCCATCAAGCCATTTAGAATTATTTAGGTCAACATAGTGTGCAGAACACCACAAAAGCTGTTGTATCCATTAAAAATAATCAATATGATCTTTAGAGGAAAGGCAACTTAGATAATGGGACACTAAACAGGACACTAATTCTAATACAGTGTCATAATAGAAAGCAATGAACTCTGAGCTGTTGTCACTGAGTCATTTATATTCTACTTAGTCAAGAACTATGGTGTGAATTACAATGAGGCCACTCTTTTCTCTAAAAATTGAGTTCTCATTTTTATACACTATCACTCAGTGGGATGCAGACAGCTAAAGAGACTGACTATGTACATTCAGGGTTCACTTGCAAGAGGAAATTTATTTCTTCAGAAGTACATGAAGAGGCATAAAAAGTAAAGGAGACTGTTGAGAGAGAGAAAGCATCAAAAAAAAAAAAAAAGAAATGGAATACAGAAACGTATAAGAATGTGCTAAAGAATGCTTCACAAGTGATGTTTGATAATTATTGTCAAGTATAGACTAAGCCAATATTCCCCAAACTGTGCTTTCCAAACCAGCTAGTAAAGTACAAGACTTCAGGTAAAAGTATCTAAGATTTTGTGCCTACTATTAAATGCAGTTATTTATTTATTTATTTATTTATTTATTTATTTATTTATTCATTTATTTATACTATAAGCATTCTCTAGTATGCTGGAATTTTCATGGGTTCTTATACATAAGAATGTGTTATGTACTGTCTACAAAACTTATCAGCTTGTAATCCTTCCAAAGGGCAATTATTGCTATCTTGTGGAACAATTGCTGTCTGAGAACACAGTCAGGAAAATGACACTCAGCCATGTGTGAGAACAGTCATAAGCAGACAGACCATTAAAGTCTAATGAGCATGCTTATGCTTCCTATGAAATCCCCGTTTAACCAATAAATGAAGATATCTTTAGATCTAGACTTGGAATGCTTTTCAAGATATTTCTAGAATGGCAGAATTAAATGTTCAAAGTAATCATATGGGATGGGAAAAAAAAAAGAAACTTGGAAAATGGTGTCGTAATCCTGCCTCTATTCCCTGAAGGATATCAAGTTAAAACCCCACTGCAGACAGCAACTTGAACATGGTCACAGCTGGTCAGATTTCAGAGAGAAACTGACACTGAGTACATATCTCTACACAGGACATCTTCCCCATCTGCCCACCTTCCCAAGGCTCAGGGGACAGCATGGAAGGCAAGACAGAAAGACAGCAAGAAGCAGTAGGGAAGGACAGATGTAAAATAGTGTTTCCTGGATATGGCACAACTGTCAAACTTTTAATGTCCCAGTAGTTATGCTTCCCTGCATCAGATCTGTGCAAGGTCAATCCAGTCAGTACTCTTGCAATGGTAGGGAAGGGTTCACGGGTCACGAAGTCCCTCCCTTATCTAAGGAGCTATTGACAGCTGATGGGTGTAGAGGAAGGACAGCCACATTTCTTCAGCGATATGAGCCCTGGTAGGCTGCTCATACATACTCTGTTGGGTAGCCCCCAGATCATGCAAAAATCGACAACAGTAATTAGAGTTAGCAGGTTATAAAAAAAAAAGACATGAAGTGGTGAGGGAGGTGTGCTGGAAAAAGGGCCATGGAGGCATTGGGGGGGGGTAGGAAGTACATGTGCTAAAAAGACACTGTGTATATGGATGGAAATCTCAACAAATAAATAAGAATATTATTTAAATTTCATTGCAGGCAAGTTTCATTATATTCTATTCTTTTTTTAATCTTTATGTGCACAAGCAACTTTTATAAAAGTGAGATTTTCATTATACTGACATAAAGACATACAAGGATTTTTTTAAAGTTATGCCATTTTTATCCTTTCACCCAATTTTTAAAAAATGCACAGAATCAAAGTAAAATGAACAAAAGAAACTTTGGAGAGAAAATATTATGAAAAAAATCAACATTTAGATGGAAGAGTGGAAGGCTTTTGTGTCATAATTGTTATGACAGCATTTCAAAACTCATTTTCATAATAAAAGCCTCCCCTGTTCTTTGCCTAGATGATTGCCTTTCTTCCCACTGCCTGCTGCTTTTGTGAGCAGCAGGCAATGCCAGGACGAACTCAGGAGGTACGAAGTTCAGCACAGAAGGTCGGGAGCTGGGTCTGCTATGCCCAGGAGGAGGCTAGCTGTCATTCTGAACTAGAAGCAATTCTGGCAGAGGCATGGCCAGGAGTACAGGACATCTGATTATTGAGATCTGAATATATGTATTGTAAAGGGACTCCAAAAAAGCAAAGAGAATATACAGTTCTCAGGTGACATAATAGGAAACAGACTTGTGAAAAATGATTCCCTCTCCTTACAAAAATTAAAAACTGCATGTGTAGTGTTCTGTATGTACATATGCATGAATTCATGTATTTATTTTATGTGCATGCATTTATAAGTATATATTATACACACACACACACACACACACACACACACACACACACACACAACACACTCATTTTCCTCTAAAAAATCCATGTTGTAAACGACTTAAGCACCTGGCTAAAATGATGGCCTCCAGCCCAACCATTCTACTTTGTTAAGATGATCCACCAGATGTTGGGAAAACCGTTTTTTAGAACAGGACACATAAGAAAGTAATTCTCTAGGCCTGGGTGTCCAGAAAAATTGAATTTTTTTTCTAGCAGGAATGCCAAACATTTTTCTCATAATTTCAGTTTGATTTTCAGCACATACAATGGGGAAACGGTGTCTAAAACACCATAGAAGCTCCTAGAAGACAAAAATGCAAAGGAGAAACTCACTGTGGGCTTGGGAATGGGCTCAATTACTCAGTGTCTACCAAAAAGCTTGCATGATTTTTGTTACTCTCCGCAGCAAATTTATCAGAAACAATAATTACTGTCCAGTGACACTGTCCTATACTTTTAATATTCCGAGTCCCTTTTAAATAAGTAGTCTGCTCTCAACTAGCCATACACTGCAGACTAACTTCAACAGCAGTCTGTTCAGAAGAAAGGTGGCCTATGGCAGAATCAGTGGAAATACATAAAATAAAGATCTGAAGGCAGAAACAAACCATCTGACAGATGAATCTGAAGTTAGAATGATTTGTTTTGATATTCATGGAGCACCTATGTTATGACATACGTAGAAGAATCTGGCAATGCTGGGCCATTTCATAGGCATTTGTGAACAGAGGTGCTTTCAAAATGACCCAAAGGCAGATAATAAAATCTGGACAAGTCTTAGCAAATACTGAAATGTGTACATGTAATTTCTTTGGTTTGTTTTCTGAGATAGGGTCTCGTTGTAGTCCAGGCTGGCCTTGAAGCCCATGTGTAACCAAGGAGGAACTTGACTGCTGATCCTCCTATTTCTTTCTCCCGAGCTCTAGGATCACAGGTCTGCATATTTATTAAAGGGCAATGTCTCTTGTCATTTTTCCCAGTGCTCCCCTTTGTGAGAGGGGAAGGGGCAAAAGCAGACTTCCAATGTACTCAGCCATTGAACAGGACATGAATGTTCTAGCTGGTGAAATTTAAGCTCATGTTCTCAGAGATAAAATAAGGTTATAAGGTAGTGAGTCACTGTTTCTATCTGTAAGACTCTGAGCAGCTGTGTTTAAGTGACTGCCTATTAGTCACTCATTTCTTTAACAAACACTTCATAAGCATCAGCTATGTGCCAAGATCCATGGAAATGGACAGACGGCTTCTGTTTCCACAAGAGCCTGGTCCCTAGAGTAGAAAAGGGAAACATTCAATGCTGGTAATACAGCAGAAATACTCAGAGTGAAATGGACGCTGGAAGAAACTCCCGACTTCGGCACTGGCAGTTTCTGTTTCCTTCTTTGTAGCTTATTAAATATCTCCTCCCTACTGCACCTGAGTCTGCCCGTCCTCACTTTAATAATGACCCCTCCCTGCTCTTTATTGTTCAATAAAACCTAGAACCAATAATAATAAAAACTGTCATTAATTTAGTGCCTGCAACAACCTCAGTCTCATTTTGTATTTATGTTTATAACAAAATTCTGCACACAGAGAGCTTATAAACAACCAAAATTGATTACTCAATTTTGGAGGCTAGAGAGTCTAATGTCACAGTGTGTGTAGATTTGGGGTCTGGATAGGCCCATTTCCTGGTTCATAGATTTTGTCACCTTGGTATCTAACTGCAATCATCTTATCATGCTTCCAAATGTCACAACAAATGCCATCACCATTTGTTGAGGTTTCAGCATATGTAATATTATATATATAATATATGAGAATAAATTCTTATAATATATTATTATATTTAATGTATAATTTGATACATTGTATACAATGTAAACATGTAGGAGGGGCACAAACATTCTGCCAAGCATCATGGCAGGATCAAGCTCTTGGAAGGCTTCCTTTCAGATGATACTAAAGTGCTTTCCTTTAACATGAAGCTATTCCTTTTGGTCAAGGCTAGGAGCTGGGAAGAGTACAGAAAAGCCAGGGAATTGATGACTGGGTGGTAGAGGAGGGAAAGCATGGCAGCAGGGTCATCCCTGCTGCTACTGTCGCTTTAACTCTTTCTGGTTGGAAAAATTTAGCCCACAAAGTTCATCTCTCTGTAGCTCATTACATCATCAGTCAACTTGGAATAACCAGTAATTTACTTCAGAGTTTTAGTGAGGAGTAAATGAATAAGTATTCGCAAAATGTGCCAAATGGACCTGGTTTGCACAAGTCTCAGGATGTTAATGAAGGGCTAATGACATGAAAGCCTCAGATGGACTGAGGAGCTCTGGACAGGAAATCTGACTTTGATGCTAACACCTGTGGACTGCTAGGATGCAGCAGGTATCCCTCCAATGCATACCTGGGGACTGTAAGGATGCAGCAGGCAGACCTCCAATGCACACCTGTGGACTGCTAGGATGCAGCAGGCAGACCTCCATCATATCTACTACTTTGCAACTGCAGAGGAGCTAACTGATGGACTCGCCCATCCCAATCCTCTGCCCTATAAAATCTCAAGTCTCTGAGCCAAATGTGCACAGTCACTACTTCTGAGGAGGGACTGGCATTTTTCATCATTCTGATTAAAGTGCAAAAATCTGTCTCTGTAGATGCCCGCCTGCTTTCTTTTATTTCCATGTGGACTCTTATCTATTCCTGATCTACCAGTTCAGGAGAATAATAACTATTTAGCGTAAAAGAAGCTGAGACAGAGGAAATGCGAGTTTGAGGCATACAGGTACATACTTGTACTTTTCTCTCAAAAAAGATCTTTCTCTCAAAAACTAGAGTAAAATAGAATTAAAACCCCTCTGCACCACTGTAAAATGTCTCTAATACAGTGGTTTTCAACCTTCCTAATACTGTGACTCTTTAATACACTTCCTCATGTTGTGGTGACCCCCAATAATTAAATTATTTTTGCAGCTTCTTCATGACTGTAATTTTGCTACTGTTCTGAATCACAATGTATGTTCCAATTGTCTTAGGTATACCCCGTGAAAGGGTTGTTTACCCCTCCACACACACACACACACACACAGATTGAGAGCCACTGATCTAATGGGTCAAAAGCTTGTATAATTCCCTTCCACTTTTGTGCATAAAGAAAGCAATTTGCTTCTAAATGGCACACAATAGGAGTGGTGATGATTACATGAAATAAGAGTCATCCCAGGCTGGTGGCAAGTCCTGTCATCAAAGCTACTCTGGATGTTAATGCAGGGAGACCTAATTCAAGACCACTTGAGACACAGATTGAGTTGACAACCAGTTTGGATGCCCTGAAAAGACTTCAACTTAAAATAAAAAGTAAACATTGGATCAACTCTGCATCTCAGTGATTGAGTATAGTCCAGTATGTGAAAGGCCCTAGGTGGAGAAGAGGAGGAAGAAAAGGAACCCTTAAGAGGAGAGGATGGAGGAGGAGGAAGGGGAAGAGAAGGAAAAGGAGGGGAATGGGGAGGGGGAAGAAGAGGAAAACGGTAGAGAAGGAAGAGGAAGGGGAGGGGAGAGGGAGGAGGAGAAAAAGGGGGAGAAGAAGAGGTGGAGGGTGAGGAGGGAGAGGAGGAAGATGAAGAGGAGGAGAAAAAGGAGGGAAGGGAAGAAATGAAGAACTCATTTCAGAAAGGAACACCTACACTATTAACTCCCTAGGAAGTTTAAGAGCTGAGAGATTCTGACTCACAATACTTTCTTTCTCTCTCTCTCTCTCTCTCTCTCTCTCTCTCTCTCTCTCTCTCTCTCTCTCTCTGTGTGTGTGTGTGTGTGTGTGTGTGAACATGTGTGTGTGTGTGAACATGTGTGTGTGCTGGCCCTCACATTTGTTAGAAAGGGTATCATGAAAAGCCAGTAAGAGATCTCAGGAGAAGAGGGGAATTGGGTGAATACCTGAATAGGAATGCTGACAAGGGGGCAAAGCAGACAAACTCAGGAACAGAAAGGAACCAGACCACAGGGGAAGAAGTCGTCCTCCCATCTGTGCAGGGACGTGTCAGTTCCCCCCATGAGAAGATGGTAAATGTGCACTCACATAACCTGCAGAACTGGAGGTATGCCGTGGCAGAAAAGACAACTCAGGGCAGATGGGAAAACTCATTAAGTTACTTCCTCCTCATCGGGTGACAGACATATTTATTGAAAGCCTGGCTGTTTGGGGTATGTGTTTAAATAATACAGGGAAAGAATGCAGGTATCAAGGCCTATGGCAAAGTACCAAAGAGAGGTGTTATCAACAGGTTTTAATCTCTAGTAGGGTGGGAGCTTTAAAAAAATTCAATAAACTCACTTTTTGTGTATTTAAAATGTGCCATTATCTGATACATCCTGACACACAATCCCGTGTTTGGATAAAGTACCCTCCTGGGTACTTTAATTAGATGATCCCAGAGAGAACATCCAGATACCAGGTGCTAATATTACTACTGTCCTTTCTGTGTAGTAAGGAGAAGAGGGGAAGGCATGAGCCCGAGTGTCTGTTAGGGTCACTAACAATCACTGCTGCTGTGGTGTACAACATTCCACCATGGACCTAGGTCTTCAAATTAAGTCAGACACCTACAGGCAATCTTGAAATCTTCGGAAGGCCTCCTTCCTTTTATTGACCCTAGAACAATTTATTGTTGTGTATTACCCAGTTCCTCTAACACTATAAAAAGTAAGACTTTTGAAATATTTGAGATATCCCACCACTCCCACTCTGCCCTCTGTAGTTAAGTCACTCAGGGTGTCACACTGGGACTGGCTTTATAGTGAGAAACCTGCTCTGATAAAGCCACTTCCACATCACACATACTCTATACAGATCCCGTTTCTTAACACCTGTTAGTCTTTGTTTCATTATTCGAACACACCTAACTGCAAAGTTTAGTTTGCTTGCGGTAACATTAACGGACATAAAAGATTTTAGCATACTGCCCAACAAATGACACACGAGAAGTATTATAAGAGTAGAATGGATTGTAATCACTTAGTGTGTGTTTGTGATCCTGCTCTTTTCTCTTTCCTTTAATGGGTTTTAACTTATGGATGGGGCCGCTCCAGTGCCTCCGCTATACAATCTCATGACCACAGGAAATCTAAGACAAAATAAACCTCTCCTTATTTATGCCATTTCTGTCTCATGTTTTGTCATAGCGACAGAAAAATAACTAACATAGTGATCCGAACATCATTTATCGTGCAATGTGCCAAATTCCCTGTGATGATTTTCCCTTCTTCTTTCATTCCTGCCTTCTTCCTCTTCTGCTCCCTCTTTCCTCCCTCCTCCTTCTCCCCCATCTCTCTCAGTAAGGTCTCCCTGTGCAGTCCTGGCTGGCCTCAAACTCACAGAGATCCTCCTGCCACTGCTTTCCAAGTGCTGGAATTAAATGCATATGTAACAACACTCAGGTTTTTTCTTTCTTAAAACACAACACTAACAACATGGTTTGCATGTATCCTAGGCTGGTTCTGAATTCACCTTGTAGTTGGGACTAGCCATAATCTCTCAGCAATTCTCTATTGTGCCAAGATCACAGGTGTGCACTACCATACCAAGCTAGTCTGTGATTTCTTAAATATCGTAATTCTCAAATATGTCTATGAATCTTAATATAGGTGTCATACAATCTAAACAACCTACATTTGAAGGAACTATAAGGTTTGCATCTACATAGTACACCCAGAATGTGTATTAGATATTTCTAAATTTGGTATTGATATATGATATAATCATGTACAAAGTTCACTTTAGGGAAATGTGCAACTGAGTAACAGATAAACAAAAAACAAAACAAAACAAAACAAAAACCCTCTTTTTTTTTTTAACATTGTAAGTGAATTTAGTATTTTGTATCTGGCTGTGGCAGTGGTTGTGGGTTGAACTCTTCCATAACCTTTTATTGACTTACTGCTTCCTGGTCACATGATCTCACCTGTCCCTTAACCTTGAGAACTACCACCCAGGTCACAATGGATGGGCTTTGAGGTCACAGTGCTCAGGTCAAAATTATTCTAGAGAATAATTCAGTAGGATGACCAGGCAGCTACCTCTTCCATATGCGGGAGAAAACACAGGGTCTAAATGCCAGAAGAGGGACCAAGGGAGGGACAGTACTGCCCTAGCATTACACAGCTGTTGAGTAGAGGCCAGGACATTTCTCGAACACTCCTACCAATCACATAGGTTCCCCTCCCTCCCAGCAAATCTCTATTTCTTACAACTGGGCCAGGCCAAAGTAACACCACCAGAAAGCAGTACACCAAATAATCTATTACACACTTACCACTTTAAAGATAGAGTGCAGTTCATTGGAGTAAGAAATTCCATTTGCAAAGAAAACTCAAAACCATGAAGAAAGTTGGACTGCAAACTAACAGCAAAGCAGCCGATCAAGTTTCAGAATCTTACAGAGGTAAACATTCTCTAAGTACAGTGAGAGACCCTGTTTCAAAATCAGGTGCAGAACAATTGAGGAAGAAACATGAAATCAATGTCCTTTGCTCACATCAGCTTTACTCAGCTTGCTCCTACATTTGACAATTACAAATTTTACCTACACATGGTCTCAAAACATGGACCAGAGACTTGAAAAGGTTCCCACCCTCTCATAACAAAATTGACTCAAGGCAACATTAACAAGACAGTTAAAATAGACAGGGGTAGGTCATTTGCATTCATACTGCATTGCGTGCAGTATGGGTGGGAAGACCAGTAAAGAAGACGTAAGAGAAAAGTGAAGAGGGGGCCAGGGACATGTCTGCCATGCTTCCAGAGAAGGCAAGTGACTTAGAAGAAAAGGCAGGCAGTGGTCTATAGCTGAGTGGGGTTGGGGTTTGGACACAGTAAAAATCTTGTTTGCTTTTCAAGGAGAATATTAAGGTAATAAGAGAGACACTTGGAGTATTTTAGAGCTATCACCAACCACGTCTTCAGGCATGTTGCTCTGACCATATGGAAGCAATTAAAATACAAGGTCTCTAATGTTTCTTTCACATCCAAAGATCTAGAATATATGTCAACTGACAAAAAGCATAGTGAGAGCCATTGGTTGAAAGAAGTGCCATTAAATGGGAATGGTTAAGAAGCTAGGTGTACATAGGCTCAATGCCAAGTGCATGGCTGGGGTGATGCTGGGACCTGCTGACAAGGATGGTAATCTGAGCTGGGGGTTGTACTAAAACATACAAAAGATACTGCAATGCAAGGATCTAGAGTGAGTTCCTACTGAAAACATGGAAGGCAATGATTTTGAGGAGAAAAACTTTAGAAAGATAAGAAACACCACTTGGGAAGTATTTGTGGGCTTAGTTCCACAATTAAGTTAGGCAAAGAGATGGGAGAAGAAAAACTTTGAGCACACAGTTACACACCAGGGGGAATTTCCTCACATACCATATGCCTTCCAAATGACTCACGGGATATGCATGCAAGTAAAATGCCTGTTGTGGTCAGAAACCAGAATAGAAACAAGAGTTTTCTATGGGTTTGATATGTACTGAATTTTAATGCTAGGGGAATGAACACAATCTGTATCAAAACCAAAAAAAAAAAAAAAGAAAAAAGAAACTGTACTTCACCATATGTTCAGAAACTTTTATAAAAGTTCATGTGTAATGATACTATAGTAAACACCACTGTAGCATGATGAGTATGTGTGCCCCTGTGTTCCTCTGTGTGTGTATGTGTTATATGAACACATGTATATATGTATGACCAAGTGCACTTCCCTATGTATGCACACATGGAGACCAGAGGTCAACACTGAGTGACCCCCTCCATCCTACTCCACCTTAATTTTTGAGACAGGGTGTCTTACTGATTCTGGGGCTTTCGAGTTCACATAGCTACGTGGCCAGCAAACTCCAAGGATTTGGCTGCCTTCGCCTCTCAAACACAGTGATAATACATCTTTGTTACCACACCCAGGTTTTACATGGGTATAGGGGGTCCAAAAATCAGGTATTGCGTTTTTGGATCAGAAACTTTCCCCACTAAACCAGCTCCCTAGCCTCAATGGTGCCATTTCTATTAGAAGTAAGGACACAAGTGTAGCCAGAGATAAGAGAAGACTTAGAAAAAGGGCCTGTTCCAGCAGGTAAAATACCAAATCACCATGGTCTCCCTTGTGGGCGAGAGTAAGAGGAGACTTGCCATCTTAACTAGAGGCACCCATAAAACAAACCAAGTAAAGGTACATTGTATGTAAATATACAAGTATGTATACACAATCCCTTATATATACACACACACTCTATTTCTCTCTCTCTCTCTCTCTCTCTCTCTCTCTCTCTCTCTCTCTCTCTTTTTTCACACACACACACACACACACAGGTACCATTTCAGAAGATTCTTGAAGCGCTGAACAGTTTTTTTTTAATACTCAGATAAACATTTTATGGTAACCTGAGTTAATCAGGATGTCTCAGGAAAACTAGCTAGAGATATCAGAGAGGCTTTTGTCTTAGAGAGCAGTCACAAGGAGCCTCATTTTGTCAGCTAAGATCGTAACACACAGGTGGAATGGGAGAGCACAGTGCAGTATGAAATATGATTAAATGACTGGATTTCCCCCAGTGACCTAAATTCTTTCATATCTCATCTCCACTCTCAGGCCTGCAAGCAAGCAATCTTAATGAATGTCAAAACTTATTTAAGTGTGTCACTGTGAATACCAGGGGCTACAATCATTTAGACTCTAAAGCTACAATGCAATTCACATTTAAATGAAAAAAAATCATTAAATACCATTATTCATATTCTATTTCTGTCATTAATTAAAAGATAGATTTCTAAAGTCAACATTTTTACAATAAATGGATGATATGTAAAACAAAGAGACACCATCATTCTTTATGATTAAATACCATGAAAAATATGTCTAAGGGAGATGAAAATTCTAGGAAGAAAACAGCAGCATACCCATGAGTCACATGTTCTGGCCAAAATTTTTGTGTTTACACTTTAATTCAGTATCTCACTTTAACAAAAAAAAAAAAAAGGTATCTAAAGAACCATCTGTCAATTATAAACTAGAAATCTGGGAAGTAGGGAGAGCTCCTTCATTTCACATAGAATTAAAATGTAAGGATGTGGGGGTGTCATGCTCTATAGATCCCCTGCCATTCTTTAAACAACTGCAGGGATGTGCAGAATTTTAATCTTTCTGACAGAAGTTCTGTACTGCAAATGTGCTAATGTGAGCCCTCAGAGGACCTCCTGGGGCAGGGATCCTAGGCAACGCAGACCTGGTTCTGCCCTGGATGCCCATATTGCTTCCTGATTGCAATCCGGAGCTATCTAATCACACCATGTGCTCTCACCCACAGGACACACACAACAATCGGACCATGCAAGCAATCAAGTCAACATTAATTTTGTTCAAACAATAAAGGGGAGCAATAGCTGTTAAAATTCAAGCTGTTTAAAAATCAGTTACCAGGCCACAATTCATTATCACAATAACTGAAATCTGCTTCCATTTAATTAAATAATAACCATATTCTGACAAGTAAAGAATTCATCACTTGGGAATTTGAATTATCCATGGTATGGTATTCATCTTGTAATATGAATATAATGCAATTAATATAAACAGTATGCATAATTGGGGAGCCAATCAAATTTTAGAAGATTGTGAATATTTTAAAAGCAAGTTTTAGGCATATGGCCTAAATAAAATAATACAATACAAATTACTTATCAAATTTGCATATAAAGGATAACAAAGAGAGAAACTGTGAATGTCTGTCATGGACATTAGAAATGAAAACCAATTTATGTCCTCAAAAGACGTAGAGAAGTCAGATAAATAAAACAAATACAAACAGCTGTTAACAAAATTAAATATAATTCAGCTTATTTAGAAATTAATTCCAGGGAAATCATGACATTTGCATTCATTCTATATTGACACAATTGTTCTGTTATGCAAAAGTAAAAGAAAAGAAATGGAAAATGTAAATGTACTAAAACATCCAATTTTTTAAGAAGTAATTTTAGTAATACGGCTCCTGAAACAATACCCATAGAAGCACAACATCAATAGACATGCTACCACAGTAGGGGGAGATATCGGAGGGTCCCTGCCTAGACAAAGAACTACAGTCAATTAAGGAATGCTGATAGAGGGAGAAAAGTATTCCCCAGAGAGGAGCATCTAGTTGGTTATACAATACCAAATGGTTGGGCCTGAAATCTATAAATACAACTAACATTAAACAGATTGAGCAGGCTTCATTTATATACTTAGACATACATATATCATTTGTTTCTTTCAAACCTTCATCAAGATAAAATTATGTGTTACGTGGGCTTTTAGAGCCAATGCTTATATCCACATTGTGTTTGTGAAATGCCTGCACACTGCTGTTTCGATGAGCCTGCTCATTGCCACTGTGGTAAATATAAGTGCAGGAATGCTGGGCAGAAGGTGTTTTTATCTAATCTGATGATCATGGGCTTTGGGAGAACTTAAAAGTTTGGGCTATGGCAGTGGTGTGTCTGCTGCAATGTTGCTTGATTTGTGTGGCCGTAAGAATACAAATGCAGGCTCAACTGTAGTAAACACAGTCAAACCATTTTCAAAGCACCCCCATTATCCTGACCAGGAAGAGAGCTCTGTTTCTCTTATGCCATCCCCACAATGGTTTTGTGTTTTCATAACAACCATATGCCTGAGTAGGCACTTGCCCTAGGCATGGTGATTTCATCTGAGAAATGTTAATATCTAAGGGAAATGAAATTTTAGAAAGATATTAATACAATAGTACAAAATAACTTTGAATGAATAAATTTGAATAAAAAGCATGTAAGATATAATAAGTACCCATGAGTGGTTTACAACCTCTCAGCTTTGGGGATTTGTCTCCCAGAGTCCACATGGCAATGCTTAGGGCACATGTTTGACTGGTAGGGATGGAGGAAGGGGATGCTATTGACATCTCGTAGGCGGCAACCAACTATGCTAGTATGTATTCTATCAAATACAGAAGAGTGAGCTCAACACCACAGCAATGGAATGCATGGAACAAAATTTTCATGCTGAGATTAAGAACCTTATAGTACCCATAAAACTATAAAATGAGAAAGAAAAGTAGTAAAGAAGACATAAGTAGATGGGGGTGTAGACTATCCAATGCTTATGGCCTGGAATTTGGTATAGACATCATAGATGTCAAGACACTTTCAGAATGTTAAGGTGTGACAGATGTATTCATTATCTTGACAGTGGTAATGGTTCCATGAATGGATTCCTGGGTCAATATTAATCAATTGCACATTTTCACAATGTTTGGATTAATTTATTTCAACTATTTATTAATAGATCTTTTTTAATTCTTCAAAATTATTTCCAAATGAACTAAATCTAACAAAACATATCAAAATTCTACAGATGTTGACAGAACTGAATCTCCACGTTTTCTGAAAATCTCTTGGCCTTGGTGACTTTTCATCTAAAATCTTAAAGTGCTATGATATAAATACTCTAAAAACCTCAGCATCAAATATAACATTTTATAACTCATTTTGTTTGGGTGCCTAGGCCTATAATCACAGCTATTTGTGAGGCTTAAACATAAAGACAGAAAGTTCAGGGGGAGTTCTAAGCCAAATTACATAACTTAGTGTAATTCTTTTTCAATTTTTTAAAATAGAGTGCAGTTTGTCACTCAGTGGTAGAAACCCTGCCTAGCATTCTTTGAGACTTAGATTTAATCCTCAGTACCTACAAAATAATAGGACAGGGAAAGAGGTCAACATTTTCATTACCAGACCCCATGAAGGACACAAGAACCTATTACAGGCTAATTTCTCTCCTATTAAAAGTGTAAGAACCATGAGCAGATATTATCAAATTACACATGGAAGCAGATTGGAAGTTATTCTAGGAATTAGAGGTTTATTCAGTATTTGTGGAACAACCAGACCTTCTTAATGCTTAAATAACAGAGTAGAAAAACCTATCTGAACAGATGCATAAAATATGATTAAATATGGAACAGGGACAAGGAATAGAATAAAATTTCATAACATAAAGTATCTATTAACAGAAATTGCTTTAAGAATCATATGTCTGGGAGAGGTCCTGGAGCTACCCCCAATAGACTCTGCAACAGACCAAACCACATAACTGTCACCCACATTCAGAGGGTATACCAAGTGCAAGCACTGGCTTTTTGAAGCCCATTAACTGGGGTAGGATAACTTAATTATCCTTGGTATGAGGAGGGGCTTTGTCCTGCCTCAACTTGGTATTCAAAACTTGGTTGACTTCCCAAGAGAAACCTCTGAAGAGTGGATGGGAATAGGAGGTGTAAAGGGGAGGAGAGGATGTGGAAAAATGGAAGTGAGGGGGAACTGGAGTTGGTATGTAAAATGAAAATTAAATTATTAAAATAAACAAATAAAAAAGAAAAAGAACCATGTATCAAGATAATAAGACTCCTTATTCCAGAGATTTAAATGGGTGGTAGGGGGACAATGGAAAGCTTAGCAGGTAGGGTCACTTGCAGCCAACCAAGTCTGACAGCATGAGTTCAATACTTAGGATTCATATGGTGTTAGAAAAAAACTCACTAGCTGCCCTCTGATGTCCACATGGATGCAATGTGATACCTTTACCTTCAGTGACCCATATGCAGAGGCACAAACAAACAGCAACAATAGTAAAATTTTAAACATGTGAAGGATTTTAGGTATCAATACTTCTACCTAACACTGTACTGAATATAGTGAAATAAAAAAAGAACAGTTCAGGCACTTAAAATGATGAATACAAGACTAACTATCATAGTTACAATGATCTCCTGAGAGGATTTCTCACCAACATGTGTACTATTGGAGTATCTGAATTAAAAACTTCCCTAGGAAACTATATATGTACAAAAGCTAATGTCTACAGTAAAAAACCCAGAAACAACTTAGCCTAACAAGGATTCAACAAAGCCATAGGGACAAAAGTTAAAATATGCCCAAGACCTACCTCAAGGGAACTGACATATCATTGAGAGAAATGAAGGGAAATCTAAACAAATGGAAAGCCAAGTTCTATTCAGGGCACTGTGGTTAAGTTTAAATTCTCCCTTACTTTTATCTGTGTTAGATGGCTTCTTATGAAACTCTAAGGACTACCAGTCAAGCAAAGGGAAGAGAACAGGTGAGCCGCCTCTGTGTGACAAACTACTAATAAGAACCGGGCTACTTTGATATAAGAAAAAAAAATGGTGTTTATAAACAAAAGGAAGTGTATCTGGTCCGCTGTGTTTTGCCAAGAGAGATGGAATGTTCTGGTGGTGGAACGGAAGCATAATTTTAGGAGGAGAAAGTTCTGTTTTTACAGAATGTACATTTTAAATAATAACATATTGCTGTAGCTGTAGAGAAAACTCTGTGGTTAAGAGCTCTTGTTTTTCCCTCAGTTTGGTTCCCAGCACCAATGTCAGATAGTTTGGAACTATCTGTAGCTCTATTGTCAGTGGATATGATGTCCTTTACAGACACCACTCTCATACATGTGACACCCAGACAGACATACTCACATTTACATGGATAAAGAAAAATAAATCTTAAATTTATTCTAATATTTCACACATTTGTATTTTTTTGCTATATGTTAAGCATCTAGACTTCAAAACTGTTTTGTTATTAAACTTCTCATTTATATAAGTTAAAAGCATATAGAACTCAATTGATAATGACTTAAATTTAATAAAATAATCATACATATTAGGAACATTGGAAATATTTCCTTTCTCATCTTTTGGTGGTTGTAATTTGTGTTGAAACAGAGTCTCATTATGTAGCCTTGTCTGTTCTGGAACTCGCTATATATACCAAGGTGGCCTTGAACTCACAGAGATCTGCCAGTCTGTCTACCTCTTGAATTCCAGATTAAATATCTACCACCATGTGCAGCAAGTAACTATTTTCACTTGAACAAAAACTATAGTAACATATTGTCTAGACTGGAAAATAAGTCTGTCTAAAGTTGACATATGACATTCTAGATTCCCTTTTACAATATATATATATATATATATATTTATGTAATATGTATATTTCTTATATATTTATATATACATATAAATTTATATATATATATATATTTCTTATTCCTCTTCCTCCTCCTCTTCTTCTTCTTCTTCTTCTTCTTCTTCTTCTTCTTCTTCTTCTTCTTCTTCTTCTTCTTCTTCTTCTTCTTCTTCTTCTTCTTCTTCTTCCTTCTTCTTCTTCTTTCTTCTTCTCCTTTTACATATTGATCCCAGTTCCATCCCATCCCACCTCCCCCACTCCACAGGGAGGGTGATGCCTTCCAGGAGGGGTCATCTAAATCTGTCAAGTCATTTGGAGTAGGGACTAGTCCCTCCCTCCTGCCTCTATGCTAAGGGAGTATCCCTCCATGGGGAATGTGCTCCCAAAGTCCTTTCCTGCACCAGGGATAAATCCTGGTTTCACTGTGAGTGGTCCATTAGACTGCCTAAGCCTTCTAACTGAGACCCATATTCAGGGGTTCTAAGTTGGTCTAATGCTGGTTTCCTAGCTATCAGTCTGGGGGTTCATGGGATCCCCCTTGTTCAGGTCAACTGTCTCTGTGAGTTTCTGTAGTCTGGTCTTGACCCCATTTTCTATCACTCCTCCTTCTCTGCAACTGGATTCCAGGAGTTCGGCTCAGTGTTTAGCTATGGGTATCTGCTTCTGTTTCCATCAGCTACTGGACGAGGGCTCTATAATAGCATATAAATCAATCTCATTAATATGGAAAGGCATATAAAGTAGCCTTTTTCACTGTTGCTCAGATTGTTAGTTGGGGGTCATTCTTGTAGGTTTCTGGACATTTCTCTAGAATCAGTTTTCTCTTGAAACCTATAATGGCTTCCACTGTAATAGATACCTCTTTATAGTATCTTTTTGTTTTGTTTTATTTTTATTATTATTATTTTTATTTGCTCTTTTCTATTCATCCCCCTACTCAATCTTCCTTGTCTCACATGTTCTCCTCTTCTCCCATTCTCTTTCTCATAACTCCCTCTCCACTCACTGCCCACCCCCTCCCCCCAATATGCTCAGGAGATACTGTGATTTTCTCATTCTGGGAAGGACCTTGTATGAATTTCTTTGGGTCCTCCTTGTATCCTAGCTTCTCTGGCGGTGTGAATTATAGGCTGGTGATCCTTTGCTCTGTGTCTAAAATCCATAAATGAGCTAGTACATACCATGTTCCTCGTTTTGTGACTGGGTTACCTCACTCAGGATGGTTTCTTCAAGTTCCAACCATTTGCCTGCAAATTTCAAGATTCCATTGTTCTTTTATTTTTCCATCTGAGAAATATTCCATTGTATAAATGTGCCACATCTTCTTTATCCATTCTTCAGTTGAGGGGCATCCCTCAACTAGGTTGCTTCCAGCTTCTTGCTATTATAAGTAATGCTGCTGTGAACATAGTTGAACAGATGTCTTTATTGCATGGATGGGCATCTTGTGGGTATATGCCTAAGAGTGGGATTGCCAGGTCCTGTAGTAGACTTATTCCTATTTTCCTGAGGAATCGCCATACTGATCTCCAAAATGGCTGTACAAGTTTGTACTCCCACCAGCAGTGCAGCAGTGGAGGAGTGTTCCCCTTTCTCCACATCCTCTCCAGCATAAGCTGTCATTGGTGTTTCCAATTTTAGCCATTCTGACAGGAGTAAGATGGTATCTCAGAGTTGTTTTGATTTGCATTCCTCTGATGGCTAAGGATGTTGCACACTTTTTAAAGTGTCTTTCAGCCATTTTGGATTCCTCAATTGAGAGTTCTCTCTTCAAATCTGTACCCCACTTTTTAATAGGGTTATTTGGTGTTTTGGTGACTAGTTTCTTGAGTTCTTTGCCAATTTTAGAGATCAGCCCTCTGTCAGATGTGGGTTTGGTGAAGATCTTTTCCCAGTCTGTGGGCTGCTGTTTGGTCTCATCAATTATGTCCTTTGCCTTACAAAAGCTTTTCAATTTGGGGAGGCACCATTTATTAATTGGTGATCTCAGTGTCTGCGGCACTGGAGTTATGTTCAGGAAGTGGCCTCCTGTACCAATTTGTTTAAGGGTCCCTCCCACTTTCTCTTCTAAGAGGTTCAGTGTGGCTGGATTTATGTTGAGGTCTTTGATCCATTTGGATTTGAGTTTTGTGCATGGAGACAGACATGGGTCTATGTGCAGTCTTCTACACACCATCATCCAGTTGTGCCAGCACCATTTGTTGAAGATGTTTTCCTCTGCCCATTGTATACTTTTAGCTCTTTTGTCAAAAATCAGGTGTTCATCGGTGTGTGGTTAATATTGGAATTTTTGATTTGATTCCATTGGTCTACCTGTCTAATTTTATGCCAATACTAAGCTGTTTTCAGGATGATATTTCTATAGCAGAGCTTGAAGTGAATTCTTTTTCTTAAAGAAATATATCTACAACAGACATCTGCAACAATGAAACTAATATCATTGTTATAAACTTACCTCCTTTTCTGTGATACAAAAGTTTCACAGGTATTTTTAATTACACAGCAATCAGAAAAATACTTACTTTTAAGAATCAAATGTACTTATACATAAAATAAATTCTTTTAATAAATCTAATAGAAGCTATGAACCTTACCAAGTAAACTCAGTATCATAGTATTTAGATAATTTGATCTTGTTTAATAGTTTTTTTCTTTTCTTTTTTTTTTATTGTTTTTAGATTTTCTTCCCTTTCACTGGAATTTCTAAATGGACAGAGCACAAGAGGAAGAATTTAAATGAGAACATAAAGTACAGAAAGTACCATTGTGGAAACATTCCCAAGAAGAGGCTTCAAAATTGTGAAATTTAAGTATTGGAAGCAATTCCATCAATGTGCTCTTCCTTTGATTCAGTTACCCTTTATTTAACAACTCTGCTAATAACACCATGAAGGCTTGAAACAAAGCTCTAGTGTGAACACACACAAATAACAAGATGAGTCTGTCAAGGGAGAATGCAAATGTGCCCTATGTAAGAGTAACCTCCTCACCACCCCTAACCTGTCTGATGTGCTTTGTCACCAATGGCATCAAGCTTCCCTCTCATAAGTTACCATGCCAACTTCTGACTCTCCTTCCAGATGTGTAGAGGCCCTGCATCTATTTATTCATTTTGTCTGCATTGATAGCAAAGAAACTACAAAACTGATAGTTAACATTAGCAACACGCAATTATGCTGTGCCTACTGAGAATGTAATAGGAATATCACGTTGTCAAAAAGAAAAAAAAATAGAAAATTATCCCTCAAAATCATCACCACTGATGACACAAAAAAGACACAATTTTAAAACATGTTCTTCTCAGAGGAAAATAGCAGAGTATTTACACATGTACTTATCTTGGGAAGGGTCACACTCCTGCGTTGGTTTTTAGATAATCTGCCTTTTAATAAGCCATATTAGAGGTGTCTGTGATATAAACTATGTTAGTAATCCTAAAATGCTCCTTGTGACATTAGAATGCAAACTATAAACTAATAAGATGTGGAGAATATGAAGCAGCTTTGGGGTGGATTTACTCAGAAATAAGATGCTATTCTAAGTCTCTATCAAAATATTAATATCGAACACCGACTACATTACTGCACATGTAGAAAAGAAGCCTGCATTATTAAGTTACTCTTGGGAAAAGGGTTTATTCAACAAATGGCTTTGGCATATTATTAGATTTGATACCAAAAATAAAACCCAACATGACAAATCCAAAGGGAGTGGCATTTAACTTGCAGATTGGTGACATAAGGAACCTTAGGCTAAGGCGCCTCAGGTAAACCACTGAAGAGGTGAAAACTATTTAAAGAAATAATCACTTAGGGGCTACGAACGTGTGCTGTTGCATACAGCAAGAGAAGAAGGACAGTCATTCAAAGAACCTGCTATATTTGGCAACCACTACGGTCTGTGTCCAGGAGCCCTCCTCCAAACCCTCTGACATGCAGATTCCCATGGACAAGGCTCCATTGTAGGCAACCGTGGCCCTGGAGACTCCTCTCAGTTACAATGAAAAGAGAAGGCAAATGAAAGGTAGAAGATTTCTATTCACCCTTCTCATCCTAACTCCAGTTTATGGTCATGGAAGCTAAGTATTTCAGCCAGGAAGCAAGGGGTTCCTTTCATTCTAGGATCCTAGACATTACTTGCTCACTGAGTGGAGGCATTAATAATAGAGGAAGTCACACTGAGCAAACTCAAGGCTATTTTCCCCAGTGAAAGCCCTGCTTTAAAGTGTTCCTGTCACCCCTTGTCCAGCTTTACAGCAGTGACCCAAGCAGAAAAACCTCCTTATTTGTATGTTTAATGTCCCATGAAAAGCTAGTTTTTAGCATGCAAGAGGTTGAAGGTTGAGCTTGCCCTCTATATAGTGGGGCCTGAGCTTGCTCTCTCCACAGTGGAGGTTGAGTTTGCCCTCTACCTATTGGGGGGTGAGTCTGATCTCTATATAGTGAAGGCTGTGGCGAGGAGCCTTCAGCAGGGAACTGCTAGCACTCTGAGAGCCCCAATCTAAACTGCAGTGACTTTCTTCTGGAGATGGCTGAGAAGATACCTTCTGGGATCTGAGCCCCTAAAACTGGGCTCCAGAATCATCCAAAAAAGGGTCCTAATTTAATTGAGTAAAGTGTGGACCATAGCACTGTTGAAAATAAAGTGATCAGGCAGCAATCAATGGGTATGATACCAAAGAAGACTGTAAAATCTTGAGCACAGTCCTGTCAACCCTTGCCAAGGAAAGAGAATGCTTGATAGCAGTGTTACAATGCTTGTGAATGGCAGATGAAATGACATTGAGACTACTGACAACCTCATAAAAATTAATTGTTATACCTTTCTATAAAATATAATCAAACTCCTAAAAAGTCTTGTAAATAAGGATAAAATAAGTAAAAAAACAAAAGAAACATTCTCCTTTTGTAAGGAAAGGTGGCGTTAGGTAGTTACTACATCTATCATAGCTGTGTATAATTACTTAAGAGAGTATCAGATACAAGGACAAAGAGAATGCTGGGGTGCCCATGCTAAGTGCTATGCACTTGAAAAGAAGCAAAGACAGAGGCCCACACTGTATAATGAAAAGAAATCCCCTGCACTAAAAGGCAAGTTTTCAGAAAATAATGAGAAGGAGCTGGAGAGATGGCTCGGTGGCTGAGAGAAACTGTTGTTCCCACAGAGAACCAGAGTTCAATTCTCAGCACCCACATAGAGTGGGTTCGTAATTCCTACAACACCAACTCCAGGGGACCTGGGGCTCTCTCCTGTCTTCTGCCAGCATCTGCACACATGACCAACTTTCACACAGACACATATATACACATAAATAAAAGTTAATCAAAATATGAAATTAGTAAGAAAATAGCAATGACAATGACCACAAGGCCCCAAGAGAGGGGTCAGGCATCAATACATCGATGAGCTGTATGGTACAATGTCAAATGTTACTTTAACAAACAAAGACATACCATCTCACAACCATCTGTAACTTCATTTCCAAGAATGTCCTATTCTAGCTCCTTCACAAAACAGGTATATATTTGGTACGCATACAGGTGGGTGAGACACCACACGTGTAAAATAAAATAAAAATATTTTAAGTATCTAAAGCAAGCCACGGTTAACTAAGCAAGCCACAATAATGTTATCTGATGATGTAGATCAAACTGTCATATGAAGGCAGTGACTATGATGAATAACCAGACAGTAACCCTCGATTGGGAATTAAGATAAGCAAAATGAAAATTTTTAGAGGAGCTAAACATTAACTTTGAATAGTCAGAAGGAAAAACACTAACCTTAAATACAGAGCAATGGGTACTACTATGCATCCGCTATGGGTTGACCATTTTCCAAACAAAACCGAAACAAAACAAAAAACCCCTCCCTCAGGCTGAAATTTAAGTGTTGCACGATACAAGGAAGTGGTTATCTTTTTTTTTTAATTGCTTTAATTTATTATTTTATGTGTATGGCTGTTTTGCTAGCATGCATATCTGTGCATCTGTGTGTGCAGTGTTCCATGGAGTCTAGAAGAGGGTACTGAATTGCCTGGAACTGGAGTTATGGACAGGAGTGAATTACCATGTGGGAGCTGGGAATAGAACCTGGAGCCCCTGGAAGGACAGCCAATTCTCTTTTGGTCTAGCTCTCCAGCACCAGAGAGGTGGTATTTTAAAAAGCAGATTAGTAATGAGGATCCACCCTGAAGAGTGGATTAGTGTTTTCATTTCATCAAATACTCATGTGATTTCTCTCCTATCAAATAAAGTGGCTTTCAAAAGGTACAAAATTAGAATAGATAAAATTGGTAATTCTTAGTAAGTGATGAGACTATTTATTTATCTGGAAAGCTTAGGCATGCAAAATAAAATGTAATGAAGAATTATCAATAACATAATAATAATGTCTTAAAAAGGGGCATTTGATATACTTCAAATATAACAATCATACTGTGGAAGAAAAGACCCCTTTATAATAGCAAGTATAAAAAGAATAATAGCCTCAATGTAGCCTAATAAGACATCAGGAGTCTATTACTACAGCCCCATGATTTTCTTCACATGGGGAGATTTAATGACTATTATTCTACGTATTCTTTCTGCTTTGCTTTATAACAGCTCTAAATTGACCCTACTACTTCAGATCACTAGCGTATTACATGTGAGAGGTGATGACTAGTTCTTGGCTCTTGCCTGACTCAGTCCATATATGAATGAGGGATGGCCTCCTGAAGATACATCACTTCTTTTGGCTTCTATGATAAGCCTCTTTGGTTTTTCTGTA
Organism: Cricetiscus sungorus; assembly: GCA_030556225.1. Taxonomy (NCBI): domain Eukaryota; kingdom Metazoa; phylum Chordata; class Mammalia; order Rodentia; family Cricetidae; genus Cricetiscus; species Cricetiscus sungorus. The sequence continues at coordinate 137,244,775 of JANBXA010000651.1, forward strand.
ACTCACTTAAATAGCCGTTGCTATTCAGTCATCTTTGAAAAGCCATTTATCTGTATGTAGTCATTAAGATGTAGAAGGCTCAAGCCTTAGTCATCTTCTTACTTTAACCCATATCATTTATATCCAAATGTTTCTGTTTAGTTCTGCAGACTGAATTCAAAGTCCAATGCAAGCGAGGCAAATGTTCTACCACTAAATTACAACCCCAGGCTTGATCTATGGTTTAAATTAACATACATATATAAGTGTTACCAATTATTTTTGAGTTCTACCTAGAACTCTAGTTGGACATCTAAACCGCTATAGTTAACATGTTACTTCCAAATTCTACATAGACTTCTCAAATGTAAATCAGATCTGTGTTCAAATTTGAAAACTTTCTGCCTTCAACCATTTATGTTGCTGCAACAAACTACAGGAGACTGAGTAATAGATAAAGAACATAAATGTGTTTGTAGTTAAGAGTCTGGAAGTGACGCTCCAGGCACCAGTAAAGACAACGTCTGCTGAAAGCTAGTTTCTGCTTCCAGGCTGATACTTTGTTGCTCTGTCCTTCCTTTGTAGAAGAGAAACCAAGGGTGGAGAAGCTGGGTGAAACTTGTTACAAGGACACTAACTGCTGAGAGCTGGTCTCTGCTTCCAGGCTGATACTTTGTTGCTCTGTCTTTCCTTTGTAGAACAGATACCAGCCGTGGAGAAGCTCTGTGAAACTTGTTACAAAGACACTAATCCGGCGGTTGAGGGCAGGGTCCTCAGGATTTAATCACTTGCTCCAAAGCTTTTGTTCTTAATACTGTCATCACCAGGGGTCAAATTTAAATGTATGGATTTGGATGGACACATACACTCCAAACACAGTACACATTCTTCTCCCAGGTTTGCCTATCTCAGAAAGCATCATCATTCATTTTCTGTGACAAATGAAGAATGAAGGTGAGTGTCGGGTAACTAAATTCACAGGAGGAAGAGATAGCACTGGATGGAAAATTCATGAGTTCTTCAGCTGAATGCAAAAGGCACTTCCCTCCTGCAATATATCTGCCGTGTTTTAAATATGAGAAAGCTAGTGTTCTTACATTTAAATAATCGTTCACTGCTCTTGACTGTATGTTCTTGAGCTTTCCAGATAAAACGATATGTAAAATTACCAGAAATGAATAGAGTTCGCAGTGACCTTTGCTCATACAAGGTCTTAAAGGATGCCTGTTCCCAGCAGTCAGACTGGAAAAGCATGTGTCCCTGTGGTCAAGAATATTTTACTCGTACGTTTGCATCTATCAGGGATCTGGGACTAAGTGCTGTTATGTTTGTATCTGTTTGGGGCCTTAAGCTTCCAAAACATCAATTGCTTCCAGGTAAATATATTACTTTCACTTGCATTCTCTTTCAATTTCTCTTGCTCTCTCCCTTCTTACTCTAATTTATATTCCCAGAAAACTGGGTGCACCTCTAGTGTGTATTTTCTGCTAGACTGTGAAGTCATGACCAGCTCATGAAATAGAATATCCCTGTGTCTAGCACATTGCTCAGCCCACTGCAGTAAAACTGGTTTGTAAAATAAATGAATTCTTTCAATGATATTCATAGGCACCACTGAGAACATTTTCAATAGATGTTGGATCAGACAGATACGGATGTGGCTTTTGTTAGGAAATCTATTGGACTTTGCAAGAATCATTCTGGCCAGCTCAGGAAAAAGAATATTTTACCAAGTTCATGCTTGACCAAGTGAGAGCCTGGCACTTGTTCAGAGTAGGGACTTCTTTAACAAGAGGCATCTTAACCATATACTTAGTGACACATCAGCGGGCTGAAGTTTATTTCAACTCACAAAATGCCATCTGCAGACCACAATGCACCCCAGAACAAACACACCTCAGGAACATTTTCTGCAGTGAGCTCCTTCTGCAGATACTACCTCCCGAGGAACATTTACAGGAAACAGAAGTTGTATTTGTGATGGTTAATGAGGGTCCTGGTCACTCAGAGCTAATTTCATACAGGGCAAATTGACAGTCCACTGACAATTTTCCTCCTGAGATACCACCCTTCATTAGCACAAATTACCTTGCGTTACTCTCATACCTGGCTTCTGATATTAGAAATATGAAAAGAATTAAATATGCACAACGATGTAGAGATCCAAATACCACGCCTCACGCTTCCTTGCTTATGTTTGAGTCTTTATGACTCATGTCTTCTTCCATGTACTTTACAAGCGGAGTTAGGGTGTTTTTCCAGACAATTACTTATTCTTTTTGTAAGCAAGACTAGGGATTTAAAGGTGACTCTCTATTATTTCTTCTTCTGTCAACCTTAATTTAGGAGTTTTTACATGATACCTGTTCATGATAGTCCACAGTTACCTTGATATGAAAAAACACTCCTCACCATGAAAACAACAGCAACCCTGACATCTGAATTAACTCTTACTATGTAACTACAGTGCTGTCCTTTCCCCATCTATAGAGAAGCTAGTGGAAAGCTATCCTTCATGCAAGACCCTATTTTCCCTGCCTGAAAAAAGCTGAAAGTTTTAAATTATACTTATTTCATTAAATGAATTAGACAGTGAAGAGTAACAATACAAATATCACTTGGCAATATAATATATCGGTAATAAAATATGGTAGTGGTAGTGGGTTAGACATAGGGACATCATTCCATGTTGTGCAGTTACCAGGTAACATCTGTATGTACGGTGCAGGGCACGTTTTATTATATGAAATGATGTTTTCCAGGCTGAATATGTTTGTGTTTCTCTGTTAACCACACTGGGTATGGGAATGAAGGAAGAGCCCCTTGTTGAATTGTCCATTATTTGTAACACAGTCTAATCTACCCATCATCTGACATAAGTTGAAGCTAGATGCTGGTTAATAAAATTGGATGTTAACCACAAGTGAGCTAAGAAGTGAATAATGGAGATAAAAATCAGTTGTTTGCATAAGTCATTTCCATATTATTAAATAAGCTAGGTATACCTCCATGCTTTCCCTACAGTCTGCATGGTAAGAATGGGAATAGCAAGCCTCAGATTGCAAGGATATCATTGGCTATGTATGATTTAGTATCACCAGTAAGTGACTTAGGCAAGGAGGAATAATGGGTTTCCTAAGTACCTTAAGATATGCTTTCAGAAGCAGGGGAAAAGCCAATGTGTCCATTCCATTAAAATAATTACATTTCAAGCACATGCTTACTTTTACCTAAAGGCTTAAGATACTAGTACTTTTCATATCTTTAATACATTTGAATTTTATAATCTTTTAGGTAAATTGACGTTTCATTATATATGCTATTTGTAGAATAAAATAACAGTATAATTTTAAAATCAATATATACAGTACGTGGAGTGATCTCTAAGAGGAGCCCGGCTTATGGAAAATGTATGAGCCATTTCCATGGAGGAAAAAGAACCAAAAGCCCTTTCCCATTTGCATTTATAAAGGCTTCTTTAAATATATACACTGATGCCAACATAGCCATCAGAAATCAATAAATCACATTCTCGGCTGCAGTAAATGCTTGACATACACATTCATTTTCCTGGTCCAAAATTCTCTGTAAAAGGACTGTGTAAATGTTCCATTTTAGTTTAATGACAGTCTCCACAGTTAAAATTATGTGCATTACCTCCAGTGAGTTCAGATAGTGTTTTAAAGTGCCTATGCTGTACACATCCTTCAGAAGCTAGCTAACCATTTAGCAGACCATAGACACTCAGATACAGACCCAAACAAACAAACAAACAAACAACAACAAAAACTGCCAGGAGTCAGAGTGGACTGAAATGCTGCAATTACCTTTTGGTCAAAATTAAAAGGTATCATTCATTGGGCTGCTGTTGAGGGTTGGTTTGATAAAGATTTGCAGACAGTCCTGTGTGCCCTGATGCTACCACATGGAGGTGGGGAAGCTCATCACTTAAAAGTGACTCAGGTGACAAGGAATGACAACAACCTATTCATCAGCAGGCTTCAATCTGAAAGCGTAATAAAAGCCTAAATACGACTCCACTTTAAGTGACATTTATTTCACCAGCTGCCATATATTTTTAAAAGGTCACAAAATTGTTCTATGTAGACACACATTGATAAAGTGCAAATTCCTGAAGGAAGATTTGCCATGCATCATCAGGGAGTCTCTAAAAATTCTCCCACACATCTGCAGAGGGGGAGAGAGGCACAGATGCCCAGCTGGCCAAGGAGTCAAGCACTGGGATTTTGGAGGCATTTTTTTTTAAAAATATGGGGACTGGATTAAGGGTGGTGACTTCTATTTCCTTGTTTACCCTGGCCAATACTATCCTGAGTATTGGGTGTTTCTCACTTGAGGTCAGAATCAAAGTTCTGTGATTGAAGGGAAGAATTTTGGATGGTGTGTATCTAATTATCATATTCAAACTGTGCTGCTCTGTACTTCAATACTATTCCCAGTTAATATACCTTTCTTCCTTGAAACCTACAATTTCTTCTTCCCACACTTCCCTTTTGTGCAGCTTCACCCTTTCAACCTTCCTAGCCTGAGCCCCATAGTCAGTTAAGCATCTCCCAAAGTGCCCCCTCTCCCTCTGCAAAGGAACACTTTGAGATTTAGAAAAGTGTCTTCCCCTTGAGAAACCTAAGTTCTGGTACATCTGTTAACAAAGTAACTGCACACAAAAATGTACTTAGCATTGTTGGGGTGAAAACAGGTAAGGAGGACAGCATTTGTGACCACCCCTTAACCTCATCATCAACACTGACAACATTACTCAGTTGTCAATTAATTTGGTATATTGAATCCTTATGCTGGTCCATCATGTTGCCTTCCAACACATCTCCACTCTGCACAGAAAGAATCACTTTACACTGTACTTCCACACTTAATTATACCCTCACTCTTTTCCTGCTCCCCTTTGATCTTAGGAATCAGCACACACATGTATATGCCTATTTGTGCAAGAACATGAATGTGTGTGCATATGTGTATGTGCTTGCGCATGCACACACACACACACACACACACACACACACACACACACACACCTTTTTTTTAAACAGCTCTCTTTTTAGCTGTCCTTGTGTTGCAAGTTGCAATCTCAGCTACTAGAAGGCTGAAGCAGAAGGCTCACAAATTCAAAGTCATACTGTTTCAAAATGCTATCTTGTAGGCATAACACAACCATTGCAAGCATGAACTTTCAGCAGCTGTACTTGCCTATACCAGGTCTACTCAAAATTAGACCCGTTAACAGCCAGTCATGGATAAAAGGAGAGCTTATGGGGCTAAACCTCTACCTGCTAAATTTTTGGCTGCAGATGGATTCCTGGGGGGGGGGGAAGAATCATAATCTCTAGATGTGCACCCACTGAAGATAGTTCCATCCCCATAGTCACTCAGATGGCCCTACAGAAACTTAGTGACTTGAGTCACAAAATAAGGCACAAAGTCATGAGCATGGGGAAGGAACCTATAGGGAAAGTATGACAGATATGAAAGAGATAAGAAAATGTGGGGTTATGAGAGTCACCAGATTGCATTATATACATGTATGAAGTTGTCAAAGAACAAATTTAATTAAAAAATGAAAGGCCCTTGTAAAGCAGAATTTGTGTTCTGATGGGTGGGAGAGAGGTCATCTGACCAAAGGTGACAACAAAGGCACCAGAGAGAGTACAGGTTTACTGTCTGAGTAACAAAAGGAAGATGGCATGGCTAACCACAGCAAAAAGTGGGGGCCTTGATCCTTTGCCCCTTGCTTCTCTTTTCCACTTTTCCACCAAAGCTCTTTATATAAAGTAAAGCTATCCATGCCATGCCACCCTAAAACCCTGGGTCTAATTTAAGCTGTTTAGGGATTCTTACATCTTCTGAAGACATTCTTCCAACTCATCTTTATAACCTTGGTGTCCTGAACTGCTGTCCCCACCTCCTGGTATAGCTAAACCTCATTGCCTTCTTTGTTCTATGTCCTGGGGACAAGGAAGACCATGAGGGGAAATAGTATGAACTTGGAGTTGGAGTGCCTTGTCCTAAGATTCTGACTCCCATGATGGTACTTGGAAGGAAGTTGGATAGGTCTGATTGCATGTATAGGAACTGGGGATAAATGAGACTGTTTGGAGCTTTATTGTAAGGGTTAATGGTTAAATATATGGAAAGTTGGGCATTATAAGTGATCAGTACACTTGTTGACATATATTGCTGCTTCTACTTATAACATCCTCCATAATTCTTCACTCGAGATACATACATAGCCCTGATTCTTTCTAGGCCCCTCTACCCTTAGTTCCTTTAGGTACCCATTGCAGAATACAAACATCACTCTAGCCTAAGTTCATGATGGCATGTTTTTCTATCTCTCTCAAGACAGGATGTATGACTTTTAAACATTCTATCATCAGTGTTTAGGAGAGCTTCATACATAAATATCAAACTAACACTGGTTGAATAACTATTTGAATATATATATATGTATACTTATATGTATGTATGTGTATACATTATATAAATATATTAAGAGTAAGAGAAGCCAGTTTCTTACTATCATAGGAGAAAGCTCGAAAGAGTAGAACTAGAATGAACCACACATACATACATACATACATACATACATACATACATACATACATACGTATCTTATTCCTACCCCCAAAACTAGGACTGGCTTATGGAAAAATGATTCAACTTCACAAAAAAGCCTGTTAAGAGCCTGAAAATACAGCTTAGTGGCAGCACATCTGCCTCACATGTGTGAGGCCCTGGGCTCAGAAGCCAGCAACACAAACACCTAAGAGGTCTGTCAGTCAAGGAGTACCAGCAAGCACAGACGGTTCATTTCACTCAAGGTTGGACCATTACAGAAGAGAAGATTGAATCCAAGGTTTATAGAGGCACAACCAAGAGGCAGAAAACTCACAGAAGGAGGTCCAGTAGGACAGGACTAATAGTATGAGCTGGTGGATTGATGTGGTAAGATGAAATGCTTCGAGAACCCTCCTCTGTAGGGAGGATTTCCCTGCAGGGATGGTCAAAGGTTATAGCCTGCACTAGTTTCACAGGGGAAGCATGGGGACCGGATTCACGATTCATTATTTATTTCACTTCTGAGGCATTCAAACAATCATAGAATACAGGGTTCTCCTCCTTAATATTTAAGGTCTGAAGTTTAGACTGATAAAATTTCCCTTTTTTATGAGCTATCTATCTATCTATCTATCTATCTATCTATCTATCTATCTATCTATCTATCTATCTCGTGTGTGTGTATGCAGTAAGGTGAGGGGCCAGTGTGGTACAGCACAGAATTACAGGCTAATGCAGTGGGGTGGGAGTTAGTAAAGGAAGCACTTGGACAGAAATTTCAAATTTGGGGTTGGTGAGTGAATACCTGCATGGAGGATTGTCCTGATGTACAGCTGGTTAGGATAGGGAAGCAGCCTAAATGAGGTGGGTAGGTTGATGGACCTTGCCCTCAAGTCAGGGCCTGAACTGAGACAAGGACTCTCCTATATGGGGAGGTTACCTGGCCAATGTAGAACAATGACATCATATATTTAAATATATTAAGAGTAAGAGAAGCCAGTTTCTTACTATCATAGGAGAAAGCTCGAAAGAGTAGTACTAGAATGAACCACAAGGTATTAGATCAGTTTGAGTTCATGCTTTACAAGAGAGAAAGCTGCATCCAGAGAACGATGTAGACATGTACTTTGGAGAGGTTACATACCCAAATCATACTTTTCTACATGATGCTCCTTGAAGCCAATACAAAGTTAAAGAGCTGTTCCCACATGTGTGTAGGTACATATGTATTTTGTGCCTATATGTAGTTTGCAAATCTGTCCTAGGTCTGCAAGATGCACTACCCCAACTGTGATGAGCACACCTGTCATGAAATCTGGATTTCTGGATTCCATCCTGCACTAAAGGAAATCCTGTTTTTTTTTTGGTGATAGATTTCATCCTGGACTGGTACCAAGAATGCACAAAATGAAATCAGACCACCTTGACCTTGATGCGCTTAATAATAAGGACTAGCTTAGATAATAACAGAGACACATCTGTGAGCACAGCCCCCTCCCCTTAATGGTCTCCTGCTGCCCGATGTAAGATAATTTAAGTATAATAACCTATTAAAAACAGAAAACCATGAAGTTATACAAATATAAATTAGTAAGTGGGGTGTTTGAAGAGCAACAGGGTATTTACATGGATAAATTAACTTCCTCAAAATACTACTTAATTTCAAAGAGGAAGCAGTAAGTTTTTCATTAGGGAAATTGGGCAGCAGCATGCACGAACACAGATTCGTTTATTGTCCCCTTCCCAAGTACTGCAATCTGAATCTGATCATGAGGAAACACTATACCAGCCCATATTGACTTACAGGCTTCAAAGGTATGCCTGGAAGACTGATGTCAACTGGAGACAGAGGAGAGCAGCACCAACATTCAATATAGTTACAGATCTGTATGTTATCTTGTTGATCAAAGATGTCTTACTGGGACTCCTGGCTAAATTTGACCAGAGCTCAAATCCCAAAGAAATCAATCATCACTTCTAATCTTCTCTCCAGGGCTTACTCTAGGTTTATGAGAAGGATGTCCTCATGTGTTTTTATCATACATTTATGCCATGGTATTTTTTGTCCAGCCTCCACTGCCATCTCACTACTCATCTTCCTCTGCCCAAATAGCTCTCTTTATGCTTTTATGTTACAAATATCCCACTAACTTTAATATCTTAACACATTGGGCAGGAAGATGAGTAAATCACCAGAACAGAAACTCTATGAAATGCACTTTTTAAGGGTTTATGGCTATTTTAGAAACTAGAGGAGGAGAAGCAGAAGGAGAAAGAGGATAAGGAAGAAAGGGAGGAAGATGCAGAGGGGTATAAAGGGGAAGAAAGTAGGAAAGTCAAGGAGAAGAGGGAGGAAGGGGATGTAACAGCCCCACAAGGACTGCAGTGTTCTCTCTAAGTTTAGATATGGAGCAAATGAGAGTAAATGGGGTGGAGGCATGGAGCTGGGGAACAAATGGAAGATATCCTCCTTTGTCCTGAAGTAGGATAGAAAGCCAGGGCAATTCCAGGGCTATTAGAAAGACCAAGATTGGACTCATTCAGGATGTTATGGCTGTAAACTTCACATGATATGGGAGAGGAACCGCTTAACTAAGAACTCAGCTGAAACAAGAGTTCTAGCACAAATAAAGCCTGTTGCAAAGGCTTCCCACTCGGTTGATATCCCCTTCCTATATAGATAATATTTTAAGGTGTCAATAACCCAGCTCTAAGTGTTGAAGGTATATGATCTTGGGTGGGGACCTATTCCTCCACAGATGTGACCTGAGAATCTCAAATTTAATTACGTTTTCAGTAAAGGTATACTAGCTTCTAGAATACCTGTTATCAATTATTTAGGAATTACCCAGTGATGTGATAGTAGTCAAGCTCCACCACAATCCTGTATTTTCCTATGTATGACTTGTAATGACAATGAACAGAGAATCCCCTTTGATGTCCTGCTTTCCTCCTTACCCTCCTGCTTCAATCTTATATTAAGGTATCTTTAATACAGTTCTCAACTCTTACTCATAAACCATCTAATTCTGAAATCTTTGCAGAGTTCAAGTCCCATAATGGTGTCAGAAGTGGAACTGAGAACTTTCACTTAAAACTTAACAAAAGCTTAAAAAATAGTTTTTAGAAACAAAAGAACAGAGACTAACAAGATTTCTTGGTAGCAGCATTTTTCTCGGTTAAACTTTGTTTTGATAGAGACAGAGATTTGCGCAGCTCCTTTAAGGGAGGTTTCCAAAATTAGCATAAACGGCAAAAAACTGGCTTGCTTTTAAAGAGCTCTGCTAACAATTCACTGGTATGTATGAGAGCTGGCAATGAAGGTTTACACTGTGTTTTAAAAAATATGTTGGCTTGGGAGAGAAAAAGAAACAGGATACAATGGTTTAAAAAAGAAAAAAGGAAATAGAGTGGCTGGGTGTGGTGGCACACACCTTTAATCCCAGCATTCGGGAGGCAGAGGCAAACAGATCTCTGTGATTTCAAAGTAAACCTGGTATGCAATGAATTCCAGGACAGATAAAAGTTACACAAAGAAACCCTGTCTCAAAATATGTAAAAATAGAAGTAGAAGAAATAGAATAATAAAAAAGCCACGCAAAGATGGAAAGCACAGAGAAATTTTGGACACTATACGTGATTCTGTTGTCTTTAAATTATTTGACTGCTAAGAAAATAACAACTACTGATAAAAGAAATGCTGCTGAATTAATTCAGTTTATATATTTTAAAATTTGACTCAAAAAAAAAAAAATCTGGGGAAAAGGATTTCTATTTTTGTTTCCACAGAAAATGAAAAGCTGTGGATTCCTTCCAGACTAACGTGGTTTGTTCAAGCCAGACCCCCTGACACAGCGCCCCAGATGATCCAAAATTCAAAGCAGTTGAGGTAAAGCCTTGCAGACTACAGCCAAGATTTCTGCGTCTTCTTAGGATCCCCATGACAGCGCCCCCTACCAGCAGGAAGTAGTTTGGAAAGAATGACGCCCAAATTCCCTAATTTTGTTTATAAATGTTTGTTTTCATTCAGGGCTTGGTTATAAATGGTAAATGAGCACAATCAATCTTTTTAAAGGTAAAAAGGGAATTATGGTGTAGACATGAATGCTTTGTTTTGGAATGGATTTTCATTAATTGATACAATTTAAGGTCAATTTTGTGGTATGTATATTTCTCCCCTTGTTTAGGTATTGTGTTTATATAGCTCATTGAAAAATGTAATGTATAATTTAGTACAGATTATAGAATTACCTATGATAGTCAAAACTTAGAGTTAAGTTAGTTAGGATTTCTAGATATGCAGAGATATATTTGAGATGGATAGGCATTCTTCAAACCTTTCAAAGACCTACAGAATATGTCATTTAAAATGGTTTAGGGTTTTTCTTGACAGTGAGGCACAACTTCTCCTGGTAACACCACCTACATCAGAAAGAAAGATGGACATCCAACAAACGCGTAATGAAGTTTGCTTCTAATATGGCAAGACTAGCCATTTGGGCAAGGTACTGCTTTTCTGGACTGTTTGACTTTATGCTGTAGAAAATGGACATGCAGGACCCACAAAAAAAGTGACTGCTGATGCAAGATGGACATTGTTACAGGATTCCTACTTCATGGAAGAAGCAGACATTCTACAGGACACAGAGAAAAGTGAGGAAAAGTGACTGACAAACTGCCAATACAGGTGGACAGTTTAAAGTTTCCTGCTTTGTTGAGGAGTCTGCCAGACACACTATGGCATATGGGCTGAAGATGGAGCATTACAGAAGAACTTCGGGTGACTGACCAGGCAGTGAGTTGTCTCTGTCATTTCTAGAGTTTATACAGTATCCTTCTGTGGTCTTTGAAGGAGTTGAAGACAGATAGTTATGGTTATAGTTTTTCTTAGGATTAAAGATAAGTTACATATAGGACTTTAGACTCACAAAGATAGAATAGATGATATTTTTTTAAGTCTTACAAAATGTTAATGGACTAAATATTGTTAACTGTGATTCTTATTTGATAACTGTTGTATGGTATATTTTGCTATGTTAAGGTTAAAACCCTTCTCTTTATTTTAGACAGAAAAGAGGAGATGATGGGAGATGTTATTCTGTAAACATGTTTCTCATACTGGTTAATTAATAAAGCACTGTGGCCAATGAGAAAGCAAGATAGGTGGGGCTAGGCGACAAGGAGGAAAGAGAAAGTAGTTAGGAGGAGTCAGCATGTAGAGCCTGAAGAGAGCAGATGCTGGCGCTCGGATAAGATGACCACATGGAAATACTTAGATAAGTAGAAATGGGTTAATCATTAAGACAGAGCTAGCCCATAAACAATAATAGTAACTAGCCTAAAGGACTGTATCAAATACAGAGTCTCAGCGTGTTATTTGGGGCTCACGTGGGGCAGGACTGGGTGGCCGGTGGGGAGGAACAAAGATTGGGTCAGGCGGTGGTGGGAAAACCTACCCATAACACAAAATCTCTGTTTAGAGTCAAGGTCCTTGACACTCTAACAGAACTCCTTAGGATGCCAGGGTAACACTGGGGATCTGTGCCACCTTTACCTAAACTTCAAAATGTGAATAGTCCCTAGTCTCCACCTCTCAGCTTTCTGCCCTCTGCCTAAACATAATCTCCACATTGAAGAGGTTTCTGTGCCCCATGATTTCTCTTACTCATTCTCTGTATACCCTTCAACGTACAGTTCCCCTGTGGACACTAAGATACCTCACAACCTTATCAAATCTCAGAGGTGACAAAAATAATTCTGGCAGCCTAGCCCAAGTAATCGTCTATAGTCTCAATTTGAAGACAGCACCCCTTTCATACAGAGTATTTTAATCCAACGTGTTACAAAAGCAAACCCAATCTACCCCCTCTTCTGAAGGTATGGTTAGTTCCATAGCAAGCATCTATTCATCCCTACTGTGTGCCTTCTAACAAAACTTCTTGAAAACAGAACTTCAAAGTGTCTCTGACCCTAATATAAATGTACAACTTCATGGCAAGCAGTAAAAACACTGTTCCAAGAGCAAGACCTCATTGGCTCAAGCCTGTCTGTGTCTTCCATTCTCTTGGCTGCAGTCATGATTGGATAAGAGATCATGTGACCTCAGCAGCAACTATGAGTGTGAATCTTGGGGCTTTGTTCTAAATACATTTTCCCCATGAAGATGTGACAAGAAGTAAAGATCTATTTTCTTTTTTAATTCAGATGGTGATCCTATCACAAAGGGACTCATATTTAAAATAACTTCCTTATAAAATTCACTTAGGAAAATAATGTTGCTTCACAATACCTGAATCCAAAGATAAACAACTAAAAACATGTGCTAATGCACAAACTCCTATTATCTTATATACCTGAACAAATAAATCCCCTTAAGGCTTAAGTCAGCTAAAATAGATTTTTTTTTCTGTTACTTGCTGCATAATATGTGAAGAGTAAATTCAAATATCAGCTAGATGTAACAATAAAATAAAGCAATGAGAAGTAAATAAATTATGATTGGAAACAAACAGGCTGATGAACAGAGTGGGGGAAAGGCAGAAGAACAGGAAGTTGAAGAAGCTGGCTTTCTGGCAGCTGGCAAGACAGATGGGGTACCTAGCTTTTTGTATTCAAGGATGCACTCACGTACTGAACTCAAGAGTGTGGAGCCTACAGGATTGTTTTAGGCTGATAAAGAGGCAAAAACTTAGACTGTTCAGAGAAGCAAAGCATCAGAGTTAGGGTAGGAGTCTCCATTAAAACTCCTTCGGATTTTATGTAATTATAGACCCTTCCCTCTGTTCAAGTATATGCATGCAATCAGATTGCACTCCCTTACCTTCCCCACTCATTCTAGCCCATAAAACTAGTGTTTGTAGCAATCTGGAGTCTTTTAAGCTAAACTCAGAGAGCAGTACCATAGGCAGTTTGTATCAAGTCAGCCATACATTATTCTTTTAGGTGACAACATCAAACCTGCTTGTTTAGAGGAAACAGGAGATACTTTTTGTAGTATAATAGGGGGAGAAAGGGAGAATGAGAGGGGAAGAGAGAAAGGGAGAGAAGGAAAAATTTGGTTCGAATGCTGATGAAGTCAACAGCAAGCTATGCCCGTCCAATTTCCCAAAGATAAAATCTTAGTTGTTTTCTGCCCCTTCAAGAAGCCTACACTACAGACAATTGGTTATTAAAATAAGTATAGAAATCTATCCTTTATATTTCCAAGGCTAATGCCCAAGGTCAGACCACCATCTCTTATCTCAACAACTGCGCTGCCTGCAACCAGCCCCACTTTGTCTCAACTGTCCTACCTATCACTCATGGGGCTACTGGCCCCAGAGAGAAAATCATCATTGCATGTTTATTAACCCTCTTTTCCTCCTCTATGTCTAGACATTAAAATATCTATGTAATTGTATGTGTATGTCACTTCTCATTTGAAAAACCTTTGATGGCTCCTACTGGTTTCATACAAAATTCCAACAGTCTATGTAGCCTACAGTCAGGTCTTAAAGTTTACAGGCAATGCCAGTCACAAAGAAGGACTTAATCTACTGGAAAGTCATGTGGGCAGTTTGCAAATTCCACACCCTCCTTCTGGAAAATGCCCTTTACTTAAAATGCTTTCAGGCTTCACTTCACCATTTTTCCCCACAACATGGTGCATCTGGGTTAACTTGTTTTATTTTAAATGACTTCAGAGGACTTTCTGTTTCATTTCTAACACTTCTGTGCCCCAGTCATCTTGCTAAATTTGGTGTAGATCTATACATCCATTAATCTTATTCCTTAATTATAGAGAAAGGACACTGCATTACAATGTGAGGGTTTCTGCTGTTATGTAGCCACATAACTAACTCTTATATAGTGTCTGCATTCATCAAGTAAACAGCACTCAATGCATGCTCTGTTAATAGTCCTTGAATAAATAATCTCCCAAAGGGCTAAATGTTATTCACGAATGGGTATTGTGCCAAATCCATGTACATTTCTTCCTTACAGTAGCTACAAAATGAATGGAGTAATAGAAAGTGCTGTAGCTTGAATAAAATATCAGGTTCACACTATAGTCTCTTGGGTTAGTACATCCTTGGCTATATCTAGGACAATTTGTTATTTCTTCATTCCATTAGTTCTTACTGTGTCTGTGGTGTATGTAGTGTAAATAAGATAAATCACATATATGTCAAAGTGGAGAAAACAACTGGATATGCCAATAAATGAACTTCAAAGTTTTTCTTGACTTCTGAATCCCATTCTCAGTCTAACAAGCAAATAAAACCTGTCCATGGCTCCTCCCTATAACCTCCTTCAAAGATTATGAAGCAAAACTGACATTACATACTTTTGAGAAGGAAGAGGAGATAGAAACAGGCAAGAGAAAGGAGAAGGGGGAGGAAGATGAGCATCAGAATATGGATAATGATGACTATACCTGCCTCATTTCTAATTTCATTGCCAATTCCCTCACCCAAAACCCTCTATTCTTCCACTTTGGAAACTAAAATCATGAATTGACTATTCCTGATTTCACTTTTCTCATGCTTGGCATTCCTTTCGAGTACTGAGGAATTTCTTTCTTAAAATGACATGAGATAGCAGGGAGCCTCTTTGGGAAGAGGTGGTCTCAAATATCTGACAAATGACAGGGGCATGAATATGATAAATGCTATTACACACATGTGTGGAAATTTAATAAAGACAATCATCATTTTGTACAATCTGAATACACTAATAAGGAAGGGAAAAATGTTACCTAACAATGACAATTATATGAGAAACTCTTCAAAAGCAATGGTACTATTAGATTACACTCTTCTCAAAAGACCTCAGCTTTGACTGCAAGTAGCTGAGGACAAAGCTCAGGCACTTTAGCTAGATACTAAAGGAATTTTCCAGAGTCTATTTCTAGTGTCTTTATACAGCCATTTCTACTGTTATTCTTAAAATTAAGACTCCTACCAGTTAAATATTGGTTTTGTAATTTTGGATCTCTGTTCTCGCTAATTTTTTTATCCATTTTATTCCAATTCTGTCTGTATCTGCAGGTTAAAGAAAGACATCTAAGCTTATTTGTGGTACTTCTATTTGTATTTGTGCTTAAAGAAGCACTGTGAGCTTCCATTAGTCTAAGTTTGTCTATTTCTCCTCAGGCTTTGGCAAGTTGAAAAAAGTATGTGCAACCAAATACAGTGTATTTAATCATTCATGACATGGGCATTGATTAAGCATTTATTGTCTACTATCTTAAAGCATCTAAAATGTATTAGAGTCACAATAAAAGCTTATGATGTCTTTCCTTGTTCAACAGTGGCAACCCCCCCCCATGAAGTGTATCTGAAGTAAAATTAATCTCTTGGAAAATATGAATATATTAAAGAAATATGTGAAATTTTAACAAACTACTAGTTACCAAAATGAAATATATATGAAAAGAAGTTGGCAAGTTAGTAGGAAACTAAGCCATATATAAAGCTATCAGAGTTATTCAGAAAGGTAGAAGAATGGAATCAATGTTACCCAATTGACAGATGTAACTGTGTGTTCAATATATAAAATCCTAAGCACTCATACATTAGTTAAATATATGAACAGAAAATTGCAGTGTCAGAATTTACTGAAATAAGAATTAGAGAACAATGGATATATTATACAAATAAAAAAGAATCACAGAAAATTTTTTTCAAGATAGCACTTAATAATTTTTGTGACATTTAATAAATATCTATGTGAAGACTTTTCCCTTTTCTTTCATAATGGAATGGTTTAGAAATTAATTGATGCCTCCATTTACATGTCTATATTTGTATTTCTTTACTGTAGAAACTTTCTAAAAATACATTTAAGGCATCTCTAGTTACGGCAAAAAAGATAAAAGGTGATTATTTATAGACACCAAATACTTGATGTTAGGATCTTAGAAGAAAATGCAAGTATAAACGTTAAACGCCATTTGGAAAGAATCAGAATAAAAACATTAACATAATTTCTCAGAAACCCCCTTTTTTTATTATTACCAAATTTCAATATTCCCTCCAGGCAGTAGTGCAGTTACTTCAAAGATTTATTTGATAGTGGAATGTTTAATTTTTCTCTTTTCCTTTCCCAATGTTGGTAGACTGAGCTTTCATTCTACTAAAGTGTACCGTGATTTGAATTTTGAGTAGGCTCATTTCTAAGAATTTTAAAAATAATAGTTCTATTTTGGCACCCTGAAGACCTAAACTAACATCAGCAGTAACTAAACAGAATAAATAAATTATAAACTACACTTTGTAAAGCAGTCCACTCAGACACCAGTCGCCTTGACAACAGACCATCCACTGCCCTGTATGATAGGGACCAGAATGGAAGATGCAGACTCCACTTACCTGCCTGTCTACTTCGGGGAGCAGAAGCAGGAGATACTGCTGAAAATGCTGTGGGAAGGAAGCAAAGGTGTGCTTGTTTATTAGTGCCCTCAGGTTGGTGTTGACAAGAATCGATCCAGGGGTCTCTATGTCAATGTCCTCAGCTTTGGTCCATTTCAAGTGTCCTGAAATAAATAAAGCAAGAGGTATGAATTTACTACAGTGTGAAGAAATACATACATATGAACACATGTACATATGTACTCACTGAACAAATATATCCAGTAATATGTTTATTTCTATCACTTAAAAATAATTTCCAGAGAAGAAATTAGGAAATAAAACCTTTATTTTTAAGGTTTATATCTATTTTAGTTATATTTCAACCAATACTTATTTAATCAAATTAGCATCAGGCCCTAATTCAAAAAGCCTTGTAGTTATTAATGTCTTATTTTTTTATTTGGTTTTGTTTTTCTGAAGCAAGGTCCTATGGTGCAATCCAGGCATACCTGGAGCTCACCAGAAATTCAAGCTGGCCTTGAACTTGTGATAATACCTAAGGTTCCTGTGATTTTCAGACCATTTAGAAGCATAAACAAACAGATGTGGATAGACATAGCAGTCCCTGTGTTTCTGTTTTTAACTTATTGTGAGGATGGCAGAAAGCTGGCCTGATATCATCCAGTAGACTATTTTTAACATAAGGGTTTTCAGCTAAAGCAGAACACCAAATCTCATGGAAGATGTGTACTCCTTCTCATTTTCATTTAAGTCAAAATTTGCCCAAACATCAAAAATAAAAATTCTTTGCAGCTATTTTGTACAAGAAATAATCATCAGTGATAGCCATGAGATGAACAGAAACTTTCTAATGAATAATAGAGATAGTGTGCTATCTTCATAGGACCAAGAGAAAATAAAGATCAATTTAGTCTTACAAGGTACTTACTTTCATATTTAGAACACCTTCCATTCTCTACAGATGGTATTATTCCTATTTCTAAGAGGAAGCAGGGGAAACTGAGGATGGTATGTAAAATAAATAAAATATTTAAAATAAAAAACAAAAACAAACAAAAAAAAAAGTCAACTTATAACTTCACTAGTAGCTGTGTTTTTCACAATGGCAATATCCAAGAACATCTAGATTCCTCAATCAGAAATTCTATTCCTAAGGTAATCTTGCTAATAGAGCTGCTAATTGATATTATTGACCAAAAACTTCTACCAAAGGATCTCTTCTTTGGTACACGAGTAGCAGCATATACGCAATTGTAGCAGCAATGAGAATGAGCAGTCAAATAATCAGGACTGCTTCTATATAAATACTAATTTTAGAAAATAAGTCTAATGACTAACAGAAGTGAAAGCAAAGTCAAAATTAATTATGAATATGAAAAGAAGGTATGGTGCATATGAAATGAGAATATGTCTAAAACATGGGCACTGGGAATAAATCTCACTAAAACTCTACTGGTAGCCTCAGAACAGAAAAAGAACAAGCTTCCACACTGGTGAACAGGAGGAAAATCATCAAAGGGTAGGCGTTAAAGAAGAGGGAAGGAAAACGAAAATGAAGTGCAAGAAAATCACAGCAAACATGACCACGTTTTATATTAGATTTAAAATGTAAAAGTCCAGATATCATTTGCTTTCAATAGATCGTTAAAAATTCCCCTACATAAGGTGAAAAATGCTAATAGCAGATTTTAAAAACAACACAATATTGACTTAATCAAAACAGAACGAAGTTGAAAACACCCGAGAGCGAAAACAGCCATCCATTTCATGTACAAGGGACAGTGACCGAACTAAACAGGACAGGATCAAGACATAGAGCTGAGAGAAATAAGAAAGCAACCTGTCATTACAATGGCAGGAGAAATCTCAACAGGCATGGATACAAACTAACACATCAAATTAAAAAGTAACTTTAAAAAGACAGGCAGTGTTCATAAATCACCTATTCTCATGCAACAGAGGCTACTAGATGTAGGCATTGTGCTATTTGTCACTCAGGAACAACTCATTTGACTAGTGAGTCTCAGGACTAACATTAAGCCACACTGCTCTGTCCAAGGGAAAAGATTTACTTTAAGCTTTCCCCCTCAAGGCCAGGCACCCTTAAGCCTCCCCACAATTAGCATATGTTTGGGCCCTTCAAAGGGTCTGTAGAACTTCAGAAACTGGAGAAAAATAATGCCAGTGTTTGTAAAAATGATGTGCTAATTTATTTTAAAGCTCAATGGCCTATTTTAGAGTGGGAGAGGAAGAGTGTGAAGAGTTAAAGAGTTCAAATCATGAATTCAGGAAAATAATCATTGAATAAACACTCAGCAAAGGAGTTAACAATATACACAATAAGACTGGAGATCCATGTGGTAGAAAGGAACAATGATGCCTAGAAATACTAAAAGGCGGTATTTTTGTCAATGAAGCAAACAAAATTAAAAATTCCTGAGAAGAAACTGCATAAACCTAAATAGTATAAAAACACAGGGACACAGTTCTAGACAGTATTCTGAGTTTTTTATAATATTGCTGAATAAAGACAAACTAATTTTATCGATTGCCTGTATTCGTGGGGGAGTAGGCATATATGTGGGTACACAAGCATATGTATGCACATTTGTGGGGAAACTAGAGTGGACAAGAAATGTCGTTCTCAATTGCTTTTCACCACATGATTCAAGGACAATCTCTCACTGATGCGAGAGAAGCCCCACAGGTCCTTCTGGGAAATGGGATTAGAAGTGTATGTTTTCATGGCCAGCTTGTACATGAGTGCTGGAGATCAAACTCAAGCCCTCAGGCTGGTGCAGGAAGTACTCTACTCAACCAAACCCCCAAGCCCTAAACACCTTAAAGTTTATACATTTCCTAAGTTAACGTAAATTTCCTAAATTAAATATTAAAAAGTGATCAGTAGGTGTCCTCTCACATATATACACTAAACAAAATACAAATAACTTAATAATGAACTTGATGTAGTGTAGGTAACTTTATCCCAAACTCTCTTAATGAAAGGCGAGGAGGGGGAGGGAGGAGGGGGAGGGTAAAGCGAAAGAGGAGGAGGAGGAAGGGGGGACAGGACAGGGAAGGAGGAGGAGGAGGAAGGGGGGAGGGTAAAGCAAAAGAGGAGGAGGAGGAAGGGGGGGACAGGACAGGGAAGGAGGAGGAGGAGGAAGGGGGGAGGGTAAAGCGAAAGAGGAGGAGGAGGAAGGGGGGACAGGACAGGGAAGGAGGAGGAGGAGAACCACCTTGTCCCTCTCTCTCAAGTAGCACAGTCATTTATGACTAAACCAATAAAGATGTACATTGAAACTGTTCACCTAAGCAAAGCTATGTTTTAAAATTCTGAAGAAAAGACAGAACAGCTTAACTAAATTTGCTTTTATAAAGAACGTTTAATTCCATTTTAATTATCCTCACCCATGTATTCTTAATTGGCTTAAGAACAATCCAATTATATATGATTGTCTTATCTCATTAAAGCTGCCACTACACATCTCCCCACAGTGCCTACAGAAGAAGTACAAAGTCCCTTTAACGTCTGATTCCCAGACACTTAGCCTAGAGGGCCATGGCAGCAGAGGCAGGCAGAGAAGACAGGGGGAGCCACAGAGGGACTCAGCACTACACTGGAGCATTCATGTTGTGTTAAAAATCAGGGGCCTGTGTCCAGGCAAGGCCCTGGAACTTAATCCCCTGCCACAGTGTACTCCTTGAGTTTTGCAATCACATCCCATTCAGACACACACATTTGTGGAGCGAGAGAAGTGTGCTGGCTTAAAGACTCTTATTTCCTGATGGCAACATGCTTAAAATGTTAAATGCACCAAGGCAGAGAAAGACATGCATATACCACACACACACACACACACACACACACACACACACACACACACACACACACACATCCCAGGTAAGACCCAAACAAGCAAAAGTTCCCAACCAGTTCTAGTATAGCCCTGTCTAAAGAAACTCCCAAACAGGCTTGACCACAGGCATCTTTATCTGCTCAGCCATGGGGATTTGCCCAGGTTTTCAGTTTCAATAACTTTGGAGAGCTACATACAGATCTTAAGGCAGTATTTTCAGTTGAGGGTTTCATTTTTACATGTTCTCCACCTGGTCTCTTTGTTAAGATATGTCCAATTGATAATCACTCAAAAATGGAATATTCAGTTTTTTTCCAGTAGACACTCACTGGGGATACAAACCATTCTCAAGTCCAGGCCCCATGACCAACATTAGAGGACCAACGTAAAACAAACTGAACCGGCAGGCTCTTTGTCTCATAAGGTTCTGAGAGAGCAATATTTTTTTTTAGCCTTACAGGTAGGTCCCTTGCATATACATTATGGCTCCCATGTTTTGGGGTGATTCCTGTATGTAAGACCATGTTTGTCACTGTGTCTACATGTATATCTTGTGCCTTCTGTTTATTATTTTGTTTTTTGTTTTGTTTCATTCCAATTTGCTTTTATTTTATTATGAGTTTTTAAATGTCTGTTTCCTAAGGAGAGCCAGAAATGGTGTGTATTCTGATGGGAGGGGAGATGGGAGAAATCTTGGAGGAGCTGAGGGAGGGAAAACCATAAACAGGGTATACTGTGTGAAAAAAAAATCTATTTTTAATAAAAAAAAAAGAAAAAAAATTTGGTTTCTTATTTATCCCCAAATTAATTAAACTTACTATTTAAAATTCCAGAGTCCTAGTATATAATCTCTGGAAAAACAGATACTAAGCAATGCTAAACAACTTTCAGGAAACAGAGGATATTTTAAATAAGATAAAGAATTATTATCCAATTTTTATTTTTCTGCATTAATTTATTTTTCAAAATATGAGACATTTTTAAAAGCTGCAGAATTTTAATTCTTTATTCCACAAAGATTAAACAAACAAAAAAAATTAATGTTGGAATGAATCCCAGAAGCTGGGTTCAATGAGGACATTATTAAAACTCCCTCAGAGACAGCCATTAAAAGATTGGGCTTGTTTAGAAAAACAATTTAAACTCCTACTGTGTCACTGGGTAGAGGTACAATTAAAAATTGGTTTAGGTCAGTGACCCTGAATTTAAGTAACTTATATTTTACCTAGGGGGTAAGATATCTGAAGTTTTCCATAGAATACAACATTGGTAGATGAATGTGATTTCATCTTTTGTTACCCAGAGAGAATGTCAAGCAAGCTATCTGGGTGACAGTGACCATGGATCTAGGCTCACCAACTGCAACAGGGATACACTGCTATGATGCATGCTGTCCGTCCTGAAGAAGGCTGGGCATATGTGGGTGCAGGGTTAGGAAGCACATTCAGGGATAATTAGAAGTGACTTTTTATCCTGAATCTTAGGTAGGGTATTTATAAGAAGCCTTCTAAACCTTCTGGGCCTCAGATTTTTTTTTAACTGAAAATGGAAATCATTTTATTGTATAAAACTAAAGAATTAAATGAGGCTAATTATATTATCAAAAGTTAACCAGATGAGTCCAACCAACAGGCCAGGGGTAGCTTTCAATGAAGCTCAACATGAAATCATAAAGTCATTAAATTATGAGTGCAGTTCTCAAGTGTAAACTTTGTAGAGAACAATGTCCTATCCCAGCCTTAAAAGGCTGTACATCTGGCCAACCAGTTGGTTAACCATGGACTATGACTCTCTTCCTCTGCCCTAGAAAACAGCATCATGATTCCTACTATTGTGTCCCTACATACAGCAAAACTGTCTATGAAACTACTCCAGTGCAAGTTTGAACATGTGAGATGGCCGATGGTGTGCACAATTACCATTGGGCTCCCTGACTTTCAGTTGACCCTCAGAGTAAAAACAGTAGTAATTCTGATTCTCTCTACTTTAGTGTGGAATTCAAGGTGATAACCACAACACACAAGATCCGGTGGACGGAAAAGATCCAAGCCCTGGGGCTTCTGATAACACATCACAACCAAACCCAGGCATGCCAAAGAAGATCATCCTAGATACTGTCCTTGTATGTCATTCTTTTGGCTGAGATTATAGTGGATTATTAATCAATTAATTAATTTTGAGATCATATCTTACTATGTGCTATGTAGCCCTGGCTAGTCTTGAACTCAAAAAGTTGTGCTTTCTTCTATTTCCTGAGTCAGTCATATACTGCCCCACCCAGCTTTGCTTTGTTTAGCTATGCAGTTATGGCTGTTAGGTTTTTCACTTATACTTCAATTCCTGGCACAGGTCCAGCCTTGAAGTCCCACGTGCTAGAATTACAGGGGTCTGCCACCCTGCATATAGCACACTCTTTTTAATTAAATGTCACTGATCTTTCAATCATACTTGGACTGGTCACAATACATGAGTGGAGATGTGGCTCAGATGTCATTCTGTACATGTCATTTAGAAGTCCCCATTTTAGGAGTGACTTAAAGCACTCAGACTGGAAAAATGTATTAGTGTGTATACATATCCATGGTGATTTCCCAACACAAAGAAACACATTTGGGGTTAAGGAGATAACTATAAAAGCCTTAGGAGTGTCGAAAAATAGGTAACAGCACCATATTAAAGAGTTAAAATAAAATTGCTACTCCTTTCCCACAAAGCATCTACCTAAAGCTCCACCAGTCCTCTCCCAATTCTTTTTAGTGAATGTGTGTTCCAAGATTTAGTAAATTTCCTAGCATACAGTAGGCAGTAAATAAAACTCCCAAACCAATCAGTCAACCAGTTACAATCTGACTGGAGTTTATCAAAAAGAAAACCTCTGTGAAATAAAAAGAATCCTATATTGCCAAGCAGGTGCAGGCACAGTAAAATAAGCCAGTAAGTTCATGCTTTTTATTGACCATTGTATCAAATATCCCTGTGTGTATGGGGGAGTTGTGGCTACATGGGATAGGGAATACACACCCGTGTAAGCATACACACACACACACACACACACACACATATCCTTACACATCATGTGGGTATGCATGCACATGTGTGCAGGTGGACCTCGGGGCAGACATGCAATGTCTTCCTTGATTGTTTTTCACTTTATATTTTAAGGACAAGGTCTCTCACTGCTCATTGACTGGCTAGAGTGGATGACCAGTGAGTGTGTGAACTGCCTGTCTCCACCCACACTCCCCATTAGTGCTAGGGTTATTGACATACAAGACTATGACCAGAACTCATATAGCCTCTGGGGATCTGAACTCAGATCCTTAGCCTTTTGTGGAAGGCATTTTATCCACTAAGATGTTTACACATTACACCCGGTTCACAACTTTTGTTTTGCTCTAGGTTGCATCATCATTATATCTATTCAAAGGTGAAGTCAGTGAGTCTAAGTCCCTAAACAAGGTATGTGCAGGGTGAGTTACAGTAGTCAGCCCAGGAAACATTCATGTTTGTCCTAATTCACATACTTCAGTAGACTCCATGCAGGTTGTTACTAAAGTAAAAGCAAGCATCCAGAATTAAATCCACTGTTAATAGCATAACCCTTGTCCAGAGTCCACCGTACCTCTCGGGGATTGTATTTCAAGCATCTGTAACAAAAACCAAGGCAGGGCAACCCTACTGCAGCAGACATGACAACACATTCTCCTACTCAATTTATCCTTCCGAGGAGCCTCATTTGTCCCCAGTCTAGAATATCCTAAAAAGAGGCCACAGTACAATACTGCACACTAGACAGAATCCTACTTACACAGGTAATTACTTGAATACACATCTCACATTTATCGTTGCCATCTTTATCCTGTGCTTTATCCAGTAACATCACATTGTGTTAAAAGCCTGAGAGTCAACTGAGAAACTACAATGCTCCCCAAATCAGCAATTATTTTTTTGTTTAGATGAATGAAAGATATTTTCAGTTTCCTTCTTTAACCACAAAAAGAAAAAGGTCTGTTTTTAAAAGACACACATCTGTAAAATGTGAACCGGTACTCACCTAAACCAGACTTTTTTAAGCGTTTTAAGTGCTGACTTGTTTGTTTTCCAGTGGGAGATTTTTGCCCATGTTTCATTTCTTTATCTGAACTGTCTGCTTCCCCATTTTTAGACTCGGATCCTAAAAAAGGAAATAGTTATTATGCCATTATCTTATTCTCCCTGTCCTTGACAAGAAACATCTAAAATTGTTTTAAGAACCACAGATATAATCTCTTTCTTCTTTTCCTGAGTTAATATACTACCGTAGCCACAATCTGATTCCCCTATTAGCTATGAAGAGAAAAGGCCAATAAATCAATCATCCTGGACAAAAAGCAAGAGCAGATGGCCTAATTGCATAGTTTGACATGCATTCACTGATCAAATAGCTTTTAAATCAAAGAGTTGGATCTTTGTGAAAATACATGGAGAAGCTTCAAAACTATGATGCCACTTAGAGATTTGGTATCAGGCAGAGAGAAAGACGAAGGAAGAAGGAATTGGACGAACAGGAAGGACCAGACCTTAATCAACAGCTTTATGCTGAGGCAGGGAACAGAAAATGTAAACACTAATCCATAATGAATTCAACAGTTCACAGCTGATAAAGTGACAGGAGGCAAATTAGAAGAGCAGGTCAGGGCTTCACGGAGGTGAGAAGGATGTTGTAAGAACACAAAAACTCATAAAGGATTCTAGGCTTTTGCAGCAACCACTGAAAAATAAATTCACACTCGAAGAAAAACGACTTTCAGTGCTGTTGCACACCAGCATGTGGTCCAGAACTCAAGTTCAACATTCAAGAGAAAGCTAAAGCAAGACAGCCAACCCACAGCATCAGGATCCACTTGCCCACACCTACTGATATTAGCAAATTCAGTCACTCGATGACAAACAGGCTGGTGCCTTTACAACACAGCAATTGGGAAATGCTCTGTAATTTTAGATCAATGAGCAAGAAAGTGAGGCACCCATCTACAACATAGATGCACATTATATACAAATTATAGATGTATACCACACCTCACAGGAAAGTATCTTTTCAGTTTTAAAAGAAAATGGAAAACAAATCCAGCCATCTCTCTTCCTGAGGAAATCTCCTCCTCTAAGGAACTGGCCAGGCATACAATATTTTAGTGCTTTACCTGAAGGCGAATCCGACTGCTCATCAGACACCTTTAATGGTGTCAAAACAACACGAGGAACAGTCTTGTTCACCATCATTGAGACTCCATTTCTTCTTTTCTGCTGCTGCCTCAGAGCCTATAAAACACGATAATAAAATACAACATAAAAATGTATCCACAGTCATTTCTGGTTATTGAATTACATGATCCACTCGCTCATGACTATCTTCAATCCCACAGAGCCCCTGACTTGTCAGGGTTCTTGGTAATCACCTTTGTCCATTTTCCTCAAAAGCATAAAACTGAGCTTTGGCATAGGGGTTTTAAGCCTGAGGCCGTTTTCAGTCTAATTCTGATAACAAAACACCACAGAACGGTTTATTCTACCTTAGCAGTGTGGCTTGAAAGCCGGTGGAACTTGATACCAGGGCTCGTAAGTAAAATAAATGTAAAATAAATGTTTCAAAACCAGGATAAAAATATATGTGTCTGCACTTCTCTCGCAGGTGCCTCGTCTCCAGTGCGCTGCTCAGTCAATCAGTTAACACTGGGTGTCATCAGTATGTACAGCATGTAAGAACTACTGTATTGATGCATTCACTCAGCCGTGGGGAGTGCTGCACAAAATCACCGAACATGGCAGGAATCATTTATTTCTGTGAAGGGAATCAGTCCTAATCTTGGAAAGCTTGCAGCCCTTGGCTTCTGTCTGCTTGACTTTGGCATTAACCTTCAGAACACGAACATGATGGGGTTTGGGCAAATCCAAGAAAAAATAGATAGAATAAATCTCTTCAAATGGGAATGCTTTGTGTTTCATAAATGATCCTGCCATGGTGATGATAATATAATAAAAGGCATTTAAAAGTTTTGAAATACAGTTTTATCTAGCGGATCGCATTATGCAGAAAATTATCTGTAATAAAAGGGGTTGTAAGCACAAGAAACAGGAAAAGCTATTAAAACCTGAAGCCTTAGGAATCCTGAAATTCCTCAAAAGGTTAAGAGGCTGGCCAAGGACTGGACCCAAACCTTTTCCTTCCTGTTTTCTGTGTAATTTCTACTAACTTTACAATGTCTCAGTTATATGATTAATGTGCTTTGACCAACAGTTGTCACAATCCCCTGAAATACTGCCCTGATTGTATATTCCTTGGCTGTCAAAAATAATGGGATCTTATTTACATAGGCTGTGAGCTGTATGTTTGACTTGTTGACCATAGGACTTAGCAATGACATAATTACAGAAATTAGAAGTTAAACAATACTTAGAGAGATAAGATTTAAAACCACATGACAGAAGGAAGAGTTGGAGAATTTATTATAAATGATATAATATCCTAGGATTCTGGTATTTATAGAGTTTTTGTGGAGTCCCAGGAACTGTCAAGGAAGCTGAGATACAAAGATTCATATTGTGCCATCCATCTCACCTTAGCTTGTTGTCAATAATATATTTAGTAAAGCCACGGGTGCTATAAAGCATTTAAGAATTTACTTTCTTCAAGCTGTGTATATAATTGGGTATAAATTGTGGAACATACTTGCATAAACCTTTCTTGTCTTTTATATGAGAAATCAAAGCACTCTATAGGTATTAACCTGACAATATAAGAGAATTAGGCAAATCAGTGCTTCCAATTACCACTGAGGTCTTCTTCACTCACTGCGTAAGTTTCCATAAGAGAATAAAGGCAGCCAGGAAATATAGCAATAGATCGCTATGTGTCCAAGTATCACCAATTTCAGTTCCTCCTGCAGACATATTAACCTTCTAAAAGTACCCCTCTCTGTGTGGACACGATGTTAGGGGATTATATTATAGACCTGCTGATTAACAGTAAAAGAAAGAAAGAAAAAAAAAGCTAGACCTAATTGCCTAGACCTGTGCAGACAGTCACAAATGTCATGCTTCTCTTATAATTCATGGTCAATAATATAAAATTATTTAAAAACTTTCACCTATAGTTTCTAGGGCTGAGAGGACTCTACAAGCAAAGATTTAACAACTGATAGAAACCTTGGCAAATGGAATGCAAGAATAAAAGCCATGGCTATATGATTTATTTATTACCCTTTATCAGGTAAGGATAAAGAAATGCTAACATGGAGTCCATTCAAATGATGTTTCATAAACATGTAAGTTTGAACAATATCTCCCAGCACAATATTTTAAAACATAGTTAAATGTCCCACTGGGTATTTTAGGCAACACAAACTACATGCATATCACAGAAGAAATAAAATTGCTTTAAGTATATGAGAAACATACACAGTTCTTTGCTACATCCTTGCAAAACAAGAATTGGGGTTAGAGGGATGGCTCAGTGAGTAGGAATACTTGTTATTCAACCTGAGTTTGAATTCTCAATACCAATGTAAAAGCCAGACATAGCCACAAACCATGGTCATGTGGTAAAGACCTATTATAAAGGACTAAAGCAGGTTATAATAAAAGAAGATACCCAGCATCCTCTCCAGACACATACACCTGAAAACACACACACACACACACACACACACACACACACACACACACACACACACACACATACACACACACACACAATTTAATTCCAAACAATACCAGAGGGTATATAACAAAAATGGGGTCATGTCTGTTACTTATAGCATCAGATTGTAAGGGGGAGTCATGATGTCACAAAGTACAATGTACCTCTTTACACACCATCAGCAGCTGTCTTGTAGAGTCCAACTATCCAACTCTTTCCAGGAAGAATTTATTTGATGATGGAAAAGAGGTACCCTACACACACAACATAACAATGGACATGGGTACCCCCCCCACACACACACACATACAACATGACGATGAACACTGGTTATGCTACACACACAACATAACAATGGACAATTGGTACCCTACACATACAACATAACATTAGACAATGGGTTCCTTACATATACAACATAACAATGGACAATGGGTACCGTACACACAACATAACGTTAGACAATGGGTTCCTACACACACAACATAACAATGGACAATGGGTACTGTACACACAACATAACATTACCAGAAGACAGAACAATGCTGTTTCCATTTAGTCCTCAGATACCCGTATGTCTCTAAGTAAGGGTATGTAGACATGCCTCCTGCCTAGGCCCTCGGTGGTACAGTGTGTCTTTCCTTTGAGGAAAAACCAATTGCTCTTTGGTAAAGAGACAGTATATATGCGTCTTCAGTTATGTTCATACCAGCAACGCCAACTTGCTGCATGTCAACTCTCCCTAGTTCTCTGAAGAGCACTGGTGGCATGGAGAGGCAAGGGAACAACAGAGGGAGAGACTGAAGTTAGCAAGTACCCACATGCCCTTGGGGGACCAGAAGCTGCTTCGGCAAATCTAGGCCTTGTTTTCTTATTTCTATAAATACTGGGATTAAATCTAGGGTCTTATACACTCTTGGCAATTACTCTAACACTGAGCAACATTTCAGCCCTTTGTATGTTATATTTTGATACAAGGTGTAACCACATTTCCCTGTCTGGCCTCGGGCCTGAAATCCTTCTGCTATCCATGTCTGAATCAAATTTAATTTTTTTAGGTCTGTTTTCCTGTTTATAAACAATGTGTTAAAACACAGGCAGACCACAGGCAGCCTGAGGCCACCTATATGTGCTAGTTACTAAGTACCACCATGAGCTTATTTGTATACCAGGGGATGATAATCATACCCAGACTCTTCCCACTGAGTCTTTCTGCTCTTGGTGGTTCTCTTTCCATTCAGGAGTACTTTTTACATAGTACATATCTGAGAGAGAGAGAGAGAGAGAGAGAGAGAGAGAGAGAGAGAGAGAGAGAGAGAGAGAGAGAGAGAGAGAACACAAAGAGTCCTGGCATAAGGATATAATAGAATTTATTTTCTTTAACTTAAAAATATATTTATGTGATAGATTAAGAAAATGGATCAGGAAAATGTGTTTTGATACCTATGGGGATACATACAAGGGTTCCCTAGAAGAAGGAAAATGCTTTTTTCATTGTGATATCTTGGACACATTGTTTCGTTGTCCACTAGGCCAGTGGTGGCCCTAGTTATTCATCTATACTAAGAGTCTGAACTCAGCATCAGCTACTTGGTCTTACCACTTTAGTCTACATTCACTTTAGGGGTAAGATACCTCTGATGTAACTATAATTGCCAGGCTAGCCTCTATTTTGTGTGTAAACAGATTGTTTTACTGAACAACTATACATGCAATCATTTTAATGTCAGAAGGAAGCAAAGCTAGAATCTGAACAAATAAACAGATGGAGAATCTAGAATGCTCTGAAATTAATAAATGTACCTTTTAGTTGGTCATGTGGACAAAGTTCTATAATTAGTTACCAATGCCAGTGATGGCAGGTGCAGTGATTTGAATGAGAACTAACCCTGTTGGCCACTATAACACTGGGTAAATATCTGGTGACAAGATTTAGGGAGACAGGCAGTGCAGCTTTGCTTGAGGAAGTGTATCACCGGAGGCCTCGCAGTGGCCTTTCTTTGCTTCATGCTTTTGGTTCAAGATGTGACCTCTCAGACTGAAGAGATAATTCAGTGGTTAAGACACTTGTTACTTTTTCAGGAGGCTCAGGTTCAATTCCCAAGATCCACCTGTTGGTTCACAGCCATTTGTAACTCCAATTACAGGTGACCTGATGCCTTCTGCTGGACTCCAGGGGTGCCAGGCATACAACTAGAGCACATGCATACATGTAGGCAAAACAGTCATGTACATAATATAACATTAAATTAAATAAAAATGACTCTGAATAAAGTAAAAGTAGCTCCATGTTCACTTCTAGTTGTGTTTTTCTGTGAAAGGGAAGGGAAACTGCCAGGTGAATATGCTTTCCCTAAAGACACACATAGTGTTATGTTTTCTTATAAAATAACACTAAAAAATAGCTAAACATGTTATATTATACAGAAAACTTTCCAGATAATTCTATAAAAAAGAAAGGAGAGATAATTATTTGTTTAGCTCATACCTAATTTTTAAATTGGGTTATTTGGTATTTTGGTGTCTAGTTTCATGAGTTCTTTATCTACTTTGGAGATCAGCCCTCTGTCATACATGGGGTTGATAAAGATATTTTCCCATTCAGTAGGCTGCTGTTTTGTCTTATTGACTATATCCTTTGCATTACAGATACTTCTCATTTTCAGGAGGTCACAGTTATTAATTGTTGATCTCAGTGTCTATGCTACTGGTGTTATATTTAAGAAGAGGTCTCTTGTGCCCATGGGTTCAAGGCCACTTCTCAATTTCTCTTCTGTGAGGTTCAGTGTAACTGGATTTATGTTGAGGTCTTTGATCCACTTGAACTTGAGTCTTGTGCATGGGGATAGATATGGATCTAATTTCATTTTTCTACATGTTGGCATCCAGTTATGCCAGCACCATTTGTTGCAGATGCGTTCTTTTTTCTGTTGTACAATTTTAGCTATTTGTCAATAATCATGTGTTCCTTGTTGTGTGAATTAATATCAAGGAGTTCACTTTGATTTCATTGATCCATGTGTCTGTTTTTATGCCAAAACCAAGCTGTGTTTATTACTGTAGCTCTATAGTATAGCTTGAAGTCATGGGTGATGGTGCTTCTGGAAGATCCTTTATGGTACAGGGTTGTTATGATTATCCTCAGTATTTTGGTTTTCCATATGAAGTTGAGTATTGCTATTTCAGGGTCTGTGAGGAATTGTGTTGTGATTTTGATGGGGATTGGAATCAGTAAATTGCTTTTGGAAAGATTGCCATTTTTTTTTTTTTACTATGTTGATCCTACCTATCTAAGGGCATGGGAGATCCTTCTATATTTTTGTTATCATCTTCAATTTTTTTCATCAAAGACTTAAAGTTCTTGTCATGCAGGTCTTTGTCTTGTTTGGTTAGAGTGACCCCAAGATATTTTATTTTATTTGTGGCTACCATAAAGAGTGATATTTCTCTGATTTCATTCTCTGACAATTTTTCTTTTATATAAAGGAGTGCTACTGATTTTCTTGAGTTAATCTTGTATTCTGCCACTTTACTGAAGGTGTTTATCAGCTGTACGAGTTCCCTAGTAGAATTTTTTGGGTCACTTATGTAGATTATCATATCATCTGCAAATAGTGAAAGTTTGACTTCTTCCTTTACAATTTGTATCCCCTTGATCTCATTTTGTTGTGTTATTGCTCTAGCTAGAACTTCAAATACTATATTGAATTACATGGAGACAGTGGATAGCCTTGACTTGTTCCTGATTTTAACTGGATTGCTTTAAGTTTCTCTCCATTTAGCTTGATGTTGGCTGTTGGCTTGCTCTATATTGTCTTTATTCAACATCCTTAGTCATCAGAGAAATGCAAATGAAAACAATTCTGAGATGCCATATTACATTTATCAGAATGGCTAAGATCAAAAACACTGATGACAGCTTATGATGGAGAGAAGAAAGGGGGACACTCCTCCATTACAGTGGTAGTGCAAACTTTTACAGCCACTTTGGAAATCAGTATGGTAACTTCTCAGAAAATTGGGAATCAATCTATATGAAGACCCAGGAATACCACTCTTGGTCATATACTTAAAGAGTGCCCAATCACACCATAAGGACATTTGCTCAAGTATGTTGACAGCAACATTATCTGTAATATCCAGAACCTGAAAACAACCTAAATGCCCATAAACCAAAGAATGAATTAAAAAAGAATTATAATAATGTGGTACACTTGCACAATGGAATATTACTCAAGGGGGGGAAAAAACTTGAAATTTACAGGCAAATGGATGGAACAAGAAAAAAACCATCCAGAGTGAACCCAGACCCAGAAAGACAAACACAGTATGTACTCACTCATAAGGAGATATTAGATATAAAGAAAATGATAACCAGTCTATAATCCACAATCTATAGATTCCAATTCCCATCAAAATCTCCAGAGAAGCTAAGTACAAAGGGAGTCCTTAAGAGGGATACACATGGAGGGCCCCAGAAAGGAAAAATAGTTAAGATCTCCTAGGTAAACTGGGAGGAGGGTAGAAAGGAGAGATGGGGAAAGGAGCATGAAGAATCAAGAAGACCTACTTGGGAGGACAGAGGGGGAAGTAAATAGAGAGATCTCTTGATAGAGGGAGCCATTATAAGGTTGTTAGGAAGAAACCTGGTGCTAGAGAAATTCTAAGGAATCCACAAGGATGACCCCAGCTAAGACTCCTAGCAGTAGTGGAGAGGACTACCCAAATTGTTACCACAGAACCCACATCCACTAACTGAAGAAAACATATGCAGTGACCCACAACTAAGCATTGGGTTGAGCTCCTAGAGTTCAGTTGATGAGAGGGAAGAAGGACCATATGAACGAGAGTGGGGCGTCAAGGGCATGATGGGGAAAATCAGAGACAGCTGACCCAAGATAATGGAAACTCATGGACTGTGGACTGACAGGTGGGGAGCCTTCATGGGACCAAACTTGACCCTCTGAATGTGGGTGACAGTCATGTGGATTGATCTGTTGGGGGAGGAGGCATTGGCAGTGGCACCAGGATCTATCCCTGGTGCATGAATTGATAGTTTGGAACTCATTCCCTATGGTGGGATACCTTGCTCAGCCTTGATAAGGGGGAAGGGGGGCTTGATCCTGCTTCAACCTGGAATGTTAGACTTTGTTGACTCCCCAAAGAAGGCCTTATCCATTGTGAGATGTGGATAGGGGGATGGGAGGGGGCAGGAGAAGAGGAGAGATTTGTTAACTGGGGTAGGTATATAAAATGAAAAAATATTTTTTAAATAAGAAAAGAAGAAAAGAATAACAAAGAGAAAAATCATCTTCATTTTTACTCTAATGGGAGTAAATGAAATAAAGCTGCATGTCAGAAACTTTTGTGTTTACTTGGCACTTTAAACAATAAATGTTCACTGTATTTTAATAGACAAACAACACCAACAATGTATCCTAAGAATGCACAGAACACATGAGGCCTTTATTGAAAATCTGAAAATATCACAGGCAATGAATGCTAACACTAAAATAACTAGAAATGCACACATGGGGAACAGCTGCCTGTGTTAGGCACAACAGCAAGCATTGTGACTGGTGATAGAAAACTACTATTGCCACCATAACACAGCAAAACACCGAGACTCTGACACAGCAGCAGGATGAAGGATCTGCAACTTCTACCATCCTAAGAAACCCAACAGAGGCAACACGTGCTTACTGCCACTACTACAGCACTGCCAGAACACAATGCATTCTCTTTCACCTCTCATTTTCTTCTGCTGCTTAAGATTTCAAAATATAATCTTGCTTAGCTTCTTTCAAAGTTCAAAAATCTAATCATTTACATTGTCCAAGGATGATCCTCTCTCTCTCTCTCTCTCTCTCTCTCTCTCTCTCTCTCATGTTTTCATTTATTTTACATTCTAATGTCAGTTTCCCCTCCCTCCCACACCCTCCCTTCTATGCCCCAAACTACTACGGAGAAATGGAAACCGGGAACAAGGTAATAGTTGACAAGTCTGAGAATACTTACACCGAACAGTAACAACAAAATTGCAAGGAAATAAAATGCTATCCATGCAATTATGTCCATCGCATTAACTAACCCCAGGAGTATTTGAAGGTAAAAGGAATTTATGTATTTTGGAACAATGAAAATATTCTATCCACTAGCCAAGGCATGGCAACTTCTATACAGTCCAGGCCACAATTACATTGTGATCAGCAGTTTTGAGTTCAAAGATCTATTGTAGTGACATCCTGTGTCAAAGAGGGAGGAGCTGGATCTGGGATGTTGTGTAAGGCTTTCCTTGCAAGACTTTTGTCTTACTTATTGTTTTTTATATTAGTGATGCAAAGGCTCCTGGGTTCTCAGGAGTTTGTTTTCACCTATGTCTTTCTATTATAGCTCTATTGGATCAGAACATTCACTTTAAGATTACATTTATTAAGCAAAGCAAAGTAAAAGTGAACTCATACACCCAGAGAGATACTGGACCACGCTGACCCCAAAGGGCATGAGTAGCAAATTGGGTTCTATAGTATAGGGCTTTTTAAGTTTGTATAAATATTTATGAAATGGGTTGATATTCGTGGGAATAAGGTGATCATCTTCCCCCATTTATGGTAGAGCAGATTTTCTATTTTAGGGCATTTTATCCCATTATCCTTTTGAAAAGCCTACAATAAGACCTAAATCATAATGCAAATGACATTATAATGAAGTCAGGGTCCTTGGAGGATTTAGACTGTTCTTTGGTGCATATGTGTGCTGATGGAGGAAGTCCCCTGACACCTGGGTTTCTCATAAAGCTGGAAAAGCTAACTGCAGCTTCAGAGAAGTTTAACCCTAGAAGGGCAAAAAGGAGATGGCACTTTTCATAAATTCGCACTGGCTAATGTCACCAAGTGTGGGCCATTGCTATGGGCAGGTATCAACACTAGCAGTCTCTTTTCGGAAATGGTATTCCTAGTGACCCCACTGTGTTGCCCTCCTGATGTAATACAAAGACTCAAGTATGCATGGTTCCATGAACAGTTTCAACACAGTATCTGCCCAGTGACAAACCATATACTGATGAAAAAAATAGAATCTAAAACTGCAATTTTAATTTCAAATGTTGGCTTGATGATGGTCTTGAACAGCTTAGGTTAACTCTGTGGGCCTGGGTTTATTTGAAAATAAGGCACATGGCTAGGGATGGTGATACACTTAGGATGTAGAAGCAGGAGAATGGGGAGTTCAAGGCCATCCTTAACTACATGCCAAGTTCAAGGTTAGCTTGGGCTACATGAGACCCTCTTTCAAACAACAGCAATAAAGAAAAATAAAAACAGGCATATAAGTGTTCGCATATTTCAGACGGTGAGTAATAATGTAAATATCAGTTCATGTGATCATAGCTAAAGTGATTTAGCTGTCTTATGTGCTAACAGTATGATTTGTGATTGTATATAAACATATAGAACATACATTCACATACATAAAATCATGCACAGACATACATGTACATGTTTACATGGTAGACGTTGATTACAATTCTATCTAGTCATAATTATTCAACTGTCCAAAGTAAATGAAAGGTGCATATTGTCTGGGGTTACAACATACGTGCCATATGTTCAGTCAAGTTTTAAATGCTGTCTTATGGAATTTAGCAATTACAGGGATCTCAGTAAAATTCTGCCAAGGGAGCTTTCCTTTTGAATGTCATTTACAATACAAATTAGTTATTAATGGAACATTAGCATATCTGACCTATACTGAGCCACATCTACTTGGTTGCTAATTTGCTACTTGATTATAAGATTAGAGTTTTAAGAAAGGAATAAACAACTCTTTCCCATAATCGAAAAACTGACATGACACACTTCTAGAGACAAACTTTAAATGATAATCGAGATGTGCTTCTCCTGAACACATGATCTACTACAAAAATAACATATAAAAGAACACAGAAGGGAAGAAACAGAGAGTAACCAACAACACTGCTAAGTCAAAGTTGTACAAAATGAATAATTGTGTACAATTTAAATGACATGAAGCTGAAGCAATGAAAGTAGGAGAAAAAGGATAGCAAACATTACAAAGATGTGAATCATTCTCTTCCCACACATGCACAGCAGGATTCAGTCCCCACATCCTCTAGGCCACACACGTTGGATGCACGCATTTCATTTATGATCCAATTTATGTTTCTTAAATGCCACAGCCACAGGTGTCCAATTTTGTAGCCTTTGTTTTGTGCTGCTTAATATTTCATTGCCTACTTCCTATTTCCTATTTGCTGCTTGAATGGGCATTTGCCTGGGCTTACCTACCTACTCTATCTTTTATTTCACAAATTAAAAGGGGCTATCAATGCTGATCACAGTTTTGCTCTGTAGCATCTACAAAACGTTTCACAAAATTTATAATATGAATGGCAAGCTACCAAAGAAGATTAGCCCTGTGCAGGAAAAATACTGTCAGTACCTTAAATATGGATGGGAGTACCATTATGTCAATAATTAATACAGAATAGAAAAGTAACATAACACAATATTGAAATGCTCATTTTCCTTCCTCTGCTTCCTTCTTTGAGGCCAAGGAGGGGAGAAGTAGCATCCCAGGTCTACAAGTGAATGTTAACTGGCATGGTCACCTCCATCTGTAATGCCAGCAGCAGGAAGAGCATTGCTGGAAGTTGAAGACTAGCCTAGTATAAATAGCAAAATTCTATCTCAATGAAATAAAACAACCAAAGTGAGGAGGGTATAAAGATGGGGAAAGGAGGAAAAAAAGCTACAAGAGCATCAAGGAGCAACTTGGCTGTTAGGGACTTCTTATAACTGCTTTGGAAAAAATGGTTTCTGCTTTCCTAGTTACAAACACATTACACAGGAATTGGAACCCTGTGGATCTGTAAGAGCAGTGTGTTGAACACAGGCCAGACAGGAGTATAGGATGAAGCTTGCACACTCAGTGTAGCCAGTACAGCCCATCTACACCCTTCTTTCTCCTCACAGACCAGCACTTGCTGTTGTGAGGACAGCAGCTGACACTCAACAGTGAGGATCATGGGGCAACCGCACTCCATTACTGATTCCTACATATCATTGTGAATATTCCTCAGATCAATCCTATGCGAAAAGTATTCTGGATGCTTCCAGTTTTGATGGGACAAAGATATTCAGAGAGGAAAGCAGGTTTACCCAGATCTCAGAACAACAGTCATTTAAATCAGACTGTGTCGGTACCCAGAACCCAGTATTACAGCCACTGCCTCTACCACCATCGAAGCAAAAGGCCACACAGGTCAAAGCCACCCAGGTCAGGTAGCATCCATAATATACACATGAGGTTCCATTCAGTATTGAACAATGCCCATTACTGTGGCAATGGCTAGATAAACAGGATGATCTTGAACAGAAATATAACTTCCAAATTATGTAACACAATATAAGCCCAACTGGATTTACTATAAATCACATAAACACACACACACACACACACACACACACACACACACACACACACACACACTTGTTCTCACACGACTCCAAACATATTTCCTATTCTGTTTTATACCATAGTTCTTAGTTCAATCCTCACCTAATTTCCAAAGTAGTCAATCTATAGTAAAATTAATCTATTAACTATTACAGCAACAGACAAATCCAGAGAGCCTCTGTTACTTTCTGATTTTAATTTCCTAGTTACCTTATTTGGCCCACACCATGCCCGTGACCTTCTGCAGGCATAGCTGAAGGGTTTAGTGCAAAAGGAAGCCTCTTACCTGTTTCAGAGCTTTCTTGGTGTGCTGCTGGAAGGTAGACACCAGCTTGCTTTGCACTGCCGTGTTTGTAAGGCTGCAGTCTCGAGTGGAAGAGACTTCATCCATTACCTGCTTCGTACACACTAGAAGCAGAGAGAGATAATGATATTACTAATTTGAATTCCTTTTTTTACACCCACTGTAATTAACTCACTTGGAGCTTTCTCTAGTTGAAAATGGATACTTAAAATACAGCAAAATAGCACAGTATGAGGAGACAGATCTGGATTCAAAGGAAAGGGATCATTTAGTAACTGTGGACACAGTTCCACTTTAGAAGCCAGGCATTCATTCCCAATGCACTCGTGTCTGTGTCTTAGAGAAAGTGTATGACATACAACTAACATGTACGAGTTTGAGGGTCAATGCACACACCATGTCCATCTGCATATGCAGATCCTACATCGGAGCCATCTCAGTGAGTGTAAATTTTTTAAACAAACCCAGGCCCACAGACTAAAACTGACTCTTGTACCCTACAGCCCTTGAAGAATCCATGGTACCCAGGCTATTTCTCTTCCTATGGCATAAAGACTATCAATTTGATTTACCCTCTGCAGACAGCATGAGTTCTGCCCATTTTTGTCAGGTTCAGGTCTTCCTTTAACCTATCCTACATAGGACAATTTCTCTCTAAACACTGCTATTGAAAACTGATGTCCTTCTGAAGTGGGCGATTAAGGAGCAGACAGAGGCCACTGCTCTGTCCATTTGCTTTGGAGCTCTTCCTTCAGCTGTCCTCCAGCCGGGAGGTTCTGGGCAGGAGGACAAGGAGGACCCTGCTAACCATGCACTAGAGGATGAGGAGAGATTTGCAGAAGCAAAGTAAGAAAGTAGCAGGGTACATGGC
Organism: Cricetiscus sungorus; assembly: GCA_030556225.1. Lineage (NCBI taxonomy): Eukaryota > Metazoa > Chordata > Mammalia > Rodentia > Cricetidae > Cricetiscus > Cricetiscus sungorus. The sequence continues at coordinate 137,283,887 of JANBXA010000651.1, forward strand.
AGAATGGAGGCATATGTCAAAGGCAGGAGGCACGAGGAAGTTTCATGGAAGAAAATAACTCGAGAACATATTGTCAGAACTCAGAACAAGACTTTTAAGGGCACTGGGTAAAAGAAAAGTCAAGACTACTTTCCAAGTGATGACAGCTAGGGGAAGGAAGCTCTGAACAGACTTTTTAAGAAAACTGTAAAATAAACACTAGTTATCAATAACCAGCACATACCCTCAGTGAAAGAAAAAAAAATAGTTATTGTAGTCCAAAATGGATACACTCTTTACATAAGATTTGCTTTTGGAAGTCTAGCACACCCCACCTAGAAATGAACATGTAATTAATTGAAAAGTTCTGTTGAAATCAGAGGTAATTGAGTTTTGTTTTAATACTGAAAGTAATTAGGAAGCCAAAATGAACGTATTTAGCAAAAATGTTAATTACTCTTAATTATGTTTTGAGAAACTTTACATATGGGATCTCAGTTAGTTCTTAGAGTTTGTTGTAAGAAAAATATGTCATTTCCAAATAGGGCAGAAAGCTAGAGTTCAGAAAGGCTAAGAAAGTCACATACTGTTACAGGCAACGAGATCGTACTTGGGATCACAGGTTAGCCCAGTCCCATAGCTGACTGTTTCCACCAAAATTACTGGCCCCCAAAGTGAAGATCTATGAACAAATTTCCACATTTTAAGAACTATAATTAGCTGCATGATGTTTGATACACTCAGTGTAAAGTTAATAGGGCTTAGAAGATTAGGTTACTAAGTGGGACAGTATCAGGAAGTACAACTGTAAACACATTTTGGAATATGCCTCTGGAAAGATGGCACAGTGGTTATGAGGGCTTTATCCTCTTCTAAAACACCCAGTCTTGGTTCCCAGTACTTGTAAGGATTGGAACAGAACTGCTTATAATTCTAATTCCACAGAGTCTGATGGCCTTTTCTAAACTCTACAGGTAAGTGTGCACGCACGCACACAGACACACACACACACACACACACACACACACACACACACACACACAAATAAAAATAAAAACTGTAAAAATTTTGGATGTGCACATGTGCACATAGGGACAGAAGTCTGTGAATTAAAGATCAGATGGCTTTTTTCTGCTTGCTACTGCATGACAGCTTTCACAAAGTCAGGAGACAGTCTAGATGTTCTAGTAAAGACTCCTTTATAACCCAACCTGAGTAAACAGTGGGTACCATGCTACAACCCTTGAAATGTCTACTGCACTGGTATGGTTGCTGACATTTCAACAAAGCTTCTTTACCAACACATACCCATCAGATCACACTCCAAAGATAGATCTATTAGATAGATCTATTTGTCCATAGATTACACCAATGCCACTCTTAATATTCTGAAGTCTCTATGGGTGACCAACCAAGGAGGTGACAGAAAGGTGGCAGACACAATATATAATTTTAGCTGGGCCAACTAACTCCAATAGACATAATAAAATCCAGATAAGAGTAAAGTAGCCATTAGCAAATATGCTTTATGACTTTTACATTCTTGGTAGCGTCTCCACTCAGGAAACTGAAAATTTACTGACTGGGTTAATGGAGAGCCAAATGCAGCCCACAGATAATGAGAAACTCGCAGAATATAGGAAATTGCTTTAGTGCACTGAACATGTAAATTCAAATTCACTATTTGTTCAGGAAACACTTTTAATAGTAAATTTACAAAAGAACTTTGGAAGTTTCCTTGTTTGACTTTGTTTGTATGTATATGAGTGCAGGCATGTCACGGGCCTTGTGTGGGGGTCACAGGACAACTTGCAAGAGTCAATTTTCTCTTGCCATGTGAGCCCTAGAGATCCAACCCAGATCCTCAGACTTGGCAATAGGTGTCTTTCTGACTTAGCCATCTCACTGGCCAAGAATCATCAATCTTCCAAATGTAAACCCCAGTGCAGAGGGATCAAATAATAACAAGTTCTGACTAAAGGCCCACAAACCTCTGTGTCCTTTTCATTATCTAACTGCTGTGAGGGCCAGGAGCACCTGTGTGCTCTTCTGGAAGAGAGCAGCTGTGGCTGTTTCCATGCTCCCTCTTGACCTCTGACCTAGGATACCCCAGATATCAGGAAATCTAGTGACAACACTTACGTTGTAGCTCTACTATTGTCCTGTGATCATTTGTAATTATGCACAGCAATTTATAAGACTGTGTTCAATGCAGAGTCCAAAATGCAGGTTTGCAGGGTGGGGGTGGGGGAGTCAGGCCCTATGATTACCATGAAATATATTCTCAAACTAGGCCTTCCCTGACCCCACACTACTAGCCTTCTTTTTATCCTTCCTTCAAAACAAAATTCGACACCACCAATAACCCTACACTTCAGCTACTGTCCCCCCTCACACCTCCTGTTGACCTTGACATGATTCTCTGGGTCAAAAAGGCTTTCTTTAACTATTTAATTCTGATAAAATATTGTATACGATATTAAGGGAAAGGAAGTGCACTTAATAATTAAGAAATCTATAAATGACTGTGCCTTGGCATTGGATATGGACCTATTCATCCCCAGATACCAAGCAGTGGCTTATAATGGACATATATTACTTTAAAGTGCTGACAAATGTAAACTAAAGTTTACTATGAAATTTGAGTTAATTTATTCCTTCTTTTACCAAACATATGATGGGAGGTTAGTAGAATGGAAAATACCCATCCACTGAGGAACTGATTATATAGATTCATATTCTGAGAGAACAAGGCTTTCACATTTTCATGCTTATTTCACATCTGTCATAAGAACATACGTGATGAATAAGTAATTGGAGGTCTAAGTATGCATCTAGGAGGTGGAGCTTGGTTTGTGAAAGGCAAACTGAAGATAAGTTAATGTTAGAGGAGAGATCAGAGGAAATTCCCTGTTAAGTGAAATTACAACAGGAGCCAGGAAATTGATCAAGAGGACAGATGATGTATCCAATAAATCTCAAACATTGACATCTGATATCTTCTTGGCACTGAAGACAGAATGGGATCTGGGATTTTTCTTTTCTTTTAAATTATGTCAGTACGATCACAAAATTAATGACAGATCTTTGCATGTGAAAACTCATGAAATTAAAAGAAAAAAAATAGGTATTCTGTCCTTCTTACAGACAACAAAGATGAACACACTGAGAATGAGGAGACAAAAACAAACAAACAAACAAACAAACAAACAAACAAAAAAAAACAAGATAGTGCATTTTCCCTGGCTGAGTGGTGTTCAGTATTTCTTAAAAGTTACAGAAACATTATTGCATCCTACATTTTGCTTGCCTTGCCAGGTAAGGCTAATTGAAAGCATAGTTTAATCTAGTTTTAAACTTGCCTCTCAGCTATCACTCCACACATAAGCTACCCACACCTGATTGAAAAGGGCTGAGAGTATAGGTTGTAGGCAGCCATGAAGTAATCTTAACATGCACAGACAAAGTGACAGTGTCACAGCAAACTGTGGTCTCTTTTTCTAGGTGTCTCTAAGTTGTCCTCTGGCCTCTTTTTCGTGCCATTGACCTTGAACATGCTATTGCACTAGTTGATGCCGTACAACCTGCACATGTTTAAAGTTGAATGGTATCGTGATGATCCCCTCCTAATCCTCTTCTAGTTCACTGACAGAAGAACAAATGACTCACTAATCTATCTTTCATCTTTGACCCAGGACACAATTGGGGGAAGTCAGAAGGTACACTCAATTTGCATGTATTTCTGGTCTCCCATTGTGCTGGCTTCTGTAACTCCCACCATATCTAATGTAGCAAGGAGGACATTTGGGGATTCTGGAGCACACATTCCTGTGATGATATGTTATTTATGATTTAATAAAGCTACTTGTGCACTGGCTTTCACTGTATCCTTTCCAAAGAGTCATCCCCATCACTCAGTTTTATAAAGTTAACTCAGAAGATCAAACTGGACAGTTTCTCCCAACGCTCTCTGAACTGCCCCTGTAGCAGCCATTCTTTCTCCTACCATACATCCTTGAGGTTAGGATACAGTCTTGACTGTCCCTGTATTGACGGGATGTGCTCTTGCCACAGCAGCCCTGGGCCCAGCAACTCAGGACTTATTCGTAAAGACAAGCTGCTTAATGTTCATTGCATTTGGTTTTTGAATCCGACTTTCATTAAATTCATTTTAAGTATCTCTCTTTATGGTTATCTTTTAATTACTGCTTTTATCAAGAACTGAAGGAATTAAAAAAACTGAGGCAGTTTTTTTTATTATGAAAAATCATATTTAAAAGTTCTTAAAATTGGAAAAAAATGCAACCTTTTGAAAAGTGAGACAAAAAAAGGATACATGTCCTAAAGTCAGTTAAGACATATAGGAAAGCAAACTCAAAGAATGTTCTTTGTTGGAAGTTGCACTAGTTGGTGATAAGCATAGATGTATTTCTCTGTGTCATCCTCAATCAATGACTTTCTTTAGAAGGAAAGCCACAATGTTATGGTTTTTGCATAAGGAAATAAAAACAAAATTTTGAAGTCAAAGCTAAACATCATTAAGCTACATAAAATGACAGGAGCAGTGCGGGCACCAACTACAGTGCAGGCAAGGGCTTGGATCATTTTTGGCCATTGCCATACAGGCCTTTCGATCTGTTCAATGCTGTGTGTCCCCACTAAGCCATGCCCATAAGCAAGAACAATTTGAGGGAGCTATACTTCAAGCACCTCCAGTGGGCAAGGGTGTGGACTTTGACCATTTGCATTTCTATCCGTTTTCTTCTAACTCTCCCTATTAGTTTCCTAAAGCAATCACAGACTATGATCTCAGGGTCCTACAGATACTATAGATACTTTAAGCTGAAAAACATTACAATGAATGGACATCATATTGGAGAGCTGAGGACAACAGTGTGACCACCCATTAGGGTTCAGTCATTCTTTAAAAGTGGACTTGGTTTTAATGTTTATTTATTAATCACTAGTTCACTCATATAGATTTTACTAAATGATTTTCTTTATTGCAGAACAATGTAAAGTGCAGAAAGGAACAGGGTAAACAGGCATCATAGGACATTGTCATACATATATACATATGTATTATATGTTGAGCAGATCTGCCTCAATCCCTTTTCTCCTCTTTCTCTCTCTGCCTTTAGTCCATTTTAGTCCTTCCTTAGTCCCTTCTGTTCTCCAAAATAGTTTTGTTTCTATTTTTACGTCATAGCTACAAACATGTACATATATGTATGTATGTATGTGTGTGTGTGTATATATATATATATATATGTATATATATAAAATAATTGAGAATTGAGAGAAAATGTGTGATACTTGTTTTTCTGAATAGATTTAAGTTACTTGATATGATAATTTCTAATTGGATCTCTAGACAGTCCTCAGAAAATAAATAACAAATAGTAAACATACAGAAACTGCCCATGATTGGATTGTGGGATTGCACCTTATCATGTGTTGCATGCCATTACAGCATTTTTATTAAAGCATGCTTTTTGGTTCCTTTCCTTAGATTCCCCTTCTCCTCTGCACTTATCCTCCACTCATAGCTCCCCACAGATAGACACGTTTCCTCTTTCATGTCCAGTGTACCCCTTTCCCCATCCCACCCTTCTTTATCATGCAATATTGCCCACTCATAATCTTCTTCCTGTATTTTTAGATGTATTCACACTTACAGCTGATCACACATATATGTCCACACTATAAAACCATAAGGTTTAAAAATCCCCTTTTTTTTCACTGAACAGTGTCATAGAACAATGAATCCCAAAGAAAACTGTGTGGAAGCATAATTGTAATAACTATACTTTGTCTTGAAAGATCAATAACAAGTTATTCCAGAGTAAAGCCCACATGGGAAATTGTCCAAAGGTCTCAGCTTGCATTACAATGTGCTTTGTGTATAGTACTTATATTTGAAATTGTGTAAGCAGATATTCTGAATCAATGCAGCAACTAAATGCATGCCAAAAAGTATAAAAACTGACACAAAAAGGAACAGGAAACCCATTTGACCCCAATTAAAATTTTCCTGGACTCCAATTCTTTCAGAGAAAGGTAATTCCTTAATCCTTTTTGGATCCAGCCTATGGAGAGATGTCCTCACTAAAATTATTTCTGTGCCAAGGTGGGTACAGTCAATTGGGCCTAACGAAGATTTCTTGTTGCATTAAAAAAACACTCCAAGGGTATGATATGCCGAAACAAACTAGCAACAGAGGACGGCTAGCCATAAAATAACGGAAATGGGCATTTTCCCCAGAAACTGTTAAAGAACAGTCTCAACATTTTAACCATTGAGGTTCTTGATATTATTTAACACAATAATGTGTACAAATAAAATGTAGCTGAGAGAATGAAATTCTTACTATGTTTCCAAAATCTGCTTTATTAGGTCTGTAGAGCCTTATTTCAGGAAAAAAAATAATAAAGGAGAAATAAGTTGCTAATATATATTACATTTTACTTGTTTGCTTTTCTGTTGCAATGATAAACATCCTGACTAAAAGAGGAAAAGGTTTCATTTTACACTTTCTGGTCATGATCCATCACTGAGGGAAGTCAGGACAGGAGCTTAAGGCAGGAATGTCGAGCAATAACCCTGAGGAAAGCTGCTTTACTAGTTTATTCTCTAGATGGCTTATACAGCTTTCTTTTACAGGCTAAGACCATATTCCCAGGGATAGCACCACCCACAGTGGGCTGAGCGCTCCTGTATCCATAGGCAATCAATAAAATGTCCTGTAGATATGCTCAAAGGCCAATCCAAAAGAGGCAATTCTTCAAATGATGTTCCTTCTTCCCAGGTGTGTCAAGTTAATAAAAACTAATTAGAACATGCATGTGTGTGTGCATATGTGTGTATGCATATGTGCTTGTGCATGAGTACCTTATGTGTCTATGCATGCATGTTTGTCATAAAAGACAATGCCATGACTCTCCCTAGTAATTCTGTGGCTAATAATGATTAGGAAATTGTAGTTGCCTACCATAGAACTTGCCTACCAAAGAACTACCACAACTGACTTAGAATGTCATCAAATGGTTAATAAATATATTGGTTTGTACTGGATGAAACAATAAAGCTCCAATGATAACTGAGAAGGTTTCCCACACAGAAGAAGTAGCTACAGGAATCACTCCTTACAAGTATTGATTGGTCAACCATTTCAATTTAACTCTGCAAATATCTGTGAGTACCCTTCACATCATCTCTTTAAACATGGATTAGACAAGGAGGAAGTATCAAACTAAAATGACATATTTAACAAGAAAAACAAACCTGAGGATTTATCTTCTAGCTGCCTAACCCCCATCCTATCATAGAAACAATAAGGATTTCTTAGGATGATGGAAATAAAGAAAACCAGATTCTGTTTTCATGAGGTAAAACACACTGTAGGCACTGGGCAATGTGGAAACCTAGCATAGTGGAAACTCCTTGGAATCTATGAGGGTGACCCTAGTAAGAAGGATTATAAGAGCCATAGGGGTTGAAGAAACCAGGAAAACATGGTCCACAGCATCAACTAAGCAGTGTTCATAGGTGCTTACAGAGACAGATGGAGCAATCATACATCCTGCATGAGTCTGACTTACATCCTCAGCATATATGTTCTGATTATGTAGCTTGCTGTGGGAGTAGAAGTCTGCCTGTAGGACCCTTTTCCTCCTACTGGTTTGCTTTGTCCAGACTTAATATGATGGTTCATGCCCAATCTTATTGCAACTTTTCATGCAGAGTTTGGTTGATATCCCTGAGAGGCCTGCTCTTTTTTTTAAGGGAAACAGAGGAGAAGTAGATCTGGGGGAGAGGGGAGATGAGGGGTGGCTGGAAAGAGAGAAGGGAGGGAAAACTGTGGTCCAGATGTTTTGTATGACAGAAGGTTAAAAAAAAATGATAACAACAACAAAAATGCATTTTAAGTTGCCGTGTGTGTGTGCGTGTGTGTGTGTGTGTATGTGTGTGTATGTTTGTGTTTACATGCACTTTTACATACACACATGTGGAGAACAGAAGTCAATTTCTGATGTCTTTCTTCAGAGACTGCCCACCTGTTTCTTGAGACAAGTTTCTTACTGGGACATGGAGGCCACTGGTTCTGCCAGGCTGTCCAGCCAGAGCACAACGATGATCTACCTGTCTCTACCTAGGATTACAGATAATGTGCCACCACACCCAACTTGTAATGTGGGTAATGGTAATCAAACTCAGACTCAGATCCTCATGCTTCTGGGGCAAGCGCTTTACTGCCTGAACTACCATGGCAGCTTCACAACCATTTGTCTTCTCCTGGCATAGCATCACTGAACTCCAGGGTGTCTCCATTTCCTCGAATAGCTGCATAGAAAAAGAGCAATAGACCCAGAAGAGGAAACACAGAAAAGCCCAGAGAAAAAAAATTTAATGGAGAAAGGCTAGTGTGGGCCAAGGATAAGAGCTTCACTAATGGGCTTATTGCTAATCACTTCATATGCCAGAATGTAAAAGATCAGGCAAGGGACACAGATAGCTGTTTGAGGAACAGTTGTAAAGAGTCACTTTGCAGTCAGAGAAAATGGAATGTCTGGCACTAGGGAGAACATGAAGTTTTTGAAGAGCATGGCTCTCTTGTTCCGATGTGGATGTCTCTGACCATATATATCAAAGAAAGCTTGTTAAGATGAATAATTGGGGGAATACCTTTAATTGTATTTTTATTTGAGAGGGAGCTTGTTTTTCTTATGAGATCACACTCCTCTCATCTTTATCATTACTATGGAATTTTACCCTTGTAACACAAGAGAAGTTAGGAAACCATAAGTAACAGGGGGGACTTTATCTGCACTAAAAAGCAAACTTTCTCTTCCTCCATGGCTCTGGGCTGTTAAAACTGACTAAAATCCATTTATACATGAACCAAGTTCACAGTTCAAGGAGGGAGATGTAAGAAAAAGAGGCCCCTGATGGATAAAAGAAATAGAAGTAATATGTAAGTCATGTTTGAGGGAGTGGGAGTGAGTCATTTGCAGGAGACAAAGGGGGTATCGAGGCGATGGTGACCAGCTGTTCTCCATCATGGGGCAGCACAAGAAAGGAGAAAATTGTTTTAATTAAGAGCACAAAGACTCAACATAAGGATATCCTTCTTTGCTATAAAGGTTATCAAAAACACAGAGGGAAAAACATAAGAAGGCTAGACTTGAAGATTCCTAACCACCCAGGGCATGCTGTTAAAAAATGTCTCCTTTAATGGACTAGGTACAAAAGAAGCCAGAGAGGAAAGATCTTTTGAAATCTCTTTTATTCCTCGTGAACTGTGAAATCCGTGGGCAGGGATGAAAGTGTGAGGAATGGGAAGGAGTGGGCTGAGGAGGAAGTCCGACATCCCACCAGTGGTCATTTCTCTGAAGAGTATTCTCCTCCCTCTGTACTTTCTTCCATATGTAGCTAAAACAACACTATTCTCACAGACTTCAGGCCACCAAAGTAGAGCAGGTGCCTCCACTGGTTAACAAGCTGTTGACTAAAATGCAGAGATGCTGTATAAGGGACATGTTTGTTTAACCCAAGGAAACCGGGTGGCCTGCTACAACCCCTGAAGGAATTTCTTTCCCATGCCCCTGAAATTCTCAGGAAGGGATGCCAGGTAGACAGTGACAGCACTATCTCTTTTTCAATGAGCCACTGGAAGCCTGCCTACAACACCCTGCATATCCCCCTCCCCCTAAAAAATATCCCAACATGTGTAGGCAAATAGCATCTTGCAAAGTATCACACTGGAGCACCACAGGCAAAAAGCAAAACAAGAACCTAGGGTGGTTAATCTTTATTGTTAGCCTGACTCACTTAGACAAACAGTGTATGGGTGTGTCTTGTAAGGGTGTCTCCATAGGGATTTAACTAAGGAGGAACACCTGCCTTAGAAGTGGGCTGGACCAGCCCATGGACTGAGCTCTGGAGTGAATTAGAAAGGAAAAAGCAAGCTGAGCACCAGCATTTTCTTTGTCTTCCTAACAGTGTGGGTAATATGAACAGCATCCCCTGCTCAATCTGTGAGCAGAACTAAATCCTCATTTTCTTATGTTGCCTTTTTCAGGTATTTTGTCACAACAAGAGGAAAGGGTAACTAGTGCACTGGCTAGACTCTACTTACTGGAGTCATTCCCCTGGCAACCCTGCTACCCTCCTTCCCCACCTCTTCCCAGGGTGAATAAACTATGTAATGAGTACACACTGTGACTACTATTCCTGGGGGACCAAGCCTTCATCAGAAACTCCCTACTTTCTCAATGAAGCTCCTGGTATCTGTGTAATTGGTGCATCAGTAGAGAACTTATCCATACACTAGAGCTATCTGAAAGCAACTCTAGCTTTTGATATGAAAAGACCCCCTCCAATAAAAACAAAGAGTGAGCTGAATAAAGTTTCATTAAGTTAACACAACTCTGCCAAGAATCACACAATCAGAAGCCCTCTTATAAAACTGGCTATAAAGAAGAATGAAAAGGGGTCATATAAAATTCTTGAAATGGGGAAATAATTATACATTCTGGGATTTAAGTTCAAACAACACTGCATATATGTTCCTGTTTCTTTCTCCTTCCCTCCCTCCCCCTCCTTCCCTCTCTTTGTTCCCCTCTCCCTCTCCCCTTTCCTGTCCTCTCCTGCCCTCCCCTCTCCCTCTCTGTAAATGGAGACTTTAAAAATACTAATTCCTTGGCCTTAGTGTGGCTTCCTCCCTGAAGCCATTAGGCCTAATAGCAAACAGAACTGTTTTTTTTATTATTTCTGTAGATGAAAATTAAACATTCTCCAGTTTCCTCATTAAAAGAGAGGAAACTCTCCTTGCTGTTTTTTCAAGCCTGAAACATATTACAGCTACAAAAGAGACACTTTTCTTATTAATAACACTTTTAAGTACAGGATGAAGAGGGTAAAGATTGTCAACAGATGATATTATTTAATATAAAATAGTAAGGGTTCTGCAAGAGAGTAATGCATTGTAAAGCAACTTAACATGTGAGGAAAGCCATGATATACCTGTGTATTATGCTCAGAAAGCAGCTCAGATACAAACATATTCATAAATCTCTGCCTAAAATAGATCATAAAATTCATAATATTTTCTTCTTGTGACACAGATCTATACTTATACAGGCATAACTTGTCATGGCTTGTCAACACAGATATATCAACCAATTCACTTAAATCACTCTTTGATCTCCAGAGCTCAGCTTATAAAATTTGAGACATTTACTTTCTCAAGTCTGCATGTTCAATACTTGTTCAAGTTGGAGACTGCTTAGAAGTCAAAGAGACATGGACATAGCCATAGCTCTTTGTCCCATAAACTTCACTGTCAAAAATATACCACTTTCCCTACACTGTGAATTGTTTCAACAGACCTTTAGTAAAAGCACCTTGGCAAAGCAGTTGGCATTTTCTAATACCCTGTTCTTGCTGGTCATCTGCCTCCAAGAGAAGAATTAAAGCAGGTCTTCAGTGACATGAACTCTATCTACCACAGGGACTGGCATTCAGACATTATAGACTGTTGCTTGGTATAGCTTTATCCCTAAGATTTATTTCTAAGTTAAGTATATGTGTATGTATCTGTTCATGTTAGGATAGGCAAGAAGAGGGTGTCAGATCCCCTGGAGAGGGAGTCACAAGTACTGAGAAGTGGATCCTAGACCAGTAGGCACTCCTAACTAGTAAGCCATCCCTCTAGCCCCAGCTATCAGTCAATGTAAGACACTTCTCTTTCCTATGCATATTTGATTCCCTCTCTGGTTGTGTAACAATTAATTTACATTAACCTCTGTTCATTTTAAATAACTCAGTGATGCCAGACTGATTCAATTGTACCAAAGGTATCTTACCTATCATTGGTTATTATTCACCAAGACACTTCCTAGCCTCTACACCAAAGAAGCAATAGAAGAACAAGTAGTTGGTCCATCTCTCCTCCTCCTCTGCTTTTCTCTCCCTATTCTCCCACATCCACATATGTAGAAAACTTTCTCCGGAGGATAACCAGAATACCATGTGAGGGCTCATATCGGAAGGGCAAATTACCTCTACCACTAGGTAATAACTGTTTCCAGGAAGCATAACAGAATAGTTAGAACCTGCCTTCTCATATACACACCTGGGTTTGGGTACAATGTGATAGTTTCCTAAGACTGTTCTTTGTGATCGAATCAAGCAACAGAACCTATGAATACCATCTGCACCAGAGGGATGTCATGAATATCAAAGTACATGCAAGTACGTGCAATGTGTGCTGTTTGCAGAGGCTGGGCATAGGCAGCTCTCAATAGATTTTCACTCTCTAGGTTTTCCACGCTACTCATGGCACTTTTGTGGATAGGAAATATGCTTGTCCTGCAAGAAGCAATTATGGTTTGCAATAAGATACAAAGGTGGGTGAGCCAAGGAGTACTCAAGGAAATAAGCTATTTACTATTCTTTCAGTGATTTCCCCAAAGTAATTTCCCTAATGCAACTTCAAAGGAGAGGCCAGGAAATCTAATTTGGGTCACATTAGCTGGATATGTGTGGGTCTGAGTTATTTGGTAAGGTACCTAATCACATGTCAAATTAGGGGAGTCTGCTTATCCATGCTTTGACTTAATTACTGGCTGAGATCTCCCTCTTGCCACCCCCCGACCCCCACATGTTCTATCCCTGCCCAATCACTAAAATCCTTGCCTACTCCAGAATTCAGTGTCAGCCATTAGCAAAACTTCTGCAATCTCAACATTTTCCCTGAACCATTACTTTGCTTCTTGATGGACAAATCATGGCTCTCTCCCACATGTACCAGGACCCCAAGACACTACCATGTAGCAGACTTTTCTCTTTTGCACATCTCATGTAACATTGGACCTGGAAATAGGGCAAGTAACCTATGTGACCCCCCACTGTTTTTTGGACCATTCTTCTTCCTTCCCTGTTCCTTAGATGCCTCCAGCACTGCATTTTATGTTATCAGAACATATGTGTCTTGTGTGACACACTCTGGGTGCATGTAAAGGTTCATTTTCTCATGGATCTGTCCAAGTCCAACCTGATGAACCCTAAATTTACTGAAATTAACTACAAGGACTCAGATGACTCGAAGTAAGTTAGATCCAGAGTAAGCCCTTCACATTCTGCCGTTCACCTCTTCTAGAGTTGCTGCTAGGCCCTTAGAGAGAAGGGGGGACACCATCAGCCTCCCCTCTCTGATCCTACCAGGCTTAATTAGGTGGAAGCTGCATGTGGATTATTATACTGTTCTACTTCAAGGAAGCCCTGCCTTTGCCCTGTCCAGGTGAAATAGGTCTGCTACAACCACTAACTCATACTCTTAACTATACATTCTGACCAACTCCTAGGTTACCCTCTATTTCTGGAAAATTTTAGCTCTTTTTAGTATACTTTATCCATATTATTTCTGTCATATTTTTGGTGCCAATATTTAAGAAGATTACTATTAAAACCTATAATCAGGGCCTCTTTCAGTTTTTACATCTTTGTTCAAATTTTAAAGAGGTAATCTTGGTAGACCCATCCATCCAAGGCACTAGCAACATCTGGCTTAAACACTATGAAAACCATAAATCTCTCCTCCAAACACCCTCTATTCCTTCATTCCTATGTTGTATCATCAGTCACAGAAGGCAATACCTCAACAGCAGTCAAATATACCTGTGTACTTGTTCAGTGGTCCAGAACATACTGAGAAATCACAGTAGGACTGTTGTTCTAGTACACTCAGCATTGATGAAGCTTGGTAATATTGTCTTAATGCTTCTGGATGCATGGGACTTAATTATTCTTCTCCTTAACTCTCTGGGAGTGCTTCCCCTATCCAAACTTTGGCTACTGAACTGGCATGCTTTTCATAGAAAAAGCTAAAGCAAGAAGGGGCAACTTCTTTGGGCCCCTTCTATGTCTGTGTACTTAACCCACCTTCCCACCTACTCAAACAGCCTAACTTTTCTACTGACTGCTTTCTGTCATGCCTGTGCCCTCATCTCAAACAAGCATCTTCATCTGCACAGATTCTTCATCTTCATTAATATTCTCTCATCTTATTAAGCACGTGGCAGTACAAGCTCCCTCCTCCTAGACCCAATTCTCCTCCACTGGAATTTTTCTACCAGTAAACAATGATTCAAATATTTTTCTTCATTAAACAAAAAAGTAGTGATTATATCCCACTTACTTTTTCTCCACCTAAAAAGTCTTTGAGTCCTTGAAACTGTTTGCACTCCATCCTGATTTTCTTCCCAGTCTCATGAACCAGGCACATACAGGCTATGATCAAAGTCTCCAAAGCTGCTTCTGTCCTCACAATGTGTGTCGACAAAGCATAAATCCAGGGCATAGCGATTTTTCCCTTTCTCCTCCATGGCCACCACCTCTCTTCCCTTCTCCCTCCCCATTTCTTCCCAGCTCGAGACAAAGTTTCCATCCCAGACTAGCATCAAACATCCTCTGTAGGGAAAGATGACAATGGGCCTGTGGTCTTGTCTGGATCAAAAGCTAAACAGCTTTGGACTGGTTCGTGCTTATATGGGAGGAAGTATGGTCATTTTTTAAATCTCTGCTTTCTAAGAGACACTGTTTATGCTTCCCATACAGAAAGCATGTCCCAAATCCCTTCATCTATAGCCTCATTCACCTTTCTCCTGATTCACTGCAACCTCTTAAAATTCAAGTGTCCTTGAGATAATGATCCTCCTTCATTGTGCTTTATCTTTAGTGACCTCAACCAATTCTATGTCCACAAATGACTCCAGTCCTTTAAAACATCCTGGTGTCCATTCTCTGCCCAATCATCCCCTTGCTTTTGGTGACCATTTAACACATGTAGCTGAATGATAAAACACAACCTCATGTTTCACACCTTAACCTGAGCCCCTGCTCAATAAACCTTCCCCCAAAGCAATTATCATTTGGGAAGTGAGCATTCTAGCTGGGACAGGATTGAGAATCACCTCAGAGACATGTCTTTGGGTATGTCTGTGAGGAAGTTTCTTGATGAGCTTAACTGAAGTGAGGTGAGAAAACCCAACCAAACAAATGGGTTGCACTACTCTATGGCTAGAGTCGCAGGATGAACTAAAAGAAGCAAGAAAGCCAATCCCCAGCCTTCATCTTTCCCTTCTTCCTCACAAGAGATGCAATGTGACAGAGGCTGCTGGCTCTTGCTGCCCTGAATTCCTTGAACTGTATACTCAAACTGTGAATGAAGATAAACCATAAGGATTTGCCAAACAACAATAAATGTAACTGACACATAAGCTAAGGCAATAAGAATAATGAGATTCTTTGATTACTCACACCCAAAGTTGAGATTAAGCCTTAACCCCTTCATCTTAATTCTACATTTGTCAGCAGCTCCTACTGAATGATACCTCAAGTATATCCAGAAACTAATTGCTGTCATCCCATCCATTCTTTCTTTTTTCAATGCTGTCATGACAAAAGCTGGCCTCCCTACCTTTGTCATTATCTCTGGTTTCCTTATACATTAGTGATCTTAGGAGAATCCAACTGAGGCCATAATCTTTCTAACTTAAAACCATGCAATGGGTCAGTATCTCTTGTATAATAGTATCCAGACACCGAAAGGTGTGTGTTTGAAATTTACTAAAGTCCCCCTTGTGCATGCATCTCCTGCTATTTCTGCAACATTCCTGGTACTCTGCTGCATTCAGGACTTTGGAACTGCTGTCCCTCTACCCAGCACTCTCAGGCCCTAACCCTTGCTCCCTCAGCCCATGAAGGGGTTTATTTACTCCCCAGTAGGAACTTGCTTATTCACATCCTAGTATCAGTTGTCACCACTGCATAATGTATTTGTTTTGTAGTTGTCTGCCAAAGCACCCAATATTCACTGAAAGTTCGCTTTTCTATTTCAGAATATTTGATTTTTTTTATTAAATGTATTTAACTACATTTTACATTCCAACCAAAGTTCTTGCTTGCACCCATCTCCCCTCACTCCCCTACCCTGTCCCAGCCCATCCCTTATCCACTCCTCCCAATAGGTAAGGGCTCCCATGAGGAGTTGACATAACAGGAAAATGGATGGACTAGAAAAAGGCATTCAGAGTGAAGTAACCCAGACTCAGAAAGGCTAGCACAGTATGCATTCACTCATACCTGGATATTAGGTGTAAAGCAAAGAAAAACCAGTCTATAATTTACAGCTCCAGAGAAGCTAGGTAACAAGGAGAACCCTAAGAGGGACACATGAATCACCCCAGGAAGGGGAAGTAGATGAGAAGTTAGCTTTTGCTGTTTACTGCTGATGAGATCAGTACTTGGCTCACAGGTGAACAGAATATATGATGAAAGAGAATATACCATGTACTCATACATGAAGTCAGCACAACGAAGATGAACTCAGGTAGATGCTCCTCCACATTGTATGAAGACAGGAGGAGGCCATACCAACCAGTTCATCTAGAATGCCAGAGTTGTGTGTCTGCCTTGCCAGAGGACTACGGTGGCAGCATGATGAGGACTCAGAAGAGAGAGAAGTAGGGACATCAAGTCAAATGCAGGATAGTAAAAATGTATGAAATAATTCTAGTTAGACAGAATTTGTTTCACATGCTTATCTGCAGTTGCGCCTGGCTTCTGGGGCATCTAAAAGGGCAGAAGCAGTTAAAGGTGTTCACTATGCTGGGGACAAAAATGAATGACTTAGGGTATTACAGAAATGCAGTATTTCTGCAAGGTTTGTTCAATTAAACATAATTTACTCATTCCTGAATCCCTGGATGAGACTGTAATTCTCTAGCTTCCTCCCCAGGAATTATCTGTGGCCAGTTGTGTAGCCAATCATTTGACCAGGAACCAACATAGCAGCTTCTAGGAAAGGAAAAAATAGTTTATGTTGTCTTGATTCCATGAGGAACAACAACACTAGCCCTAACTTACTAGAAACAAAGCAATAACAAAAAACTAGAACCATCAGTCATAAGACACTGTCGCTCTTGGTCCATCCATAGCTATAAAAGAAATACCAACCTGGAACCCCCTCCCATCTCTCATTATATGAAAAGAATGAAAAGAATATATAGATTCTGGTAACATCCAAGAATCCAAGAAAGTTATTCAGGGAAACATACTGTTTAACAAAAAAAAAAAAAAAAAAAAGGATGTCAAGAGTTTTCCAGAGTTTTCTTTGGTGCTAAGCCTTTAAATCAAAAATGATGGATAATAAATCTATAAATCTCAAGTGATAAAAATGTAGCAGAAAAACTGTATCTGTAATGGTGGAGAAAGCAAGTAGTGACTTAACTCTTAAATGATACAGTTTTCAAGACAGCAAGGGTGTGCACTCTGGACCCACTCACCCCTGTTCTCCTCTCCATCGGCACTGGCCTCTGCCATCTCAGTGCCATCCAGCTCTGCGTCACAGACTAAATCCAAGGTTCCATCCCCTGAGCATGATGACTCCTCCTTCTGCATTATTTTGAAAAGAAAAACAACAAAGATGTATAGAGATTTATTAGCAACTGAATAATACTGTCTTAGAATCCTGAAGCATTATTGGAGTTACATGTGATTCAGAATTGCAATATTGATTGCTTTTTTAATGCAAAACTTACTTCTTGGGATGAAAGAAGGAAAAAAATTAAAGCATTGAGAAAAGACCATCACTATGGTTGATATCTCTGGACAGTTTTCTAATATCTACACACAAGTCTGCAGAGATGTCCCAGTGGTTAAGAACACTTGTTCCTCTTCCAAAGGTTCTGAGTTCAATTCCCAGCAACCACATAATGACTCATGACCATCTATAACTGTAGTTCCATGGGGTCCAATGCCCTTGTCAGGTATGCATATATACAAACAAAACACTCATATACATAAATACATAAATAAATATTCAATAAACATAGGCAAAAATACTTCATTTTGGCATATACAGAATGCCATCCTTACATTCCTCTCAATGCAAAGCAATGCCAAAGGGGTGACAACTCAGAATTATGACCAATAAATGAAATACCAGGAAGTTATGAAAAAAAACAAGTAATTTTAATGAGCTTGTGTTATTTTCTACAACACACAATGTGACAAGAAAGAAAGGAAACCCTACTTAGGGGAGAATTTCTTTGCCACGTATAACTTGGCGTTAAAAACAAATTTCTCATAAGACATTCACGAACTTTAAGAACAACCTTTTATGTACTAAAGCAATAAGTTATTTTTAACTTAGAGAATCTACTAAAACATACTGACTTCAGTTATTCTCGTGGATTATAACTATTTTGGTAGATCATATTCTTAAACTGCTGTCCTGAGGAATTTTTTGTTTTAGATGCCACTTCCCAGTCTCAAGAACAATGAGGGGTCCACCAAATAATTAAGATTCTCTCATCCAAAACTTCTTCTAATATTTTATCTATGTAGCTCATATTTTAAATGTTTTCCTTTCTTGTAATTCATATGTTCAGTGGTTAAACACACTGTGGTGCATGTAATATCATGAAATAATATTTAGCAAATAATATTTCTAAATATTATTTCATGAGATACTAATATACTAATAAATAACACTAAAAAAATAGTTTCCTTTCTTTTATTTTTCTTTTACTTTTTTTTTTTGAGATAGGATTTCTCTGTGTAGCTCAGGCTGTCCTGGAATTCACTCTGTAGGCCAGACTGGGCTTGAACTCACAGAAATCCACCTGCCTCTCCTTGTCAAGTGCTGGGATTTCAGGAGTGTGCCTCCACTGCTGAACAAATTTTTTTATTTTCTACAGGTATGATCTGTTTATATATCTATGTAACATGCATTCATTATTGATTTACAAGACCAACTTCTTGAGCTTACCATTTACTACCACACTGAGTAAATCAGTGCAATTTCAAGCAGAAGGGGATTTTCTTCTTTTTACAGGAGTATCACAAGTGCAAAGTATACCTAACCGACTGACTACACAGTGCAGTCAAGAAGTGTATGGCAACCGTGCTCACCTAAAACTCTCGGCTGTAACATGTTTCCCTAGAAATCTCACAGAATCAAGAATTCCAAGGAAGCCACAGCTATTCACTAGCCCATGTTATGAAGTAAAACCCAGGGTTTCACTTAAAGAAATCCAGCACTGTTTATTCTTCATACAAAAGCATTTCCATGGGAACAGAAAGCCTTTATGTGCACAGAGGTCATTCATAACAATCAAACTGTGTTTGATATATATATGTTATATATATATATATATATATATACACACACATATACATATATCTTATTGTGATGCACAATGAGAACACACAGCATGCAAAACCAGCCAACTTACTTTGAGTGCATAGAGGCCTGCCTTTCCAGGGATTTTGAAGAATGTTCCATCCCCTATCCGAGTGTTAGTGTGAAGCATGGCATTCAGACAGGCTAAGGGAGAGGTTCCACTAGAAAAAGAAAAGTGTACGGAAATTGAGCCCAGTGGAGACACAAGGGATTAAGCAAGACCATTCTGTGAGTCTGAGAAAAAAACAAAAAACAAAAAGCAGCTCCTTACAAGCCTTTTACAATCCACTGCCACCTTTGAAAACATCTACATCACAATGAAGGCCACTCCAGTTTCCCCAAAGTTAATCAGATTCTTCTGTTTTACAGGCTTCAGGCAAGAAGTCTCCCAAACTCAAATTATGCTTTTCTTTCACAAAGCAACCAACACTGTACTTTAGAGAAACCAAAACTCAAACTTTTATGTGGCGTTATTTTGTCAAATAACACTATGAAATGAAGCCTCACTTTAAATATTACAAACAACTTAGTGGTCGCACTTGAATGAGCAAAAAAAAAAAAAAAAAAAACAACAACAACAACAACAAAAAACATCATAGGTAGAAATCAACAAAAGAATAATAAGAAACCAGGGGAGAACTGATTTGAAATTATAAGTATTTAGGCTGCTCCTAGTGTTGACTTGCTCATATGGCAAATTAAATTTTACATACTCGGCTACAGCTTCCACCATGTCAACCTTTTCTTGGACATGTGAAATAAGGAAATGTGTGTTGGAGCATTTTGCCCAGATAACAATTACATCTGTAGTAAAGATGTAATGAAATAAATTGTTAGAGCAATATTTAAAAGAACACAAACTACACTAAATTAGTGATTGAAAATACCAGAGTACATAGGCATAAACATTTCTGCATTATATGCAAATCCTTACAAAGATGTTAATAAAATGTACACTGTGGATACAATGCCGTTTGCTTGCAAGTTAATGCCTTTGCAAGCTAGAATTTAAACGAATATACACTGCTTTGATTTAATTATGTGTGCATTTTATTCTGTAGTATTCTAAAAGATCAGTACTTGGTCAAATCGGTGTGTATCAGAAGCCCCACCCTACTCCACAAGCCCCTTAAGAGTTATAAGGTTTGACTCCAAATATTGAAACAAAGGAGCCTTTAAGATATGAAACCTTTAAATTTTGAATTTTCGGTAAAACTACAAGTTTATGCTTCTATTTTTTTCTAAAAACCAAGACTATCAAATCTGTTATTTACTATGACTGCTTTCTCGTAAAATGAAAAGGACAAAATTGCTGAATTGCAGAACTATACTATCGCAAGTCAGCATGGCTATGCATCCTGGTCCTGAAGGGTTGGGAACGTTATAATAATGTGAGTATTCTTTATTATTTTAGGAAGCAGCTTTTCTGTGCCAACATAGAAATATAATTCCATTGGGTTTGACAGGAAACAAGAGTCCTAATATAAATTTGGTCAGAGAACAATGTAGCTGTAACGTTGTGACTCACGTGGGAAGAGTGCTATGGCCTTATGTAATATCTCTCCTCATGAAGATCCTACAAGCTCACTGGCCTCATTTCAGTATTTCCCTCATGAAAAATGTTTTCTCATATGTAAGTGGGCCCAGCCACAGCTATAAAGAAAAATAAATTCATCTCCCCAGAACTATCTCTCTACAAATGAATTCCAGATAAATAATGCAACACATGTTATACTGAACACCACAAAAATATGTAATTTTTATACTCTATTCTCTAGACAAAAGCACAGAAAATTCGAAGCTGAGAATGATTGTGCCAGGTTTCAGGAGGTTTAAATTAGTAAAACTGTCAGAAATGCAGACTTTCCACAGGGACCTGACAAGACGCTAACACGACAAGTCACATAGAATCCTACCCATAAAAATTACATGGTGTAGATCTCTAAAACCGTAACTTAATAAAATTGTCCACCTAACATGAAGCCCCACAATAATCTTCCTGTCCTTCATACTACATTCCTAATGTACATAATTGCAGGTATGTAGATTTAGAGCATTTAAGAGGATTTAAAGACAGACCACTATAGTTTACATTTTCTAAGGTAGACATGGTACTAGATAGCTGTTGCAGCTTCATACCGCAGTTAGTATCAGCATATATGGTAAGACTTCATTTCATATAAATGATTAGCTCTAATGAACACAAATATGTTATTAAGTTATACTGTTTACTAACTTAATAAGCTCATGATTTACCATGGGAAAAAATCTTAAAATATATAATTCACAATTATAAGTCAATATAGCTCTAAAGGTCTCATCAACTGTTTTAATTTCTCCAAATATTTGCAAAAAGAAGCATACAAAATTTGGTTTGATTTAAAATAACATTATATTCATGTTTTGAAAAAAATATAAAGCATCCTTGCAGCTCAAATCAGTCTGATTAGCGACCCAGATAAAAGGCATTAATTGCATTTTTTACAAAAAAAAAAATCATTAGTTTGATCTATCTCATTTAAAAATAATAAAAAGTTTTCATTTAAAGATACCAATGTTTCTTAAAGATACCAGTGAATCCAATGTAATCTATACAATAACAAAACGCACATTAAATATAAGCTGACCTCATCTGTACCTGTGACCATTAAATCTCAATTTCATAGTCAAGGAACCTGCTTTCCTTGAAAAACAAGTGTGTGATCACACTTAACTGTTATACAAAAATAAAATAAAATAAATGAACGCCTTGGTTGTATGTAATTTTTTATATAATATATTAATACATAATATATATAATTTATAATCATAAAACATAGAATATCATGTACACAACGGTGGCTATGAAAGAGGGTCCTCAGATATTTCTGTGAAGTTAATACAAAGATTAATCCTGTCCACCAGCATTGAATGCATGACCTCTGAAAGGGAAATTGCATTGCAGGTGGAATCATAAAGCATCAATGTTTTTACAGAACATCTCAGGAATTTTAGGAGTTACTTACTTTCTAACAGGATGGGTTGGAGGAACGGTGGCATCCATTTGTAAAAGGGAAACAAAGGACAAAAAAGAGAAAAAAGTTAGTTTTCTCATATAAATAACAGTTTATTTCACCATGTCAACAAATAAGACATTGTTCAAGAATGTGACTATGATCTTGGATTCGGCTGCCTGGGGGCGGGGGAGAATAGAAAAAAGGACATTAGGCTATAGGGTGACTGTGACTCCTTCTCTAGCACTAGATGTTTCCATTTTGCTGACAATGCACATGTATTTCCATATGGAAAGTAGAAGACAAATAAATGAGCAGGATATTTGGCCCATTCCTCTTTTTTACAGATCCTGTAATTGTGCTGGTTCCTATACACCTGCCAGGGTAGACCTATGCTATGTGGTCACTTTTCCCCATGGACTATAGGATTGTGAAACCCTTCTGGTTTGTTTCATTTCCCACAACCCCTGAAGCAGAACAGGGGTGGAATGTGGAGGCAGGGAGAAGGCATAATTTAAACTGTCTAGACATCAAAGAACCCCCAGAGACACTTTGCAGATCCCCGGTGCTAGGTGAAATGCAGGAAAACCATTTCTTTCTATCATCAAATTGCTGATGGAACACATAAAATTTACTAACAATGAATGCTCAGTACAAAGAGTGGACAGCTTGTCTGCTTAAGTAATGTTAAAAACCAGAAAAGATGCTGGGAAATGTGATTGAAAGAATATTCATGATCTGATAAAGACTATCTCAATCACAGGGGTCCATTCCTTCACATTTAAAACTAGTGTTTCAGAAAAATATTTAAGTCCCATCAATCTTAAACTATTTTAATTTTGTTAATGTGGTTTTTGGTAAAATGTTAGAGCCTGTTTCTGGTAAGTGTTTTTAAAATCTCATTTTCAAATGTATGAAAAATTAATGCTATGTGACATGAGTCTAAAAACTCAACACGTTCAATAAGCAATTATGAGGAACCCTTACTAGAAAGTCTACTAAGTGCTATTAATATAAATAATTATATGCTCACTCTCCTTTCAGAGGGGAATTAATAATAGCTTCTTGCAAATATTTCCATGGTAAAATTTGAGAAAATATATTCACTTCACAAAGAACACTTTTAAGAATAAATTCTGTGAGATCTTTTAATATAAGTTAGAGGATGCTCTAACTTGGTGAAAATTGAACTGCTCATGCTTAGAAAGTGTACACTTAAATCTGTTACATTTTACAATTATGTTCTGAAATATTAAAGAATGAGTAATGTATCCTTGGCTACTTGGCTATTTGTATGTTTACTAGGCATAGGCCTGCCAATGGAGAAGAATTAGGCACATTACCAATGAATGAGGGGGCTCCTAGGCACACTGAGTAACAGTGTATTTTGACTGATAAATCAGTAACTTAGATGATTGAAACACACTTGCTGCTGTGAAATATTACTGCAAGTAGGAAATGAAATATCAAAACTAGATACCTGTGAATACATTATGTGAATAATCTATGCACGTAAACTATCTAGGAAATGACAGATAAGTAACCCCAGGACAGACTGTGCATCTCGCAGGACTGCAATAACTCTAACATTTTATTTTTGTGAACATCATCCTTATGATATGTGGAGGGAAGTCTCTAGTGAGTTCAATAAAGTCTGAGAGGTAGGGAATAACAAGATTGGATTCCAGAAAAATATAAAATAAATAGGAACCAAACTGACTCAAATAGGAGATGGCTCAAAGAAAGACATTTTGTAAATTTATATGTGAGCATATCCACATCATACTTTTACAGTGCTAGCTACGAAGCTCAGGGGTCTGTGTGTTAGGTAACTATTCTACCATTGAGTTACATCCATAGTCCTTCCACCACTTTCAATATTTACATCTCTAAAAAAAAGGTTACAAGTGCAGCCTGAATGTTCCTTTATCAGGTGACACCACCATATCAAGGGCTAATTTTCAAAGAGCATGCATAATTGTATTTCAGCTTCATGTGTACATTTCAAGAGAATGTTTCAGGTTAAAAACTTAACTCTGACTGCCCTGACTTACAGAGAAAGATAGCTTCTTAGAAAATTTGGTATTCTTAGATAACTGAAGATAGAACTTTCTCTGCTTTATAAAGACTATCAAGTCACTGCCTGATGGACTATAGAAATCCATAAAGACACTTATTATATTGATATTTCATCTTGGAAAGCAAAAACTTCTATGAAAGGACAAGAATTCACTTATTATTTTAACTTAGTATCTATGTGGACAGCAAGTAATCTTCTAAATCTATTCTAAGTATAAACAAAGGATATAATCTATATTATATAAATTTTCAAAGATTGTCAAACAGGCAAAGTCATCCTTTTCGATTACAGACACCCTTAGGCTGTATACCACATGTGCCAATTGATACCAGCAACTGATGCATGTCATGCACTGGTATGGTAATTGGACTAGTAAGGAATTTTACTACTAGTAAAATGTAAGTAAGACTCTGGACTTCTGAGGTAGTTAGTCTCAGTATAACCGAGGCTGGACTTTTCATTAAACATATCACATTTAATTGGCACATCTATCTAGGTCCTTCAAATACCAAATGTGAAAAGCAGAAGTTACTATATCATAGAGGACTACTCTGAGGTTGAGCTAAAGCATAGAGAGAATTGAGGTCTACATTTGGCACACTGCAGGGATTCAAGGACTATCTTAGCTATTAATACATGCCCTACCATTAGTTCTCAAAGTAAGCAATAGCTTGGTGTCCAAATAATGTCAATTGGGAAGACATTACCATTTCAGAATTCATGTGAAAAATTGGCCAGATACAATTTTATTTTACTTCTAATTTTATTTTTATCACATAGTAAAACTTAAGTGGACACATGTACATGGGAACACATGTACATGGGAACACTTGAAGAAGGGCCTGTTTTATTTAATAATGAAAATAAGTGAGGCGCAAAGGGGCCAAGACCAGACTGGGGAAACCCCCAGAGACAACTGCCCTGAGCAAAGGGGGAGCTCATGGACCCCAGCCAGACAGCTGGGGAACCAGTATAGGACTGAACCAAGCACCCTGAATGTGAGAATCAGTTAGGAGGCCTGAGCAGTCTCTGCTGCCTCTTGCAGTGGAACCAGTAATTATTCCTAGTGCACAAATGGACTTTGGGAGTTCATTCCCCACGGGGGTGTGTGTGATAATCTCTCACACACCCTAAATACACAGGGTAGGGTCTAGGCCCTGCCCCATATGATGTGATAGATATTGACAATCCCCCATGGAAGGTCTCACACTCCCTGGGGAGTGGATGTGGGGGATAGGTGGAGGATATGGGAGTTTGGGAGATAGAAGGAACTAGGATTGACATGTAAAAATAGATTGTTTCTCATTTAAATAAAAAGAAGAAAAAGAAAAGTGAGGAGAAATATGGCAATAGGTATCTATTTTAACAGTCTTTTATTCAGAGTACCTAAAGTTTGTCTAGGCTTTTGTAACGTCCATATTCCTTTGAGTCACCATAGAGTGTCAGCATAATTCTCAGGTCTAAAGCTGTGACTGAGGCCCAAAGACTAAGAAAAACATCCAGTAACAACCAAGTACTACACCAAATACTAACTTCATTCCCAAGCCCATGCTCTCTGCATTGTCACTCAATTCACAGAATTGCCCCTTCTCCTGAATACTAGATAAAGGTAGCCGAGCCCATCTTCACATAATACTACATATGCTAACCACTTCCTGAGGGTTGATTTCAGATGTGATACAGACATGGGCTGCAAGAGGAAATTGTTTCTTGTCTACAGGTAATGCTAGTATGAAAATTAAGGAAGAAAGAGCTTCTGGAAAACACACTAGAGACATCAGAGCAGTAATTGAGATGCCTCTGTAGAGCTAGATCATTAAAAAAAAAATTCTATTCATTGAACAAACATTTACGCAAAACCTATATAAGTCAAGATAATCCTCAAATAAATTTGCACTCTGACAGTGCTTTGCACATAATAGAAATGTATGCTGAGCTGAGATGAATTTTCTGAGTACATATGAAAGGACAGGGGACTCAAGAGAAAGGTAGCCTTGAGGCATGTTTCAAACCAGAGCAAAATCATTTGGAATTTAAATACTGTCTTTAGCATATTCCAAGAGGATGACTGCCATCAATCCAAATGTAGCAATAGCTAATCCTTGGTCACTTTGTACTGTTCCCCACTCAGAACAAACCAAAAGACCTATTTCCAAAAACTGGCCTTCCAAAAATAAAATATTAAATTTCATATACCAGTGAACAGACATTAAACCCAGCATGGTAGATTAGTGTCATATTAAACTGTAAGCACATATTGCCCTCCACCCACAGCTGACCAACCTCTCACACCATGTAGGAAATGGTTTCAACAGCAATAGTCCTATATCTACCTATGGGATGTTACTCAAAGTGATGATGATTCAAAATACCACAAAATGAGTTTACAGAACACAACATTTTATGTTTCCACCTCCACATTCACCATATGTATTACCAATACATATCAAAATTACAGAAAATACATTTTAACTTTGTTGCTTATCCATATATTAAAAGAATATCTCAAAACACAGCTATGAGAGATGTGTCCTATTGTGCTATTCCAAAAGTTTTCACCTGACAATCCTATCTTTATTTACATGGTTGGAGTCATTAGGAAAAGTATTTAAGCATATTCACTCCCAGAGAGCTTTAATTTGCCACACAAATCTACTTTTAAAGATTTTTATTTTTGTTTTTTTTCTGCAAGAGTGTATATGTACTACATGTGTGTATGATGCTTGTGGAGACCAGAGAGGGATTTCAGATCCATCAGAGCTAGATTTTAGGATAGCTGTGAACCTGTATGTTGGTTCTGGGAACCAAATCTGGTCCCCTGCAAGGACAGCAAGTGCTCTTAAATGTTGAGCAATCTCCCCATCCCTTAAACATCTATTTTGTCATATAAACTTGATGCAATACAGATTTTAAAAAAAATCAAAAGATATGGCCAAGAACTTTAGGCAGCACTAAAAAATGTACCAATGCAAAATTGAGAATGGCATATGTTTTCAAAATTGCATTAGCAGGAGACACACTGGACAAGGAAAACACCTTTCTCCTGTTCACTGTCAGCTCCTACTCACCACTCCTAAGTACATTAGATTATTGTTCCCTTTACCTGTACAGACCCTCATGAAAGCCTATCTTAGATTCACATTCTTTACTTTCAAACATTATTTTTTATATAATTTTTTTATTTAAACTCGAAACAAGTTTGTTTTACAAGTCAATCCCATTTCAATCCCCCCCATCCTCCCTTGTTCCCCTCACCAACCTCCTTCCCATCCCCTTTCTGCTCCCCAGGGAGGTTGAGGCCTTACACTACACAGGGAGTCTTTAAAGACTACCACATCATTTGGAGCAGGGCTCAGGCCCTCCCCCATGTGTCTAGGCTGAGACAGTATCCCTCTCTGTGGAATGGGCTCCCAAAGTCCATTCCTATATTAGGGATAAATACTGATCCACTACCAGAAGCCCGGTAGACTGCTCAGTCCTTCCAACTAAAACCACATTCACAATCCTATGCTAGTTTCCCAGCTATCAGATTGGGGTCCATGAGCTCCACCCTGTTCAAGCCAGCAGTTTCTGTGGGTTTCTCCAGCCTGGTCTTAGCCCGTTTGTTCATCAGTCCTCCTTCTCTGTAACTGGATTCCAAGAGTTAGGCTCACTGTTTAGCTGTGGGTGTCTGCTTCTGTTTCCATCAGCTACTAGATGAAGGCTTTAGGATGGCATACTCTCAAACATTCTAATTCACTGTATCCCTTACTCACAAGAGGAACATTCCATTGTCTCCAAATGTCCTCCCTGATTTCTGTACCTCCTGTTTCAATTTGTCCTGCATAGTTGGCCAAGCAATTTTGCTTCCTTAAAACAAATGTATCATGTCTTCTCCAGCTATTGCAATCAGGGCCTGTTTTTGTTAACTAATGACTTTCCGTTTTCTATCAAAGGAAACAGAGAGTGCACTGACAATTAAGTCATATATTCTACTTGGCACCCATCTCAACTTCATGTGCTCCAACTCTCAGACTCTGCTCAGGAGGTTGCCATGCTTCCCGGGCTCTCAATGCGCTGCTCTGGCCCATGGGAAGCCATCTGGCTGGAATTATCACTCTCACCAACAATGCTTCATTTTTGCATTCAAAATACAAATTCTAAAGGAGATTTTAACTACTACTCACATGGTGACAACTTTGTGCTTCAAGGAAATACCCCTTCCTCTGGTACAGTTCCAACACTTAATTTTTTTTCTCATGCTTTCTTAAAAAGCTTTTTACACAGCTTACTTTCCCACCCTGACCATTTCCAACTAGTTTGAAAACTCCATAGGGATAAAAAAAAATTGTCAATTTATCTTTATGTTGTCTGACCAGGTAACTCAGTCTACTCTGAAGGTGTTTATTGCTCTAATGCTGTTGCAATCACAGAAAGGAAGACACAGAAACCCTGAATGAATATCACCAATATTCCTTTTCTAAATCGCTACTATTAATCAGCCAACTTTCTACACACCAAAGAGTCTAGGGTGGAAATGTTATCCTCTATGCTTGCACACACAGCAGCCCTTTCTTATAGGCTCTCTCCTCCTTAATAATGCGATTCCAGAATAACAGTCACTGAAACAGTTCTGTTTTCCCTTCCAGGAATGATAGGTGGATGAAACTATCCCTGTGGTCATAGTGGTTAGGAGTTCTGCACACTTTTTGAAACATTCATATAGAAATACAGAAGCATCATACATAATTTTCAGTTGAAATATTAGCTATGAAAACATAAAAACAATTAACGTGCATATACCTAGCCTCCCCAAGGACAGCCTGTTGAGAGTAAAGGCAGGCAGAGTAAAGTGAAACCAATCATGGAAAAGGAAGAGGGAAGGAAATGAAGTACTAGAAACACCTTGCTTCAAGTATTAAAGATGAACCATTGGATGCCTGAGTTAAATAAAGCAAAAATGCTCTGCTAACATTTACCTGACTGATGAACATCCTGAGACAAAATTATATATAAATTCATTCAAGCCATGATTTCCCTATTTGTCATGCGCTGAGTTTAACACAGGTATAATATTTTAAAAGTTATCTTATTACACTTATTTATTCTCTGTGTGTGTCTGTGTGTGTGTGTGTGTGTGTGTGTGTGTGTGTGTGTGGAATGTGTGCCATTAAAGTTTTTCTGTAAACATTTCCAGTGTGTAGGATGGTTTGCTTTCCTTGACCTCAGAAGTGCTTCACCTGTATATTACTCCCACTAAGAGCCTGACTGCATCCTTTCTAATGAGCAGCGGAAGCCTGTTTAACTACTGTCCTAACGCATCTCCCCACTTAGACTCAACTAGCTTGAGAGTTGTGAGTATACAATGTAGATATGAGTTTGTAACTGCTTTTGTTCCATCACACCATGTAATTGGACTTATTAGATGGTGGACAATTTGTTTTGGTGATTTTCCCTCCCCTGGAATTACCTGATTAAACCAATCATGAAATTTAAAAACAGAAACAAAAAAAACAAAACCCGTGTGGAATTCACAGGTAACTGGTGGGTTTTTCTTCCACGTGAGTTGTGGGAACTAAACTCAGGTCATCAGGATTAGATGCTAGATGTGAGTGCCTTTGACCATTGAGACACTTGACTAGCCCAACAACAGGCCTGTTTTACTGCTCCCCTATCCCGTTTACAGTTAAGGTTTTAAGTCAATCCGTAATCGTTACACTACTAGCTTTTCAAAGTGTATTTCAATTGGGTACCTGTCTGCATGTTCGTCTCATGTCAACGCGCTTTGTTAGTAAAAAGCACCAAGGCTTTACCTGTCCATCATGATCTCCCCCCACCCACTGCAAGCACTGCAGCTTAACCTAGGCTGACAGTGTTAGCTTCTGGCTAGACTGATACCACCATGGTCCTGCTGCAGTTCTGACTCTATTAAGCACTCTCTGTGCTCCCCACACAGGCTGTGCCAGCCTGACTACTCAGAAGACATTCAGGGATGGTTCACAGGCTACCAGTTTACACTTTACAGAGAAGAATACGATTGGAAGCCTGGCAATTCCCATAATTGGGCAAACTTATCCAGACATGGGGAGTGCAATTATTCTTCTGAGAATAAAAGCTGATATAGTTCAATTAGAAAAAAACATTTGGCAATATCTAGTGAAAAGAAGCTGCATGTTCTGCAGATCAATAATTCTATGTTTTGGTTTAAGCTCTAGGGATAAAAATCACATTTTTACTGTGAGATACTTGTTACAAGAAAAATTATAAATGATCTAAATAATTACTAGAATATAGCTATGAATATAGAAAAATGTGCAGGTTAAAAATCACAGTAAAATATGAAATCTAAAGTATAATAACATTTAGCTAACCTTTGAAATTGGTTGTTTCTGAGGAGAAAAAGAAGGAGTTCAAAGAGAAGTCAACTTTTTCTATTGGAATTTCTTTAAAATAAATCAGACAGATATGACAGCATATCCACAGGTTAATTACAAGTCAGACTTTTCTTCAGAATGTAAGAATTTTACTTGTTTTCAGTTTTTTCAAAATAGAAAATAGATTTACTTATTACTAGTTTTTCATATTTGCATATAGTTATGTCACATTTTCTCTCTGGATTTTATTTTTAATGATTATTTTAGATGAGGAAGTATGTATTTGTTACTATGGGAAGTATAAAGGGACTTTATTATAAAGTTAAAAATCATTGCAATCTTTCCCAACCCCACCCCTACCCCCTCAAAATTCCACAGGCTGCATCAGGAGTAGTGTTGGCCTTATTTTTTATTAACATCATATATTCAATACTACAGACTGGGCAAATCTTTTAGCTATTGCATCATGATAGACTTTTGTTTTTACTGTGACTGGGAGATTTTCCACTAAAAAAAAAATGTTCTATATTTGGCTATTAATAAGTGATAGAATCTTAGATGGCTTTTAAGAAATCCTCTCACAGAGGCATACTGTGTAACAATCTAAGTGTTTATTATAGAACACATAAACATTTAGTTTGCATGTCATCTTAACGGTTCATACAGCGAAATCATAGAGATAGCATATACTGATTATTGTATAACTATCTTTCAGAAACAAATTTCCCAAGTGGAATTGTTAATTTAAAATGTTGAAAGGTACCTTCTAACCAAAGTACCTAATCAATGATGGATAGCATCAATCTTTATGTCTGTGCTAACTTAAAATAGGGTGGGAGTAAAAGGGTTGTTCCAAATAAAGGTAAAAACATAAAGGAGAAACAAATGGACAGGACAGAATACCCTATGAAGATGTTTATTAGGTGCCGTTTCTAAAGCAGCACCTTTGAGAGATCAGAGTCCACAAAGAATCAAGTACCATGTAACGGTGCATGAGGTGTGGTATAATCTTTTATTACTTGCTTTATTTTTTGAGATTATAACATAATTATATCATTTCCCCCTTCCCTTTGCTTCCTCCAAATATTCCCATCTACCCCTCCTTGCTCTCTCTCAAATTCATGGTCTCTTGTTTCATAATTGTTATAAACATATATGTGTATATACCTAAATATATAAATATAAACTGTTCAGTCTGTTTGTTACTTCTATGTATGTTTTCAAGGCTAACCATTTGGTACTGAATAACCAATTGGTGTGCTCTTCCCCGGGGAAGGTTATTTCTCCCATTTTCAGCATCCCATTGTTGTCTATATATTCTACATAGGGTTGAGGCGTCCAGGGCTTTCCCTCCACCCACCATAGCACTGTCTGTTGCTGACCCTGTTCACCTCCTCTTTAGATAGTCATGTTGCTGAGACTTTAAGGGCATAGCTTTTACACTCGTAAGAGACACAACCTCTCTGTCACCTGGCTCTTACAATGTTTCCATGCTCTCTACTGCAATGTTCCCTGAGCCCCAGGTGCAGGAATTATTTTGCAATGTAACTCGGACACTGAGCTCTGCCACTTGCTGTGGAGCACACACTTTGGTGGTAACCACCGACTCTCTAGTTGGACTTAAGACTCATTCAACATGAAGAAAATCAAACCTAGTACAGGACTAATGAAGATGTGGCACAATCTTTTCGTTTTGCTTCATTCAAAACAGTGTTTGTCTGTGCAGACCTGACTGTCATGGAGCTTGCTTTACAGACCAGGGTAGGCTTGAATTCGGAGATCCGCCTGCCTCTGCCTCCCAAGTGCTGGGATTAAAGGCTTGTGCCACTGTGCCCAGTGGTATACTCTCTTACAAATCACAGCAAACAGCCTATTGTTCCTGCAGGACACAACAGTGTGTCTGCAAGGATTTTTAATGTCCGTCAGCATGAGGAGAGGTTTCAATTTCCAGGAAAACCTAGAAGAATACAGACCAATGGCATGCAGGAGAGATGGCAAGAACTTCACCAGCATGGCCATGGTAGAGATGTGTTAGGGCAGAGATGTAAGGGATGACTCAAGAAACTTGTTATGGACAGAGAGAGCATTTAGAGAGGGCATGGTACAGTATTTATTGAGCAAGTGTGAGGCCCTGGGTTTATCTCCTACAAAAGGTAAGTGAAAAGGGATGCAGATAAGTATTAGGGGTGGGATTTATGACTGTTTCAGGGACTAAAGTTAAGCTACAGTATAATTGATTAACGTGGACAACAGAAGGAAAAGTGTTGGAAGAATAGGAAATTTACTTCTGGACTTTGAAGGTATACAAAGTGTATATATACACATCAGAGTTGATGTTGGGATTGGAGATGAATGCTGGGGCCATCAACCCACAGAAGACATTTAGGATGGTGACACCTGGGAAATGTCAGACAGAGGGGAAAGGAGCAAAATTACTCACTTTAATTCTATTCCCAACTTCAAAAACAACTTAAAATATTCCTGACATCAAAGACAGAGGAAAATGTTATAAAGATTTCATTATAATATTATTAGATATATCCTAATATAAGTATATGATCATTTTAGAAGCCGGAATAACTCTCAATTTGCCAGTACAAATAACCTATGAATAGGAAGTAACCTAGAAGATCTTGCCAGAAAGATCTTAATATAATTTTCCTCTTGAAAATAACATAAGAACATAATAAATATTTGCCAATTGATGAAAGAGAAATATCACTCCAGATCACAATGCCTCAAATATTTTCAACTTTGCATTTTGTTAACTTTTTTCTGGCCTATTTTGATTTATCCTGTTTTAAAGTTATAATTTACCTAAGTAACATACAAGAATATTTCATATTTCAAGAGAGAGGACAACAGAAGGGACATTTCTAGATAGAGATAATAATAGGAAATAAAGAATAAAGAAGGAAACAAAAAATATAAAAGAATGTTTCATGTTTATAACACACTCTCATACTACTACAAATGCACCAAAAATAAAATGTTAAAATGTTGATTGGTTAAATATCCTATTTTCTTGCTTCATTCAGTGGTCTTCAACCCTTCTGTACTTCAGAATGTTAGGGGAGTTTTTTAAGTGCCAATGTTGGGGCCTGATACCTATTAAACAATGCCAACAACAAAATATCAGTGAGGCCCAAGCATTAGCATTTTTCTATTGTTTTTCTAAGTGATTTTGCAAGCAGTCAAGTGTTACACTGATGCCACCTGTGGATATCTAAGTATATGTACAATTGAAATACGTAATGATAGGAATCTCCCAATCTTTATTTTTTGTTATAACTAATCATACATGCTTAGGATATGTCTGTAGAGATGGAACAATTAACTCATAGGCTATGGGTTTATAAAGACCTCTGTGTAAAATACCAAGAGGATTTGAAGAAGAGTTGCTTTGGTTCACATCTTCTATAGTAACAAATGAATGGGTAGAAGTATCATGTGGCGATAAATCAAAGCACACAGGTTGATGAATTAGAGAAACTCGTAAACAGAAAAGTCACCAAGGACAGATACATCTTTTTTTTAATCATTGTTAGTAAGACTGAATGCTAACCCACATACCTGTTTACTTCTTTGTTTCATACATTAGGACACCCCTGTGTATGTGCCTGGACCATGAACTCCAAGGCCATTATGTTTTTCCTTATTATTTTAATAATGTCTTCTAAGGCATTTAATATATTCAGTAAAATATTTTCCTTTTGAGTTAATTGTCATTTGCTGTTACTCCTCATGTGAAAATGCATGAGAAGCCCTGGGATGCTCATCCTTCCCTTTGTACTTAACAGCGTTTAAAGGTCATTTCCTATCAAGGAGGGATCTTAAAATTCTCATAATTCTTCCCCAATACTATGAACGCCTGGTGTCTGAATTTTCTACCATATCTGTATCTTTCTCAACATCAAACACACTAGCATAATAGTTCAATAAGAACTATTTATCATTTGCCTTAGCTCCCTATAGTTTGGAAAGGTAGAGGGGTGCTCCCCAGGCCATTAGTTCACATCTGTTCCCGCCTCTCTTTCTGTCTCTGGCTGTATTCATCTAAAATTCCTTGATCAGCAGCAGAATGTCAAGAGAACTCAGCTCAGAATTTTGCTAGCTATGAGGAAATTTTTACCTTTAAATGTTTGATAAAGGAAACAGCTAAAAATAATTAGAACAGCCATTGCTGTTTAAGATGAGTGTTCATAACAATGATTTAATTTAGCTTCTTTCTTTCTTTAACCACTTATATTTCAAGATACTTTATTGATTTCACATTTGCTTGGATATACGAACATATTTAATGATGACAATTTAATAAAATTCTTGGTTTAAAATCAAATATAATATTATTACACTGATATAAAATATGGATAGAAATATATAGCAAAAAAAAAAAAAACAAAACAAACTATTTTACAAAAGACCTAACTTCAGGGTAAGGCTTCTTTTGGAAATTACATTTTGAAAAGAAAGCATTAATACAAAGACGTGTGAATTTCTCTTCCCAAAACTTAATATATGGCCCACAAAAACAGCATTTAAGATACAGTTCATATGTTCTTGTTTTAATTCCATCATCATGGAAAAGTGATGCAGAAAAGACAGAAGTTGACTGCAGGGATTTGAATTATTTAGGCATGGTACAAACTAAGAGCAATAATCTTATTTCCAGCGGTGAAGTGCCCAGCATGACAAAGGAGAGGATGTATAGATCAGTGTAAATGTTTAAAGAGAATATAGTGTGTTTGAGAGTTTGTATGTTTTGTGTGTGTGTGTGTGTGTGTGTGTGTGTGTGTGTGTGTGTGTAAATAAACTTCTGCTTTACTGTACTGTACCTTAGAAGAATATGTATTTTGATAACTCCATGAAGAGAAATGTAGTTTTGGATGAAACAGGCTTTTGGATACTGAATTTGAAAGCAATGCCAACATTCCAACCAGGTCCACAAAGAATCCCACCAGAGAACAACTAACTACAGCCAGGATAAGGGAGAGAATGGACCATGACTATGATCAAGGTAGAAAGCAGGACAATGGCAAGCTAAGAAGAAAACCACTCCAAACCTATGCTTCTACTTCACTCACCAAATGGCAACTGACTTTGATAACTGATGCTCTCGCACACTATCTCTGTTCATGTAAAAGTAGGAGACCTGTTCCTACCTATTTCCCTCTTGTAATCTTCCTTCTGGGTATTTGTCAGACATTGGGCAAGGAAATCTCCATTCTACTCACTGCATGTGAGTTAACATTCTGGAGGCCCCACACTGCCACTTACTTAAGCTTTTAGAAAATAGTTTCTTGATGCGCCTGTCACATACTTCCACAGAATCAATATTTTGTTCCAGCTAAGGCAGGATATCTTAAGGTGTTGTGTCTGTCTCTAATCACTACTGCATGAGCTGGAAAGACCATGCAGAGCTCCACTTACATGCTTTTGGGGTAAAGGGAGTGTACTCTTAGGTCCCAGAAGCACAAGCAACATCAGCATACTGTGAGAGGCTAACCATAATGACTTAAGTAGCCTACACACACCTTCCTAATGCCAATGACTGCTTACAAGCATAAGGTATATCCGCTCTGGTTCAGTTGGGGAGGAGAGGTTCTATCTGATACAGATAGCTACCCAACCACATCAAAAAAGAAAAAGAAAACCAACAACAACAAAATAAATGGATGGTTCCAAACTCCCTGAAAATGGAAAGAGCCACCAAGACATATGGGAGAACACCAAAATTATCTACACATAGTTCCACACAACTCCACATAGGAGAAAATGTGCAGAGATATTTAAAACAAACAAACAAAAACACTCAATTATAAACTGTAAGTTCATGGTATTTGCCATTAGCATTGCATTTAATTAAATAATTACTATCTGGTCAACTAAACACAATGATTCCTCAAGCAGTTTCCCAGGTTACAATATAAGGTACTGCTACTTCCTTTTCAGCACACAAAATGAGCAAATGTCAGAGCAAAGACATAAAATCCAAATTCTAAAAGGGTAAACATTTACTGACCCTAAAATCATTCCTTTTGTCACTGGGCTTGTCAAAGGGGAGTTTTAAGCAAACTCTGGAAGTTTTCAAAATAAACATTAAACTAGTACATTCCTGTGTCTCCCATTTCCTCCTTGGTTTGTTCTTGCCTCCTACAAGGCATGTTTTTCTTCTTCTTTTCCCTCCTTCCTTTCTCTGGGGACCCCCACTTCAAATCCAACATTTTCTTGTAGCATATTGTGATGGAAAAATAACAAGCCAAGGCTCACATACCATCTCTTCCCATTGGATTGTGGGAAGTTAGGCAACATACCCAACTTCGCTCAGCTTCAATTTCCTTATCTATAAAATGAAGAAACAGCACCCTCTTTCTCAATGCTTCTGTGAGGATTTAATGAACTAAAAAATAGAAAGCAATTGGCCCTGTGCCTGACACTGATCACTTACTGCACAAATGTGAGTTTCCTGCTCTTTTGCCAGGATGACATTCAACCAGAGGCTCTAATGATATTTACAGACACACACATCTGTGCTTTCTTTCAGGTCACTACCTGAACTTCCTGTATGTTCAACACTCAACACACTTCATTCCCTAATGAAAATAACAGAAATAATATTATATGAACAATTAGAAGCCAAGATGCACCAAATTCCTAAGGAACATATGTGAAGTGGAAGAAACTCTAGCAACTTCTTTGTAAAATCTTACAGTGCTTAAGCAGCACAAGAAAAATTAAAGGCAGTATGTATGTTGTGATATTCCTTAAAAGTAAAATCCACTGTGATTCTTAGTACAACAGTCAGAATAATGAAGTGTTTGCAGTGGAGATAAAGCAATCCATTCACCCTTATCCTCAAAGGTAATTATTAATGTAGACAGGCTACTTTCTTTCAAAGAGACATAAACAAATGGGGAATGAGAGAACTACAAATTCCACCAAGAAGATGTGGTCAGTATTCACAGGGAAGAAGTCTTAGAGATATCCCAGGAGAGGAGATAAATATTTCTATCCAATACTATAGGAGAAATTTTATGATTAGAAAAAATTGTGTATAAAATATGGCCACAGTTGACAAAGACCATAATTCAAGCAGAAAAATTTAAAAGCCTTCTTATTTTCATTTCCCAACAAATCCCACTGTCTGAGTTTCCATTCTAATCTGCATTGTCACACTAGAACAGCAGAAATGACAGATGTGAGTGACTTCAATTGGGGTATCTCTCTCACCACCTTTTGACCCAGTCATTCAGCTCACACTGCCTGGCCTTCAGGCATCCTGTAACTCTCTCATGTCCACTACATATGAATAGGGGAAATGAGTGACTACTATGGGGTTCCATACAGGAAGACCCTCGATGTCCATTTCACCCACAACACTAGCTGGTACCTACCCGGAAGGAATGAACGGAACCACTCCAATGCAATCCCAGCCACTCCTGCTAGTTCAAGCATTCGGTTCAGCATCACCTCATGACCACCACGAAAGCAGCTGAGGCTCTAATACAATCATCATGGAAAGGTGTCCCAAATCCTTCATTCGAGGAAGAGCCTTCATACACACCAACGCTGTCTCCAAGCCATGCCGGGGTCTGAAACCAGACTGGAAAATATTATATATGTGTATATATGGTAAAACTCCCACAAACCACTCCTTCTATGTCATATTTATTTACAGCCACTGAATCCATCTCTATATGTATATATATTGCCTTTTCAGGGTGGAGATAAGAACACTCAGGGAAAGGTCCTTTCCAGTAGAAGGGACGCAGCAAAGCCAGGAAGACCTGGTGCTGCCCGGTAAGGCGGTTGAGGCGATCCCAAATGGAACATACTTTGTCCTGAAGGGAAGAGAGAAAACACAATGTAGGTTTCCAAGCCTGATCTTCTCAACTCATTAAACAGGATCAAACTATTCTTTATATACATCTAGGGAGTCTTAGCTGTCCCAGGAAATAGCAGTGGTAGATTAACTCTTGAGGCACCATTTGATTTTACGAAGCATCTCTTGACTTGTCAGGAATCTTGGTGAGTAGGCAACTCTTTCTTAATCCTAGCCACCACAGCTTCAACTGCATTACCAGACTGTCCACCATGAAAGCTCTAGACTTATCATGGGCACATGTTGAACAACAACTTCTGAACTGTACATGATCAAGAGCCATCCTAAGAGCTACTACACCTTAAGAAGTAAAAAGAATTGAAACCAGAACAAAGTCATTTTTTTCCTCCTTACTGAATAGGTTTCTAAAAAAAAAACAATATGAAAGATGCTGCAGGGAATTCTTAAGGATTAGCCAAAAAATTAGCTATTCATATTTTTTTAGGCCCTTGTAGAAATACTGAAGAGTAGTTCCTTTCAGCATGCCCCTTATTCTAACATCATGCAACACTGACAACTGCCTACAACTCTCAGTCCCACCACAACCAAATCTCCTGTTCTGAGGATATATTCAGAATAAAATTAAATGATTTAGATTACCACAGCTTCATTGTCTATGTACTTACCCTAAAATTATTATTATTATATTTTTACGTGAAGCAAGCTGTGATGTACAAACTCTGTTTCATTCTATTTCATTTAAAGCTAATGGAATCCTGCCTCTCCATCTCCTCTTTACTTCCTCTTCTTGCCAGGCTCATCTCATTCCTGTCAGTAACATTCAGTTACATTAAAATGAAAGAGCTTTAAAATTGACTATTTGCTATATTACTTCTGATGCCCACCTCATATATACTTTCCCTCACAACTCAATTATCCTGTAGATGTCAAATATCTACAGATCTTTCTAACAGATCTGGGCCTGAGATTTCTACCAAATATAGTAGTCATTATGTTTGTCTGCATGGTCTCCACAAGCTCCATCTCACCTCACAGAAAGTGACATGTCTTTCACTAAGACTTGTGTGAAGAATGACTGACTCTTGTTGATGGAAAAAAAAATCAGAAAATAACATTTTTAAATTCATTGGGATATAAAAATAAAAGGAAATTCTAGTCATGGCATAGTTCAAATTTACAGTCAAGTTGGAACTTAGCATTATGCCACTCATACTGGAAATACTTATATCTCACATATGGCTGATCCCTGACTGCACAACCCAAGGTTCTGACAACAAAAACACTCAAAGAATAAATCTTGTAAAGCAATCCTGTAGGCTAATAATAGCTATAGGTGTCTACAAGTAATAGATATTTGATCAAACGGATGTCTGCTCTGATGTGTACCATGATCTGAGAGCTGCACAGGAAATACAAATATGAAAAAGGTGTGCCAATAGCTTTCTAGGAATTTAGCTGGGCTTAGAAAACCATGCAAATGAAACAACAACAACAACCCTTTAAAGGCTTCCCATGGAACAGAACAGAAGGAAATTAACTTCTGCCGAGGTATGACAGTAAATTTTCTCCAGGGAAGGTAACAATTTGGATCTTGAATTACAAACAGGAATTATGGTGATAGTGTCCATAATGACCAGTCAAAGCATTAGGCTCTATGTAACTTACCAGAACTTGAAAAAGCACTACTCCTAACTAAAATATTTTCTATGTTCTATGCACTTTAATGGGTAGTAAATCTATTTCAGTATCAAGGAAAACTATTAATACATTGGGAACATTCAATAAATATTAAATGTGAGATTTAATGACAGGATAAAATAACTGCATAGATTTACCAAGGAAGTGTTCCCTACTTCTATCTTAAGATGGTGTTCTTGTTCTCTCTTTAAATCTATCTCCCAAAATTTCATTTTCTGTGTTTAAAGATTCATGATAAAATTTCAAACAAAAGTTGGATGACACTAAGAATCTGGTTAAATAAAGAAGGATGTATTTGACAATGCACTGCACATCAGGAAAAACCCTTCTAGAATACAAAACACTTGGCTTCTGTTCTATGAACAAACAATTGTTTTTAAATCTTGTCATGGAATCTTAATTAAGAATACAAAATAACTACAATCCCCATTTTTAAATTCCGATAAAAAATTAGTGGAAAATAGGAAGAAACTATAACATATTTACTTTTCAAATTTTAAGCATTTAAAACCAGTGTGCCAAAATGCCAACATATATTATTTCAGAATACAAGTTGGATGCCATTCCATCATGATTAACTGTTTCCAAGTTACAAATAAAGCAGCCAACAGTGAAATTTTCTATACCAAATGTTTTAAACTTGGCAGCACATTTTTCCAAGATTTTCAGAATTACTTTATCTTTGTAACAACCTTATGATGCAAATAAAGTTGGATTTAACCAATTTTAGTGGAAAGACAAGAGAAGAAGACTAGTGAGTTATCTAGGATGACACATTATGTTTAAAGCAGAAATAGAGCTAGAATTTGCATTTCCATTCAGTCAATCAGAAAATTTCATCAGCTTAATATATGAAGGGAGCCACATGAGGAAGAAAAATCAATGAGACATAAATTCTACCATCAATGAAATGGCAGTCCTATTACAACATGGGAAATTTAAGAGCTTATTAGACACCACAGCAAAGGAACACACACATCACATTAGCATGAAATAGCAAGGAAAAATGATGAATGGAGGCTAAGAAGGAAACCATTACACTTGAATTGGGCCTTGAAGGTAGAGATGGAAAGGGTTCTCACAAGCTAAGTAGAGTCTAATAGGCCTAAAATATGTGGGAAGTACATGTTACATGCAATAGATATTTTAATTGTAAAAATGTTGATACATATCTAACATAAATTAAGCACAAGAAGTAAACTGAGTAAAAAAACAGGATGTGAGGGAGGCTCACACAATTTCCATATTGGGGCCCTTTCTTAAGATTCCCTCCTCTCTTCATTTCTATCTGGGAACACATCTATCTCCCTCAGGAGTGTACCAAAAATATGTCCCCCAGCTTCACTTTTAAAGCAATACAGATGTGCCTCTGGCTAATGAAGCATAGGGAAAATTAATACATACTTCCAGAACATGTCTTTAAAGGGGCTTCATGCATGCCCCTTTTCAGTGGGCTCTCTTAGACTACTAGGATCAACACAGAAGTGCAAAGATAGCAAAGTAACAGGATGCAAAGACCTGACTACATGAGTATTCTGGGAGAACAGAGCTATCTATCTCACTGTCCCTTGGATTCCCTGGAGGGATGCTAACCTGAGAAGTGAACTTGAGTGTGAAGCATATGTTCTAGTAGCCCATAATAGCAGAGCAAACCTACACATCAGCTTAAAGTTTTAAGTTGTGGTTTAAAGAGCAATCAGAAATAATTTGCTTGGTCTCAGTTTTCAAAATACATGAAAACTGTCTGAAAGTACTGATTACAAATGGCTTCATAAAGTCAACAATACACCTCTATAATACGCTTTATGTTTTATTTTCAAATTTTAATGTATATTAAAATTTAATGTATATATAATATAAAGGACAGGATCAATTTTATTCTATAACTGAGGAATTAAACAGTATAATTTTATTGTATAACTGAGGAATTAAACAGTATATGATGAATATGAATGAGATTTTATAGCCTCAAATGAAATTGAACTTAATCTTATTTAATCAGATCAATTATATGTAATATATGATCAGAGTGATATTATATATATTATATACACATATATTCTATAATATACTGATAATTAAGAATCCACTCATAAAAACACTCAAATGACTATTGCTACCAGGAAAACCTGAGAAATGATTTTGTTTCAATTCTCATTAGATAGCAAGCTTCCATTTATCCATTGGGATCTTCATGTCATATTATAAACACATAATATTTTAATATTATCATATCTAAATATGTAACTGGTCTTTATTTTATAGCAATAGGAAAGACATATAAGTACAAATAAAATAGTACTATAATTTTAAAAAACATAAATACATAAAAAGCACAACAGGTCCAGTGGGAAAATCAGAAAGAGAAAAATATGTGGGTGCAATAGAACCCTTCTGATTCAACTTGTCTGCAGAGCAATGTATTGGACCTTGCCTCATATAGCTTTTCCTCATATGTTTCTGAAAAATTAACTGGGCTAAGGTTAGTTAGAAAAATGGTCTTTTCCATCTGGTAGTTTTATTGATACTATTGGGGTTCAACTGACCCTCTGGATCAGCCCATGAAGGAAACACAGGACCATCTCTCTGGCCCTCCCTTTAATGAGATCTTGAAGGCAAAGAAAACCCCCCCAAAAAATAGAACCAGAATTTTGGTTACACGTATATATTTACAATGCTACATCTCATTTATCTTAACTTCTGTCAATCAGTTCACAGGCATGTATTTCTGGAGGTCAACACCATGGATGCAGGTCTATGGAAACCCACCAGTGGAAACATGTGCAAGACCAGAGCTTAAAACAAGACATTTCTCTTTTCATCCTTGGATAGTCTTACCCTGTACCCACTATTGGACTTCTGTATAATGTCCTCATATTCCCAACTGATCAGTCTCTTTGAGGTTGAGAGAAAAGACAGATATTCACAAGCTTTTCTAGTAGAGCAGAGAATGACACAAGACTCTGGCCATATGTCAGGACTATAAGCAAAACACTATAATTCCAAGTGAAAATCCAGCCACAGCTTAGCTTATTCTAAAGCAGAAGGGGCTTTGAAAATCTGACTAAAGTGGAGTTTGTGCTCATATTAAGTCCCCAAGCCATTTTCAGGTTGGAAAAGTACTGACCTCGGTAGATGGTCTTTAATAGAAATCAGTCCTGACCTCCTCTCTTTATCAAGTATAGAACCCCCTTTGGTATTCAGAACCAGTCTCCCCTATGCTCTCCAAGTACAGAAACAGCTTCTAGATAAAGGCTAGTACTGTTTGGGTAGGTGGACACAAGGGGAAGGAAAGAGTAGATTTTACATTTTAGGCACTTATGTGTTTTAGGCTGTTCAGAAATGCCTCTGAGATTTCTTTCAAAATTCTTTATCCTTTCATATTAAAAAAGAAACACAGCACAATTAATCTTTTATAGAAAGTAATTTATAAAATACTGAAAGTGGAAAGTTACATCTTTTTTGTAGTATGTGGGGAAAAAGATGTCTAAGGACAATAAATAAATATTGATCTCATTCAAGTTAACTTTTCCAATAGTAAAATTGAATTCTTATTTGGGAACAGTAAGCTGTAAGTGGCAGGACACACTTGTTATCCCAAGCACATTGGAGAGAGATGCAGAAGGAACAGGGGTACAAGGTGACCTTGTCTTTTGAGCAACTATGATTCCAGTTTGGGCTCTTGAGAATCTGTCAAGAAAGAAAGAAAAAGAAAGAAAGAAAGAAAGAAAGAAAGAAAGAAAGAAAGAAAGAAAGAAAGAAAGAAAGAAAGGAGGAAGGAAGGAAAGAAGGAGAAAAGAAGGAAGGAGAAAAGAAGGAAAAAGAAAAAGCCAAAAAAAAAAAAAAAAAACCACATACACACACAAGGTAAAAAGTAAGCAGTAATAACTGCCTTTAGTAACCCCTAAGAGAACTGTGTTTCTGACTCATTGTTTTCCTTCTTAGAAGGATGTGTTGGGGATTCCACACCAAGCTTCAATGGCAACTCCAGCACAGAACAAACTCAGATTTGA
Organism: Cricetiscus sungorus; assembly: GCA_030556225.1. NCBI lineage: Eukaryota > Metazoa > Chordata > Mammalia > Rodentia > Cricetidae > Cricetiscus > Cricetiscus sungorus. Next base: position 137,328,096 of record JANBXA010000651.1, read on the forward strand.
GCCATTCTCTTGACTACTCATTGGTCACAAAATGTTCTTTTGACTACTCATTGGTGACAACACGTTCCAGTGACTCTTAGGAAACACTGTTATTTTATTTCTAGTAACCAGCAAGTCTGCTTCACTGAACACACATTAACTAGAAAACTAAACAAAACCCATTACACAAGTGGCTATATCATGTAAGAATGCTAAAGAACAATGGAGACATGAACCCGAGATAAACACAGCCTGGAGATTCCGATTATAGTAGAAAAGAAGAAAGCCCTGGTTTTGTACTTCCTTGGAAAAAGGTAAATGAGTGACAGGAAGGTCATTGACAAATAGTCCTCCTAGAGGGAATATTACATGAGGATTCTTTGAATAAGGAAATGTCCTTAAAGAGACAGTAGTGCCACTTCTAAGATTATAATCATATATTCACTTGGGCCTCCTTTAGTTTTCCTATCCATTTCTTTAAAAGAAAAAAAAAAACCAAGGATTCAGCCCTCCATAATTTCACTTACATGGGGTTCAAATAAGCACCATCAATTTTCATTCATTTTTTCCCACAAACATCCAGACTTCAATGATATAAAACCTGTTTTTCCATTATATATACACTTCACTAGCTACCATTCTTTGGCCATAATTAGCCTATTCCCTAGAAACAATTCTAAAATAGGAATAAAGAAAAGTGATAATTTTATAGAGTCCTAGGTCTCTCAGCAAAGCACCTTTGTAGCACTATTTTTCTAAAGCAAATAGTAAGAAGTTGCATCTGAATATGTATTCTGATGTTCCTACCCAGATCTCCACTGTAAGTCCTCACCTTAGCATCCATCAAGCATGGAATTTAACATAAAGCCAAGGCTTGAACATTCACTAAATCTGTGAGAACTATCAAATGTCCTTCCCCAGCCATCTACCACAGTTTCAATGAAGCCATTATCTTCTAAATTTATCTTAACATGTTTATCTCAAGCCAGTCTTGAAAATCAGTGATTAATATAAGTATTACATATAATCTAATAGGTATAAGACACCAATCTTGCATCATAACTGTTACCAAGGATGGGAAGGTGTGTGTGTGTGTGTGTGTGTGTGTGTGTGTGTGTGTGTGTGTGCCCGCGCTCACGCGCATGTGCTCACTCATGTGTATATGTATGACAGAATCAAACCACTGGTAAATTTTCAGTGTGTGTGTGCACATGCATGTGTATTTGTACGTGTGGATACACATATGTGTAGGGGTACCTGGAAAAGTGTGCATAGTTGTTGGCTAGAGTTTGCCTGCAGGCATCTTCCTTAATTGTCTTTACTAAGGCAAGGTCTTGATAAACCTGGGGCTTACTTATTTGGCTGGCCTGCCTAGCCATCTTGCCTATGGGATACTGTCTCTATCTCTTAAACTCTGGGAATACACATAGGCTGCCATCCCGGCCTAGCTTTCCTATGTGTAAAGTTCTGAACTCTAGTCTTTACACTTTCATGACCAGCATTTTATCCACTGAGTCATCTCTGTAGGTCAGCGAAGTTTTTGTTGTTGTTTTGGATATTTTTTGTTTTCATCATTGTTGTTTTAGATTCAGGATTCAATTACCTAAAATGGGTTAAAGATGTGTGACTGTGGTATCAAACCTTGGGAGCTCCAAAGGCCATGCTTTTCACTCGCTACTGAATGGACATTATCAAGTTACTTCATCAGTCTCCATATCTTTACTGCCAAAATGTAAAGTGGCAGTATATCTACCCAAACCAAAGCTTACTTTATAAAGCTATTAATAACTCCTGTAAAATATTCTTAGCTTTAGGCATAACTGAAAAAAAAATGAATGCTAATATTCATTTATTATCAAAATCTTAACAATAATTTTCTTGACATAACTACATAAAACAGAGCTATCTCAGCCCTATGCCAAAAAAAAAATTGGATACAAACATGAGCATCCCTTCCCTGAATGAACTTATAAATTCAGTACTTAAATACTAACTAGAATATTAGAACATCATACATTTATGAAGACTTTTAAAAATCATAAAAGTTTCCAAACACAAAACCTTAAAAGAGACAGAATTCAGTGTTTCGGGCTTGCTTTACGAAGAGGAGCTTTCATTACAAAGAAAATTCACACTACTAACTCTGAAGAATAGACCACAATTTTGCTCACCTGTTTACCACAGCAACCAACTGTTAACAATCTCAAGAATGCAGTAATAGTCAAGAAGTGTGAGCAGAACCTACCTTTGTCTTAAAAAGTCACAAATTCTCCAGGCATTTAGAATAAACACTGATTAGACAGACCCTTGATTGAGTCACCTCCTGTGATGATCTCTGACTTGGAAAATTTCATGTCTCTGACTCCTTTGCTATTCTATTCTCTCATTTCTCTAATATCCTTCATGTCTAAATTCTAAGCACTATCGTCACCCACAACACAGACTGAAAGCTGATGAAGGTATGATTATTGGCAGCTTGAAGAGCTCTGAAAGCAAGTGTGATAATTTGTACCCCATCAAATGTAAAGCAGGCATATATAATATGCATGTATGGATAAATATGTGTATTACACGCATTACACACACGTGTGTGTTAATCTCCTGAATTTGAGACAAACTGTAGACAACATTTATCAATTTTATTTTTGCCTAAGTATGTAGGGGAAATGATAGTCCTTTTTACCTAAAAGACTAAGACCTATTAGGAATCATTTACCACAGCTTTTAGAAATCGTTGCTCCACAAAAATCTCTTCCTTTTTGTTGCCTGTAAAAACAAATCAATGCTAAAAAGAAGTCCCCATGTCAGCATACCAAGTATTTTGCATTTGAATTATCCCATCCAGTTCAAAACACTGAAGCAAAACTGAAACTCCTTTTGGCATGTGACAGCTAAGATATCAGAGCAAAGAAAGGAAAGATGAAGACAAAAGCACCCTGACAAAGGAATTAAACAAGATCTCCCAGGTAAGTGCTGCTTCCTCCATACAGACTTTTACCTGCACAGGATACTTGGAAAGACTCATGCACAGAATCATTTCACATCCATTTCTATCTCTATTTCTGCACTGAAATATTTATAGGGTATTCAGTATTTCTGGGGAAAATTATACCTAGATCTTGGTAAAGCTGAAATCACTTAAATTACCTTATTTTTGTTCAATTACTTGGAAGAATGGAGAAAGAAAGCTTGACAGAATAAAATGATGTATTAAGCAATGGCCATTTCATAGCTATAATTGCACAGCTTAGTGGATATTGATGCCTTCGGGGTTGTAGGCAGTCACCACAGCTATTTTTACCAAGGGCTTCAAATAAAATCTAAATCAATTATATATATATATATATATATAATGCTTGAACATGAAACGTCTTAAGCTGAGTATTTCATTGTTAATGTGTTAGGAATAACACAGGAAAACACAGTCATGGTGCAGCACTGCACTTGGAGACACAGCAATGCACAGCAATGTGCTTGAGCACATCGTTCTACACACCTTCTCAAGCAAGCTGGGTAATCAAACCCTGGAAAACAGTCTTACTTTATCTCAGAGATTTTGGAAATATTACAAGTTCTGAATCATTGTTACTAATCAAATGTTGCTGTCTCCCAGAAATACATATGGTGACCCTTACATAGACCTCAATGTGACCACACCACTACAAGATGACTAAAGGTAAAAGGGTGGAGTTCTGATCATATAGGCTTGGTTAGTATACGTGTAAGAAATATGTGAAGAGGCTGTGGCTATCCATCCATGTGTTTTCCTGAAGAAAGGCTAGGTAAAGACCAGTAAAAGAGGAGGAAATACAAGACAGAGAGGTCTCCAGAAAAGATCTACCAGACCTCAATTTAGGATCTGGCAGGAAGAGCAGACTCAGGTACTCTGTATGAGACCCTAGTCTTGGAACATAAAAAGTTACCCTGGAAACCTACTGCAGCAGTGTGGTGCACTGCCTCTGACAAGTACTGCCAAGTTCAACCAAATAGCAACGATGTGAAAAATGCCAGGAGAACATGTGAGTGTGCACGAAAGCACACATATGCAACATAAACACACCCCATACACAGATACATACACACATATACACAGCATACACACAAACGCATACATATACACACATCACACATAAACAAGCACATGAACAATGAACACAAATTTACATGTACATGTACATAAAATTTATAAGCACATAAACATACATGCACACATGTACCACATATGTACATTTATACATAACACACATATTCATCATGAACAAATACTATACACACAGATGCATGTACCATATATATATATATATATATATATATATACACACACACACATCATACACATATAGACAGGTGAACACGTCATACACATACACACGTGCATACACAGAACTCTATGAATATATTGTGGGCTCCAGCCTCATTTATTTATTTATTTTACAGGCTAATCCCAGTCCTCCCTCTCTCCCCTTCTCCTGCTCCCCCTTCCCTCCACCCCATCCTCCATCAGCTCCTCAGGGAAAGTAAGGTGTCCCTTGGGGAGTCAACAACATCCCAAGCATCACCACATTGATGCAGCACCAAGGCCCTACCCCCTGTAAGGCTGAGCAAAGTATGCCTTCATAGGGAATGGACTCCAAAAAGCCAGTTCATGACTAAGGATAGTTCCTGGCCCCACAAACTGCTCAAGCCATCTACTGTCACCTGTATTCGGGTGTGGGGGGGGGCTAGTTTGGACCTAGTTTGGACTGACCAGGTGTCAGTCCAGAGTCAGTGAGTTCCCACTTGCTTGGGTCAGCTGTTTCATGGGTTTCCCCATCATGTCCTTGACCCCTTAGCTTATATTATCACTCTTCCCCTCTCTTCAACTGGACTCCAGGAGCTTGGCCCAGTGGTTAGCTGTGGATATCTGCATCTGCCTCCATCAGTTATTGGATGAAGGTTCTATGATGACAATTATGGTAGTCTTCCATCTGTTTACAGGGGAAAGTCAATTCAGACACCCTCTCTACTATTGCTTAGAGTTTTATCTGGGGTCATCCTTGAGGGAGGTTCCCATTACACAGTCCAGGCTAGTCCTAATGTCTAACCCTATCTTCCTTATCTAAAGAAACGCTTTCATAATGGAATGCAGACAACCAAATGTGGTGGTGACATCAGATGTCTGCTTTGAGGGCTTACATGTGCCCATGTCCAGCTTGGAAGATCTGAGCTTCCAGAGAAACTATTGACATAATCACATGTTAACTTGAGAACTGCTTTACCATTAACAAGTAACCATATCTTTCTCAGGAGTCATTTCAAGATGGCTCTGCAGCTAAGAGCACTTTCTGACAATCCTGATGACCTAAGTTTGGTTCCTGGGTCCCTCCTGGAGTGAAGACAGAACTGACTCCAGCAAGCTGCCCTCTACTCCATTGTGCCATGTGCACGCATACACACAATTCTCTCTCTAAATGAATAAATATGTACATTAATGCAATAAAAATTTAAAGAATCATGTCAATGACCCCATCACTAAGAAAAAGTTTTAAGTTTAATCTGACAGATCATAGACATTTTTAAATAGTGATGCTCATATTTAAGCAAAGTATGTAATCCACAATATATCATTTAATAAAAAATCAGTTTCAAACAGAAAACATAAAATGTCCTTGAAACATTGAAAATGTTATTTTTTGGGGGAGAAACATAAGCATCCAAAATCCAAATGTTTACCTACTTATAAAATATAAAACATGCTTTCTTCTTTTATTTAAAAGCTTTGTATTATCAGAATGCCATATATTTATCCAAATAACATATTACTAGCAATAAGGAACTATCTCTTATTTCATGTAATTTTCACAGAATAAACTTAGTACTGTTTTACTCATTAATTCACGAACTATCATCCTGGCCCTGAAGTATTTTGCAGTATCAGCTAAGAGATGCTTTTATAAATGTCAGTGGATTTTGAAGGAAAAAAAAATGGTTTTGAAAGTGGGTTCCTATGGGATCGGGTGTTCAGATAAGAAAATGGTGCAAACACCTATATCAAATGAGTGTTCAAATATTGGAGGAAAAAGCAGAATACAGACAAAGAAATATGCAATAAAGAAGGGAAGCTAACAGGCCTCATGAAACAACCTGGCAGAAGGGGATGGAAGAAGAACTGAGAATGACTGGCATGCAAATTTCTAGTTTCAGCAACGAGTAAGTAAAATTACACACCAACCAAGAAATAGATCATTCTAAGCACTTGTCTATACACACGTGCACACACATAACCGTATGCAAATTGCCCTGTGTTTCTGTCTAATCATACCATTGTCTCACACATTCTCTCTCAGTGGCTGGCTGTGCACAACATTTCCACAATGAGAGAATTAGATGTTAACAAATGGCGGGGCTGACACCGTGCACTAACGCTGTAATTCTAAAAATGCTCTAACACAAACAAACTCTAGCACCATTTCAGCATGAAGAGAAGGCTGCTCCCATGGACACTGGAGATAAGAATTGATTTTGTAATAGAAAGTATTTGTGTTTCTTATCTCTAGACAAGACATTTCAGCACCAGGAAGAATCACCTCCTAGAGTGCTAATTAGCAACGTAAATCTCACCAGGAGCAGTGCCCAAAGACTATTGTTTGTCACTATATGTGGTAATTGAATTTCTGACAGTTTATCCTTTAAAAATGCAAAATCTTTAATAAACCACAGTTTATAAAGTAGAGATCCCAATTTCCACATATCATCACTAAGACTCCCAGACAGAAAAACATAAAATGCATTAAGTAGGAGGTAAAAGCAAATCTACTCAGGAAACAATCAATGACAATAAAAAGATTCTCATACATGTTAGAATACTCATAAACCCTGGGTTTGTCAAATAAATATTTCACATAGCAAATTCTAAAGTGTATCTGCCTTCTGAGTAACACTAAAACAAATAGAGGTTGTTTAGAAAACTGTACAAGTGTCCCTACTGGGATTTATAATTACAGGCTGCTATTTGGTAAAATTTTGATGAAATCTTTAACAAATTTTTATATAGTAAGGCATCTATAGCATTGTGAAAACATATTCAGAAATATTGTCCTGTCTCTAACCCTCAAGAGATTGAATTACTACATTCTCTGTGTGTGAGTGTGTGTGTGTGTGTGTGTGTGTGTGTGTGTGTGTGTGTGTGTAGGTGTGTGTGCATGCATAGGTTTGTATAAGTGCACATTTGTGCATATATGTATTTGAGTATGCATTTCCTAATGACCATACTTATCTTTATTAGAAACTATTTGCCTGTTCTCAACTAGTATAAAAACTACAATATGACTCATGTTACATTAATTACTGGTATCTTTTAACAGCTATGCCCAGTACATAAATAGTTGGTACTCACTGATGAATGGTTGCTTTTTGCTCTTCTTGGGTGAGTGAAACTTGTAGCTCCAGACTATGCTACTTTAACAGAATGTTTATTTACTTATTGATCATCACCTTAAAATTACATGATACAGGGCAGCAAGAAACACTCTGATGTACCAAAACCACCTCCGTGTTCCTGCTAGAGAGGCAACTTCTTAATAAGCAAGTCAAATACAGAAAATCAACAGTGAGTTAGCCTGGATACAGGTGTCATCTCTGACTGCAGACCAGAGCCTTTCATTTTCCCCTCCCAACAACCTGGAAATGGCAGGCTAAGAAATTCACAAGCTATCAAATAAAAATCCACAAGACAGCATGGTAGAATGTGTCAGCATGGCTATTTGATTGTAAGATTCTGACCATCTGAACAATCTTCCAAACAACTGAGACTGATCAGTTGTGACAACCACTAGCCCTGAAAAACCTGAGTCTAAGTATCATGAGAATTAGTAAAATATAAACACAGATGGACCAGATGTTTTGTAATATAGAACTACATTGATAAATTCCTTCATCCCAGTATATAAAGTACATAAAGTTTGCCAAAGATATCTTCATGGAAAACAGAACTGGGCTACAGAAACCGTACTGTGATCACATTAACTAACTTTCTAACAACAGTCTGACACTTTATTGTATTCAGATATCTTGTAAAATCTCCTACATGGAGTAAGTATTTTATTCTGGCTTATCCAGATAGAACTAATCATGGTTTAGATGTTTCATAAATAACATGGAAATGACACACAAAATCTATGTCCTTTTTATCATGTCTACACAAAAATATGTAACTTAAAGTGCTTGCAAAGAGAAAAAGTCAGTATAAAATGTCATGTTTGTTAAAATAACATTATTGCTTCTGTTAAATCTATTCTAATATGTACATTAGCTGTATCAAAATAATTGACATTGAGATCTTTAGTTACAAATGCAAACCAGTGGTTCTTACAGTGTCTAAAATTAAGCCACAAAACAATGCTTCCATTGTTCACAGTTTATCTTCCACGAATGTATGCACAAGTGTTTAATGGGGCTGCTGTACACTAGTTATTCCCTTTTTATTTCAAAACAATAGTTATTGAATAGGATATACACTACAGCATGTTGGTTTGCCATGCATGACTATAGGACAAAGTTATCTATGGGAGCCATAAAATTAACATGTTGAGAAAGAAGACTGTCCACTCAACAACTATTTATTCTGTATCTTCTTAGTTCCAGGAGTTTGATGCTCTCTCTTCCCTAAAAAGATATTAATACCTACTCAGAAGACCAGTGCAAAACTGTAGTCATCTAGAAAAACTGCAGAGCTCACAGAGAAGGAATGACCCCATAGTGCTTTACATGGATGCTTAGTTAAGTGCTGGGGATCGTGGGAGACTCTGCAGACACTTTCTTAGAAATTCTGGGCACAGTGGTGGACTGTTCAGGGAAGGACAGCATCATCTGCCACCTTTAGAGTGCTACAGACTCATCAGTCATCCCAGGATCACTACCCATACCTGATCAAGCATATCTAACCTGTTTGTATTTCATGGGAAACACTTCATTAATAAATAACAAGAATTAATCATCCAGGGTTAACATTCTGATGTTGGAATTTGTAAAGTATGCCTAAGAAAAACAGATAAAGCTACACTTCAGTTATTCAGTTACTTCAAATATTTGGAAACATCTAAAAACTTCAAACGCAGAAAACAGTGCATTAAGCAGGTAAAAGAAATGTCAGCACCTATTCCCTAAAACAACACAAGTAAAGTATAAGACAGTTTTAAACTCATAGAGAGTCTAGGTAGGTTTGCTTTAGAGGTAATTCTAACAGAAAAACTAAGTCAAGAAATCAAAGGAAGAATGGAAAAAAAACCCCATAGGCCACAAATAACAGATCACAGCTCACAGAAGAGCAGAAAGTGAAAGATTCAGAGAAAAGAAATGAAAACATGAAATGTATGTCTGAGGCCATACAAAGCAGAGCTAGCTTGACAGATGATTGTACAATAACTGCAATGTCTCTCTCTGCTTTTCTCTTCCCTCATGCATATGGGAGATGCCTGCTGGGGAGTTCTTCTAATAATAGTACCAGCGTCTCAGCACATGTAACACAATACTTTTCCACACAAAAGGATGTGGTAATGATGCACTGAGGGGGGGGGGATGAATTTAGGGGCATGCAAAGTTATCTGTTCCATTCCAGTGTTCTTAATTACTCTGTAAAGGCATTTTGTTTTAGAGTTTTGACTGGATTTGCTAAATTTGCTAACTGCATAAATGTGAGCTACTTTGAAACACAACATTTTGAGAGCATGACTTGTAGTGTTATGATCATAGTAGCAATTAAAATACTGTTGAGAACCACCCTGAAGTAACCATTTAGCAAGCTAAAAACAACAGTTTTGGATATGAATAACAGTCACTCCTTTGGATAAGAATATCTATGTGTATGTGGTGTCCACATGTGTACATGCTCATGAATGTGTATGTGTAAGAGTGCCCATGCATGTAAAATCCAGAGTCCAATTTTGGGGTTCTTTCATAACTCTTTACTTTATATTTTTAGACAGAAGCTCTCTCTGAACCTACAACTTATGGAATATGTTAGACTGCCTGGCCAGTGAACTTTGGGGACCCTCCTGTTTTAATTTTCCTAGCACTAGGATTATACCATCATGACCAGGATTTATGTGTTTGTTGGGAAACAAACTGAGGTATTCATGCCTATCCTATGAGCATTTTACCCACTGAGCTATCTCCTCAGCCCTGAGAAAGCTTAATGAATGGGTTTCAAACATCTGCTTCTAGGAATACAATTCATAACTGTGCTAGTGGATCCCCCTGGGACAAGGCTCATGCACTTGACATGTTTAGATTGCGACTCCCTTTTTTCCATTGGCTGTGGCACAAACATTTCCAATTCTTTCTCAATAGCATAAATAATTTTAGGGTTATTGTCAGGTTGGCAAAGAGAAGATTGTCAATTTTTCCCATCAGATTCCCTAATTTCTCCTGCTAGCATCCAGCATAAACCAGGATCTCCTGTTGTGGGGCTTTTGGGCACTGTGAGCAAACACTTCCCACTGTTGCCACCACTGTGGAAACGGACTGATAAAATAGTGTAGTGATATTATCTCACTCTATTTCCTCATGGAGGCTAGAAAGAGCTTCCCCAAATAGAAATGAAATATTGAGCACCTGCATCCCACTAATTGTGATGTCTATGGATATAACTTGCAAAAGATGCCATTCAGACAGTTGCAGACTAACCACACTTACACTTCAAATTCAACAGGAATCATAGGTGAAATTCAAGTGTAAGAAAAGAGGGGCTTGGGAATAGTCATTCCTCTCTGCCTATCTCAACATCAAAGCACTAAAAGGTATCTCAATAGTTTTAATTTCCATCGAATTATAACCATTGTGACTATAATGTTGCTATTTCCACAGCTTTCAGATAGCAGGCTCACACAAAAGTCTAATTGATGAAACATGGCTAATAACAAAGATATACATCGACATGATTATTGTTCTATGTAAAAAAAAATTGTAATCTGTATGGTCTTAAACAGCTGACCAAAGCTGTAAAATTAATACATAGATATACGTGACCATCATGAGTAAACAAAATGTGGCATATACATACAACAGAAAAGTATTTAACAACAAAAAGTAATGAACTCTTGGTGCATTTTACAACAACAATCACTATTGAAATCATAACACGTTGGGAGGGGAGCCAGAAGACTATATTTAAGTGGTGAATTACATTTACAGAGAATGTCAGAATTGAAAACCCACAGAGACAATAAAGATTAGTGGCTACAGTGGTAGAGATGCTGAGTGGAGAGTGGTGAGTATAGGACTTCATTTTAGGGTAATGGGAATGTTGTAACAGTAGTAAGGATAGCTACATATTCTAGCCACTAAAGGGCAAACTTTATTATAGGTGAATCCTACCTTATTAAAGCCACTATTAAAAAATAAAAAATAAATGTCACCATCTGATAAAAGCCACTCCGAGTAGAGGCCTTCAATATAAGAGAACTAAATTTTCAGCCACATTTTATTAGCCCTTTGAATTTTATCAGTCTGCTGATGATCTTTATAGCCTGGGATCTATTAAGCCTGTAAAAGTGTTTCTCTTCTATTGCTTAATTTCAGAAACACTGCCTCCTCTTGTGGGAAAGAGGAATAACTGATGTGTGGCTAAACCACAATGCCTTTCTTTGTTACCAACAACTATTCTGTATCAACCCAACAAAGGTGATGGATTATGTTAACAGAGGGCTCTGGGGAAATGTTGGGTCACCCAAGTGTTTTGCTGCAATCACAAGATAACTTGTGGGTAGTTAGTGAATTCACCATCAACAACAGTGTTAACTAAAGATGTTTCACTAGCGGCAGCCGTTAGTTAGCAAAACCAAAAATGACTTAAAGAGGGATACTGACCTTGTCTCTTTTAAGCCTTCCTTCTGAATGACCTCCAGAATCTGCTTTGCTGTCATTGGGGAGTTGGGGTGTTTTTCTAGTGCCTAAAAAATAAAAATGAGGGTGAGACATGAGACTTCCAGATTATTGCATGGAAGCATGCAGAATGGAAACTTGCATGAACCACACATTCTCTTCCTTAAGTTCTAAGGAGGAAGGGAATTTCAGGCCAAAGTACATTTTCACTGCACCTCTAAGGAGACCAAGGGGAGAATGACATTTTTTTCCCCACCTGAACAATTAAATCAACTTCAGTAAGATTGGGGGTTGGGGAATTCCTTAAATGAATTCACAAAGACACACATACATACATGTCATAAAAAGATGTGTAAACCCTGTAAAACAAGCCAATCAATGCATGCAGTGTTCTTTATTTGAACAAAACTACTGCTGTCCCTTAATATTAGCTGTGCTATGGTTAAACACACATCTTCAGGCTGATAAAGTGTTTATTCTTAGAGCCACGGAAACACACAGCCCAAACACATTAGCAATGAACAAAATGCTGGTCAGAAACAGCCATGGGAGATTCGGGCTGACAAACCTGGGTGGGATGTTTAAAAGGAAAGAATAAAACTTAATGTTGAGAGGAGCAGAGGTGCCAAAGCCCCTCATCATGATTTGCTGTGCTGGTTCATCTCAGTTTCCTTCCCTTTGCCATTCCCTCTTTCCATCAAACCTTTTGGGCCTTAGGAACTCAGTCCTGTTTTCCTGCCTTCCTCTTCTGCCATACTCAATCTTTGGGGAGATGTCTGTCTTAAACAATGAGCCAGAGAACACAGGAGGCCACGGATTACTTCACAGACATCAGCATCAGCATGATAAACAAGGTTTCCTATTTACTCAGGGTTTGAGAGGCTGTTGTGCAACAGAATGAATGCTGCTCATCATCAGCAACTGCTGGGACCACATCGGGAGATGCACAACTGTACCAGGACCTCCTCTCCAAGGCTAGATGACAACCATTTAAGGATCTTATAATAGAGCTTTATATAATGCTATGGTCCCCTGCAGCTTAATGATCCTAAAGTTCTCATTTCTCATTATTTAATAGAAGGTTCATGATTGCTAAGAAATAGTAGGGTCTTCCTAATCTCTTCAAAGTTGGTCTGTGATTTCTTCTACTGCCAATGACTCAATTTCCATTATGTCAGTAGCAAAGACTGGTGGCCTGTCCTGTCAGTGAGTGGTAAGCAGGTGGCCCCTCTTCACATCCAGGCCTCTCCTCAGTCTGATGTTTGCAGCTTGTGGTTCTCAGACAATGTTCCCACTATCCAACTCTTGATCGCCAGTATGCTAACAGCTAACAGACTTTTAAAGAATAAAGAAATATTAGCAAAGCTAAGCAAAGGCAACATGAATGTCTTGGAAAGGAAAACCATCCCCAAGAGGAATGGCACTGGACAGTCAAACTGAAATGGAAAAGGGGAGGGGGAGGGTTAGGGAAATCCATACAGGAGGAAAAGTAAAGAATACCAATACTGGAGAAGGCAATAATGAAACTGCATGAAGAGCTGAAAGGACAGACTCCATCACCTGGAAAGACAGACACAAAGACAAAATAGATACCGGCCATCAGCACAGTGTGTAGCTGTGAATTATGGAAAGGACTTGCTGAGTTTACGCAGACTCTACAGGGCTCAGGGTCACCCCACATGACAGGTGTTGCTGGCAACCTACTGAGTTCTCACAGCAGATAGGGGCAGAACAACATTAATTAAGCTTGTTTAAGGAACCTGGGAAGACTGGACAGTGAGAAAGCTGGACACACGGCAAAGTAGGAAAAAGGAAAACTGAGTGAACTGGTACCATCCAAAGGCAAACGCATTCAGTATGGAAACAGACTGAAGAGGGAGCTATCCTGTCCTGGACAGGGCTTTAACAGAAATCTGGGTGTATTTGTAAGAGCAGATTACTCACAGCAGAGGATCCCCTGTTTGTCTTCCTGAGAACAGGCCCCTCAACATGGCCCAGTTCCCTTCTCTATATCACTTCCTACTCTACAAATGAAGTAAAAGCACCAAGAATTACATCAGGAAGTAAAGAGATGCAGGAAGGAGATGAAACCACAGAGAACAGCAGAAGCCACCATCCATCCCTGAAAGACAGAGAAAAGAGAGTACAAGGTTCCTGGTTGTGAACACACTTTACTGAATGCTAGCCTAGATAGGGAAAGATTGCCTTCATGGAACACAACATGACAGAGACATGATCAGTCTCAGGTATAGCACACTGCACAGTGTTAGAGTTGGGGATGCCTCACTCAGAGTACAAGTGCACCTCAAGCTCTGTGGTCCACGTACATCACTCCAGCAAGCTTTTGACCATGAGGTAGCCTTCGTTTCAAATTTTCTCTTTCTTTTCTTTTCTTTTCTTTTCTTTTCTTTTCTTTTCTTTTCTTTCTTTCTTTCTTTCTTTCGTTCTTCCTTTCGTTCTTCCTTTCTTTTCTGTCTTTTTTTCTTTTCTTTTTCTTTTCTATTCTAATTTTTTCTAGGTTTTTGGGACAGTATTTCTCTGTATTGCTTTGGAGTCTGTCCAGAAACTCTCTCAGTAGACCAGGCTGGCCTCCAACTCACAGAGGCCCTCCTGCCTCTGCCTCCTGAGAGCTGAGAATAAAGGTGTGTGCCACCAATGCCTGGCTTGTATTGAGTTTTGGAAGACTTCTTCACCATACACTCAAGCTTTCCACGTTTTGTTTTTGTTAAAGCTTCTTACATATGTACATTTTAATTCATAAAGTGTATTTCTTTCTAATTTCCTTTTAATAACTATGCTGATTAATTCTTTGAGAATTTCATACAATGTGTTTTGATCATATTAAGCTCCAACTCCATCACTTAAATCCTCCCAGATCTACCCTTCACTTCCTATAACCCAACTTAATATCCTCTTTTATATTTTAATATTTTGTGAAGTCATAGTTTGTTCTAGATGTGCAGTCATCCAATGGAGGGTGACAGGTGAGAATAAATGACTATGGAGTGCTCAGCCGCAAATGGGATGTCTACATCACAAACCCTTCTCTGAAGCTCAGGGACCATCTCTGAAGAACAGATAGAAGGACTGTAACAGTCAGAGAAAGGGGAGAACCAGAGCAAACCAGTGTCTTCTGAACAAGACAAAACCATTGCACTCATTAACTCACTGCAGCTGTTGTTGCCTGCACAAGACCTGCAGAAGATCAAGCCAATCAGTGTTTTAGTATGGAGCAAATTTACATTTTTATAGCCAGGTGAAAATGTAACTTAACTTCCTTCTCCTTCATTTATTATTAGTAAGCCATACTTTTCCAATTTGATCTGCTATAGAAGTCACATATGGTTATAGTGAGATTTCCTCTACCATGGAGCATGTAGTACAGTGTATTTCTAACATGGAAATCCTGTTATAAAATACAGAGAGAGAGAACACACACACACACACACACACACACACACACACACACACACACACACACACACAGAGAGAGAGAGAGAGAGAGAGAGAGAGAGAGAGAGATAGAGAGAGAGAGAGAGAGAGAGAGAGAGAGACTGAGACAGAGAGACATAGAGAGACAGACAGACACAGATACAGAGAGGTCCTTGCTGGACAGGAGCAATCAGAGCCACATGCTCACTCCCCAGATCTTGGAATCCTGACGGCCGTCCTCAAAACTAAAAACCTCTGCTCTGAGGGCTAACCTAGGGTTGCTGCAGCTTCCACTGAGCCACCAATGACTGCAATAGTGATAACATTTCAAGAGACTTCAGTATTACAGAACAGTGGAAGCTCATGAGACCCCGTTAAATGCATAGCTGCTTACCTCTTGAGGAAAAACTGGGATTAACATTGAAATATTTGGTTAAATCTTGAAGAAATTAAGGCCCCATGTTTTATTTCATTTAATGTTTCCTTTGAAATCTATAATAAGCTTTCTATTGTCTTATTTTTCAGCTGAAACTAGGAGTAAACTCTTCTATATTTTCACATTTTATTTCTAATGCTACAAAAGCCACTTAATTTTGTTCATTATTATCTACATGAACTGGAAATTGAATTCCTAATAGCTCCAATAGTAGTAGTACAGTAATGGACTGGGTTTTTGTTTGTTTGTGTTTTTGAAATATATTAATTTTTCTCCTTCTGATTTATCTCTCTGTCCAACACTGTTCACCCAGGCTAGAGAGTGAACATCTCTAATACATTCCACGACAATGTGTGCCTAAAACTCAAATTGTTTTATCACTTACTCCCTCCTGCCATCACTACATTTTGCTCAGGAAATCTGTACTCAAAATATTAGAACCAGCACTGCAAGAAAGGATGGATACAAACTGACCAGATGCCCCCTGTCCTCTGCAGAATTCAGACTGTCTCTGTGGTCGATTTTTACATCGCTGTCCTCCTAATTCTCTGTGAAATAGATTTCTGACCCACGGTGTATCTATATTTGAGATCCGCTTCACTCTTACACCTTGGGAGTTAACTTGTTTCTCTCAAGTCTATTCACTTCTCTCTACTTTCTTCCACATTGATAAGCACAAAAGTTTTCAAATACAGCCCAGCTTTCCAGAAAGTGACTCTCCATGACCAGGGACACACAGGACATACATATCATCCTCTTTTACTTTCACCAGAAATGAATAAATTAATAGAACTGGCAAGTATGCCATTGACCTTCCCCCTAAGTTCCTGGAATTCCAAGACAATCTCATGCCAGAAGACCTCTGCAGATGACCACGTGGCCCAGTAGGGGTAGAAAAGGACACACCTATATTTGAGGAGGAGAATGGTGGGGAGAATCACGTAAGGTATGAGCTGAGCTACGTGAAAACTGAAGCTGTGTTTAAGGACTCCTCTGGATCCCAAGCCAATCATTTAAAGGTTTCCTTCAGAACTATAGTGACTCTCCAATGAAAAACTCATTTTCAGTGTCTCTAAGATACACACATTAGACCAGGGTCCAGTTGAGGGTTAGCATTTTGGTCTTTTGATCTCACATAAAATGCTCTGAGAGCAATTACTTATTTGACTGAGAAAACAAACAAACAAACAAAAACAACTTCACAATTTAAAACTCATTTCAGAGTTTACTTTGTGTGATCTTAAATGGCTATGGCCAGGCATCTTCACTTCTTTTACTGACATTAGTGCATCTTCCCCTCATTCATACCGGCAGTTCATTATGGGGTTCAGATGTTAGAGGCCTTGCATCCTGGCAAAAGGATTCAGGAGCTGGAGCTACAGAGCACTTTCACATAGCATATACTATTTTATTTGTTGTAACATGGCATATTACTGTATTTGATTTTTCAAACAACTCTGTGAGATGCCCATAAGACACACACACACACACACACACACACACACACACACACACACTTTGAAATGGGCATAGCTGGATTAATAAGCTCATGAAGAATATGAACAGAGCTTGCCCTAACAGAAATGAAATTACTGAATTAGGAAAAGCAGCTAATACTTACTAAAGAACACCTGTGTGGTAGGGCCTCAAAGCAACTTTCACACTGCAACAACAGAACCCAGAATTCCTACAGTCTCTTCCTACATATAGAATGCAAAGCCTCAAAAGTACAAATGGTTTGGTTGTAACTAGGATTTATATCACTGACAGTATTTATATGAGAAAAGAAAGCAAATCAAACATCGAAGCACTTTGCCAAATGCCCATTGTCCACAGTTCAACTAGGTTGTTCTCAACTCTTAGCATATTTGCTTCCTAATTAAGGGTTTAAAGATGATGCTTACAATTTTCTGTTCTATTTTAATGTGTTTTATGGGGAAATTACATGCTGCAGCAGCATTCATGAATGTGTGACTTAAATAACACAGAACTATAATGAACGTATATGTGAGAATCAACCCTACTGTCCCCCAAAGCAGCAAGAAGATAGTGTATTTCAAGAACCCATGTTAAGTGGCTGGACAAAGGTTCTGGATTCGGGTGTCTACTATTTCTACTAGCTAAGAGTCCCAAAAACACATGGCATTTTCCAAACCCAGACTTTACAACTGAGACATTTAATACAAGAGCCACCCCACAAGCCTTCCCCAGCCATCTCACACTTAAGATTTGCCATTTGTTTGAACTCTCAGATAATGTTTTAAGCATTCTGATTCCTCAGTAGCAACTGGCAAACCTATCACTAATTAGTATACCTGCTTAACGATATCCTTTCCAATATACTGCAAGCCTCATGAGATCAGGGGCCTTGGTCCTCATTCATGTCTACCTCCCCAGACTACAGCTTTGCTAAATAGGTTTCAAAAAATCAAGGACAAGGTAATCCAGGGAGAGGGTTTGATTAATTCGGTATTTGAGATATTTTACAGAATAATGATGTAGGTTATGAGTTTCAGAGTCAGATAAACCAGGAGCCCCTAAGCCACTGTCTGATGTTAGATAGTACGTTTAACCCCCTGAGTCTCAGTTTCTTCACTTCATCATTCATAAAAGTGTCCTGAGGACGGAATGAGATAATGAATGGGAAGCACTTATCATTCCAATGAGCCAAATGACTTCCTACAGCAATGACAGTTAATAAGCTAACAGCATTCAGAGGGAAGCACTCTGTACTCCACCTTGAAATACACTCCCCCCAATACCAAAAATCGAGGAGGTGCTCCAAGAAAATGATGAACAGTAGGTATTATTATGTTATTCAAATACTCTCAGTCCTCGTCCACCGACCATGGCCAGACATGATTCACAAGGGAACCTGCACTACATAGTTCCTAGTGTCAGCATGGCAGGTGTGATATTTCCATTATACAGAAAAAGAATAAAGAGGCAAATACACTTAGAAGGTGCACACATTCTAAAAAGTAAAAGTGATAGATTGCTTAAATGGTCTCTCTCTCTCTCTCTCTCTCTCACACACATACTCATTATACATAGAATCTTCATCAAAAGTAAATATTTTATAAGGAAGCAATTCTATGACACAACTCTGTAGCCAGTCTACTTTCTGTAGACTCTATTAGTTACTAAAATACCTTCCTGTGCATCAAGTAACACTTATGTTTTCCTTCTAATTCTTCCAAATAGTCTTGATACATTTGAATATACAAGAATTACATAATATGAAATTGTGATCACTGTCTAAACATGCAGTCTTGAAAAACATCTTTGGAGCTAGAGAGATGGCTCACTGGTTAAGTGTGCTGGCTGTTCTGAGGATCCATGTTTGGTTCCCAGCACTCACTTTGAGAACCTTGTAATTGCTAATTGCTTATATCTCTAGCTCCAAGGAATCTGATGATCTCTTATACCCTTTGTGGGTATCTGCACTGTGTGTGTGTGTGTGTGTGTGTGTGTGTGTGTACATATGCTTGTGTGTGTATGTGTGTACATGTTTGAATGTGTATGTGTATGAATATGCATGCACACACAAATCTTTACAATCAAATGAATTAACTGTGTTGAATAACTCCACAAATGGCTTCCATTTACTTTATTAGTCACACAATATGGTCTTGTGACATTAGTTTTCAGGTTAATGGAAGTTTATCTTCCCTTATCAATTATAGATAAAAGATTTTCAGTTTCTACCATCCAAATTACCCTTCATTTTACAGTCTTCGGTTTTCCAACATCAAAAAAAAAAATGTACATCTTGAAGAATGATACTCATTAAAACACATCAACTAAGTCCTAGGACAAATAAATCATTTCATATAATAAGCATCTAATAGGGGGAAATGATCAATTGGCAGCTGTCTCATATATGCACATGACTACAATCCAGTGACACCTACTTCTGTCAGCAGCCATCTCATAAAGACACTCAATTAAAAACTTTATAAGTATTCTAAAGTTTGCATTTAAAATTCTAAAGCTACAACCAAAGATCTGTGGTATATTTTCCCATACTGACTGACATATATGTATGTGTATGTTATACATACATCTAAGAACATAGGCATTCCTCCAACCTACTTGTGTTGGTTTAAATCCATTGATGTAGCCTCTCAAATCTTACCAACCACAAGTATTACTATCCAATATAATTGCTAAATTACCCCACAGAAATCTCTTCTACCAGATTTCCATGGGCCCAGAAGAAAATCTATAAAAAAGAAAAAGAAAGAAAGAAAGAAAGGAAGGAAGAAAAGAAAAGAAAAAATAAAATCAGCTACTGGTCCTGGGTAATTTTATCCCTTTAACTACAATCTATTCGTTTAAGCTTATAAAGTTCATCTGCAGTCACTATGTAATCCAGCTGTTCAGTTTCCCTTTTCATTCTGAGAGACCCACATGATTGGCAAGTAGGATTTTGATGCACATCTCTACATTATTCACAGTGGACTCAAACAGGGCGATTGAAAACAAAGTGTGTGGCTGCCAGTGGGCACCGGTTCCAAACTGATCATGATTACTCAATCAATATTCTTGGCTATAGATGTTCAATCTGCTGCAGAGTCATTTAATTATACTATCAGCCAGTTCATAATTGTCCATCACATCTAAAAGCATTTCACAATAGAATCAAGTCAAATAAGTGGCAGAAATTTAGCTCTAACAGGCATATCTTCCTGATGTGTAAGTCTAATAATCCTATCAAAAGTAAATTAATTTACGTTGACATAAATTAGCTGAGAGAATTCATCATGCCTTCCAGGGATCTTAACTTCCATTTGTTAATGCTTACAGCCATCTGTTTAATAATTTCTAGAATTTTACTTAGAGTGGAGATAAGGCTTAACAGTTCTGATTTCAAAAGTTTGGCTCTCTTATCTTCCTAAAAACAATACCAGAGGTCTAGGGAGATGTCTAGTGGGTAAAGTGCTTGTTGCACAAACCCAAGGACCCAAGTTCAAATCCCCATTGATCTAGTCATATAAGTAAGTACATGTCTGTCATCCCAATGTTCCTGAAGGGAGATCTGAGACAGCAGAATCCAGAGAAGCTTGTGGACCACCTAGCTTGTATACAATGGTGAACAACAAACAGATCATTAGATCATGTCTTAAGTGAAGTGGAAGGCAAGGACCAACACCTGAGTCAGTCCCCTGATTTCCATAAGTGTAATCAGAACATGTGAGTCAGTATTCACTTACTGCATACACATATATTCATGACGTCATATGCATTGACACCATACACATAATACACACACACACACACACACACACACACACACACACACACACACACACACCTTTTAAAACCTAATAGCAAATACTGACATTGAAGTTACTCTGTACCAGTCAAAATGTTACCAGCATGCAAGTTGACTTACTCTTATAAATAATTACTCCATCACATAAGGCCCATTATCAACCTCAGCTTTAAAATGGCAAGCAAAAATCTAGATGTTTTGGTTGTTAAGAGGCTCACTGAACAGTCAGGAGGATCTAAGCTCGACGCCCAGCAAACATTTCATTTTGGATGTGATAGTGTGCACTTCAAATTCCAGGGCAGAGACACCCATGGGGATCCCTGGGGCTTGCTGGCTACCAGTCTGGCCAAATCAGTGATCAGGGTTTCAGTAAGAGACCCTGTCTCAAAAATTAATCTGTTCTTGAATCTATTTGCACACTTCTTTTCATAGTCTGCCATTAGATTCTTTCATTGTTTCTTATTCCCGCTGCTTTTGGTGTCACATTTCTCAGTATTACTTTTCTTACTAAAGAAACATGCACCTGCTCAAAAACAAAGACACATATAATGGCATGCTTGAAAACCGAGAAATACTGTCTGATAATGGAGTTTCTCTGACCAGACTAGAGCATTGTCTTAATATTAAGACCATTTTAAAATGTAGAGTTAATGAACTCAAATTAGCCAAGTGAAAGAGTAAGGGCCTATCAGTTCAACTAAATGTGTCCTATCTCTAATATAATAGAATTGTCTAATACCAAAATATTCAGGGTCTTTGACAGAAGTATCTTCAAGGAGGGGTTCATAAATCCAACAGGATATAACAAGTTATATTCTTAAATATAACCTTTTTTTTAAAAGTGTAAATGTGGAGCCAGGCAGTGGAGTTGCATGCCTTTAATTGTAGCACTTGGAAGATAGAGACAGGCCAGCATGGTCTACAAATGAGTTCCAGGACAGCCAGAGATACATAGAGAAGCCCTGTCTTGAAAAATAAAACAAACAAATCAGTATAAATATGACACAAAATACAATGGGAACTATCAGATGAACTAACGCATGTAGATCTTCTCAAGATCTAATATGATTAAATGATGACTAAATGCTCTAATCATGGAGTTTCGTTATATTACTAACTCTGAATATAATTCTAAAAACAGATTTATAGATGGCAGCCTGACTTGATTATCACATATGTGTGCCCACAAGGAGATGAGAGCCTGTGCATGTGGAGATAAACAACAGCGGAGTCCATATTCAAAGGAAACCTCTGAACAGGTGTTGTTCTGGGGTGACAATTTCTGGAGAATTGAGAATCATTAAAATGTGCTCATGTTAATAGAGTTAGCTCACAGTTATCTGGAGGAAGGAGACTGCAAATGAAGAGTTGCCTCAATCAGACTGGCCAATGGCCATGTCTAGGAGAGATTGTCTAGACAGTTATTGTGAGAATGCCCAGCCCACCATAGCAGGTGGGTCTGGGTGGTAAGAAAGGGATCTCAGAATGTGCCAGTGAACAAGCCACATTCTTCTATGGCTTCTCCTTCAAGTTCCTGCCCTGCATCCCTCCACAATGGACTGGGACCTGGAAGTGTAAGCTGAAGTAAACCCTTCCTTCCCTTAAGTTGTTTTTGATGAGAGTGTCTCACCACAGCAGCAGAAAAACAAATTATATTGTATATAAAAAAAATAGGTTGCAGAGCAATTTAGGAAGCCAAGAGATGTTGACCTCTGACCTCAACACAAATAATACTCAAATAGGCACACATCAAATGCATACAGTTCCCATAAGTACATACCCATAAACCAAATCAACATTTCATGTCATATGAAAATGCCCAGCATTAACTAATACTACTGAAGAAAGCAAACAAAACGAGCTGGAAGTATAGATGTATGCTATTTTCTGACTTCTGAATAGTTTTAAAGATTTATTTATTTCTATTTTAAGTGTATGGATATTTTGCCTGCTGTGTGCCTATATACCACATTGCATGCAATGCCCAAGGAAGCTTGAAGCCATCAGTTATAGATAGTTGTGAGCCACTGTGTGGGTGCTGGGTATTGAACTCAGATCCTCTAGAAGATCAGCCAATGCTCTTAACCACTGAGCAATTTCTCTAGCACCATGACTTCTGTATTTACAAATACATTTGGCTTTTAAAAAGTCTTTAATTTGCATGCTTACAAAAACTAAGAGAGTAAGTTTATTACATCATTTATATACCATACTAATTGCACATAATATTTATTTTATGATGATTAATAGCTAATTTGAAATCAGTTCCAAACAGAACCACACATGAATACTCTGAAATTGAAACAGCCATATGCCATATACTGTTGGATACAGTAGTAGGTGGATTGGCTGTTCTCTGAAGTAAACATCAGTCTTCATTCAGTCTAAGTCAGGGAAACTCCTGAGCATTACTCCTGAGCATTGGTCTGAAATGACACAGCATTCAGATGCATCTGCCAGAGAAAATTAGCAGTAAGATGTGTCTTCATATAATTACATGAAATGACTGTTATGTGATTCTGCCCACTTAGATGTTCACAGAGGACAAAGATAATAGAGTTTATGATGTCACAGTTCACAGTGGGCTTTTATCCTAACAATTGCATCACATACACCCTGAGCAATTCACTAACAAGTATTTACCAAGCATATCCATACACCATAATGAAGTAACATAAAAAACACCATTCCCATCTCTACAGACATTTAACTCTCAACTAACTATAGTCAGGGAAAGGGGAGCTTCAAAGGAAAGAAAATAAACATATAAAAACAAAGCCATCTGTCCTTCAGTTTCACTCAAAATGTGCTTTCTCATCTAAGTAGAAAGGGTGCCTACCTTGCTGGTGCCCAGCAGTTGTATATGTTGCTCAGATATCAGGAAGGGTGTTCAGCGTGGAACTTGAGCTTGCATGTTTACAAGGGTATGCCCATGCCCCACTCATGGCAAGCTCTTAACAGAAGCTAGCATAGTGAATGAAAAGATGAGCATATAACTAAGAAGAACTGATGGCTCAATTTATTTGACACGCTCTTCTGAGGGTGTCTTTTCCCATTTCTACCTGAATGGGAACTGCCATGTTTGTGTACTGAAGGCACGATTAATGGTGAAATAGAGAGATGGATGCAATGGGGTTCCCAGGGAGGACCAATCATTGACCTTCTCCCATGGTATGTGAATCTAAACATTTGGGCAATGTTGTTATGGGGTAAAGAATGGGGGCCTGGTGGCCACGTTCTTCTCCATGTGGACAAAGGAGGCTCAGAAAGTAAGTCTATTGTGT
This sequence comes from Cricetiscus sungorus, assembly GCA_030556225.1. Classification (NCBI taxonomy): domain Eukaryota; kingdom Metazoa; phylum Chordata; class Mammalia; order Rodentia; family Cricetidae; genus Cricetiscus; species Cricetiscus sungorus. Next base: position 137,352,364 of record JANBXA010000651.1, read on the forward strand.
GATCAGCAATAGGAAGTTTAGCAGATAATTCTTATAAGCTACATTCTCTACCAGCTACCTTAGTGTTAGCCAAGTTTTCCAATCCCCTCTGTCTTACGCTGGTTCTGGTCCTGCCATTTAAGTCATGTGTAAGGAAGATGAAGAATGCATTGATAGGAGCACACGGCAAGCAGAGTTGCTTTATATCAACACCAACACAAGACTGTCCATGCAATCAAATAGTCCCTGTTGCTCCAAGAACCTCTAAGCTGACTTTACAGGGTAAGTTTTGCTTTCTACCACATTGAGAGCTAATTGTTATATAATACTTCATTTTAGCATGAGGATGAAGAAAATTATTACCTTTGATGTGTTCAAAATATTTATCTTCTGAAAGAGTGACTATATAGAGTTACCTACTAGCCAATTCTGAATTAGCCTTTGTAGAAATTACTCACACTGCTCCTACAGCTTGCCATTGAACATTATTCAGTTACACCCAAAGATAAACTGGACCAGATATCATTCTCTTACACTCATTCAACTACAGACAGTGAACACTTGTTTCTCAAGGAACCAGTTCCTCCAGTAAAGCTATCCATAGGAAAGTTCTGACAGTGAAAACAATTACTCTTTTTTTAAAATACTTAATACACCTGTCTGATGTCAGACATGCAGAATATGTTATATGGCCACCTGTACCAATGTCTATGCAGAGTGGATGATGGGAAACTGAGATGGGAAGATGAAATTTTGTTGTGTGGGCCCATCAATGAAAGGCAGTTTTACTTATAAGAATTACGATTAAGTGCCTACACTGATGTATAAAGGCCAAAATATTTGTAGATAAGGAATTTGCTGTGAAAATTAATGCCTTCTGCAATAAATTATGCCAGTATTAAAAATTAAAATATAATGAATGTAACAAGTCTACCCCACTTGAGAAAATTCCCTAGTATAGAGTCCTAGAGTTAGCTATGGGCTTATGGAAGAGTTGAAGGCTGTTCATCAGGGTTAGTTACGGTCCACAGAGAGTCTATCAGCAGCTACTGAATGTTGTCTACTGTACCCAGGGAAGAATGGGACTCACTGGGAGAAGTCCAAGGCACAGTGAGCTCTCTGTAGATAAGGATCACTGAAGCAGACTTATGAGTATATGAAGCCCTTTAGTGGGATGCTTCTGGACCTGCACTCATCTAACATAAAAGGGGTAGATGTTAGGATGGAGGGGAGGCAGTGCATGAAGAAGGGAAGGAAAGAAGAGGGAGAGAAGAGGGGTTGGGAGGGAGTAAGGGAGGGGAGGGGGAGGAAGGAGGAGGGGTAATGAGGGGCACAGGGAGGAGAGAAGGGGAGCAAGGGGGCAGAGGAGGGGAGAGGGATAGGGAGAGGAAGAGGGAGAGAGGGGTAAGAAGGGAGTTGGATTGACAGTTCTTAGCTCTCATCTTCCTACTGGCATGAAGATCTATCTGGCTGTACCTTTACAATGAGACACATTTTTTTTTCTTGGAAACTAGAATACATTAAAAATGTCCCAGAGCCCCTTTTCTATCTCAAATATCTTGGAATCCAATTCTGCTTAACAATAATTGCTCTATTATTGCTGGATCAAAACTGTTCCTCTTTAGAAGACAGATGGGAAGAAAAGCAATTATTTTATAAGGCAAAAATATAAACAGAATTATCTAAGAAGGAACACAGAAGCATTTTCCTAGGAATAAACAGTTCTCTATTATTTTCTGGCTTAAAATATCTCAGTGCAAACACTGGAAAGATACTGAGAATTATCTTACATGATGCAGCAAAAAAGAATGAAAGAAAGAAAGAAAGAAAGAAAGAGAGAAAGAATGAAAAGAAAAGAAAAAGAAAAGTTAAGAAAGAAAAAAAGATGAACATAACCTGGTATTTCTAATCTATTTCTTAAATGTTTAATTAAGCATTTAGTGTTTTCATAAACATAAAGTAAAATGTGTCCTAGAATAAGAACTGGTAAGCTACAAAACCTGTATCTCTCATTACATACAGATCAGGATATGGAATGTTAAAGACCAAACCCCCATTGTCAGTGGATCTAAATAAATATTAGTTTGTGTGGGCATCTGGACACCTCTAGCCAAGATCCAGGATAACTCCAAGTCCAGCTTGCCACTGGACTCAGTGACCTGAGAAGTTCTAAAATCCAAAGGAGAGTCATTAAAGATTGGAAACAAATTCATTATCTGAACTTACAAATGGAAGTTTTCTTTTTTCCTAGCCCCACAGACATCTAGTCTCTACTCAGTTCTTTGAACTTGGCTGGTAAAGATAGTACAAGCAAAGAGTGACAAGGCCAGCATGTAGTCATTTGGAGACACTGGGGTAAGGAAATAATGTTTTCATCCACCTCGTGCTGTTGTTTATGTTCGTTGTCTTCATTTTCTCTTCTAAATATCAGGGTAGATCTAGAATCAAGGCATTTTTTTCTGTTTATACACAATAAGTAATTCTGCCCTGAGTTCAGTGAACCCTTGGCACCTCCATCTCTCTCTAGCTAAAAAATAAAGGAGAAAAAATTGAGAGAAACTTGAAGAGGGAGAAGAAAAGCCTGAAATGTTCTGAATCACTGTATCTGATTCTAGGGCTAAGGAAGAAGAGAAGTGTTGTTAAATGAATAACAACATGCCAGCTATACACTGTAGGATCCACATACTCCCACATAAGTAAGGAGTCCTTAACTGATTCATCAGATCTCATCTCACTACTCCCAGGGAGGAACAGAGATTCACTGCATGGGAAAGGAGGGCCTATTCTCTGTGGTTATTTTAGCATCCTTTAATAGCCATGGCCACTTTAGGAATGAAGGGTAACATTTTAAACAATGACTGCAAACATTTACTATATTCAGAAAGTATCTGCAAGCCTCAGGAATACATACTTCAGTGTGTTAAGACCTAAATATACCAGATCTGAGCTGTTTTAAATTATGCTATAAACCTATACAGAGACTACTTGCAGGTAACTCTAAAGAGATTCTATAGGAAGATCAGAACAGAAACCATCCTTCATAAATTCTGGCCTCTAAGGCAAGAAAGTTGGCTTTAGAAGAAACACATCAAAGGGATGTTTAATGTCTTTGCAAGGGCTCTCTCAACTCTAACATGGTTTAGTTCAAGATCAAGATCACAAAAATAACATCAGAAACTCCAGGTGAGGTTGAACTAACTTTACATCTAACTCACTCCTGTCCCACTTACAACTGAATGAGTTTATCAACCATTCAAGTGACAAAGTAAATGTCACTCATAATGTGTTTCCCAAGCATACCTGCCTTTTACCTTTCCTTGATACCAAAAACATACTCTCCTTTAGTCCATGTGATCGATCTCTCCTCTCTGCCAATCAATCACGCTACCTTAATCTTTGCCATGGGCCTCTCAGCCAATCAAGGATAACAAGAAGTCTTCCTTGGGATCGATTATTTTACAGTGATGGGCCCAGAGTCAAGGAAAAAGGGAAAGAGTGAAGAGATGCTTGATAACAGTATAGCTGAGCTTACAGGATGTAGTCTAGGGACCAGATCCATCTTGTCTTCTCCAAGATGCAGAGGAGAGGAGAAAACAGGTGGACACATTCTCTAACCTTTATCCACTTACCATATTCCCATATTTCCCATTACATTAAACTAGTCTTGGTTAAACTTATGTCATTTGCAACTCAGAAAAATTTAACTGACTGATCATTTAATAGTTTGGGTTTTTGTTTTGTTTGGTTTGGCTTGGTTTATCTTTGTTTTCCATTTGGTGTATGAGTGATACTCCAATGTCCCCTAGGTTTGTTTACAGGATTCAGCATTATAATAAATGTAAGTTGTATATCTCAGTGTCACACTTCTAAACACCCAACAATAATTGCTTCTAGTAAGACATCACTATTGAATAACTCTAAAGTGATCCTATATTGAATGGTAGTAAATATATTATTGTTCATGAGTTAGTTCAGCTTTTCATCACTATACCAAATGCCTAAAATTATCAACTCATTACATAGAAAAGAATTATTTTGGCTCATAATTTTAGAGGTTTCAATCCACCAGTGGTTCATTTTATTCCTGTAACTTTTGGCCCTGTGACAATATAACATGCCACAATGGGCATGGTATAGGATTCTGTTAAACTGACAGCAAGAAAAAAAAAAAAGGAAGAAGAAAAGGAGACTAAGGATACCAGAGAACCTCTGTCCTGTTTGAGGACTCCCATTAGGCCTCTCTTAAAAGCCCTATCATCCCCCAATAGTACCACAGGTTGAGAATAAGCTTCCAAAAAAATAGTCCACTAGAGGATGACCAGACCAAATAACAGCACTGTACTTTAGTACCAATAATCATTTGCAGTAACTGAGAAAGGGAGAAAATTCCTTCCAATGGCAATGCTAGACTCTCAAAGAATGATACAACATTAAGGTCACTGGTATTTTATTTACATGTACAAAATGATATTTACTTTGAAAATATTCCAGATTTATTACATAACTAATTTACTACACAATTATTTTCATCTTTGGAAATTGTAGCCATACCTTACTAAAATAATACACATGATCTCATTTGACACCTAAGGAGTATTCTTTTGTATTCTTTTGTTTTCTAAAACCAATTACATAAAGGTCATGACCTGTATCTATTTCATTCACATTACACGTAGCATGTTAATTTTGGAATGAAAATTATCAAAGAATCACGTTACACTAATTCTGAAACAGGAAGTAACACTAGTGAGCTACCTGAATGTAGATATAGACATTTAAAATCCATACAATATCAAGCTGATTCTTGAAAGATCCGATCTGTTTGTACACTAATAACTAAGACATGGCATGTGGAAGCATGTTAGGAAGACACTGTGTACAGAGCCTCAGCTTTATTGGAAACAGAGGAGCTCACTTGATCAGCTCCTTAGAAATGCCTTCTTTGAATTAGTCACTTAGTTCAAATATGATCAGACTCAACCCAGCACATCATTTGGGAAAAATTATAAATGAGAAAGTAGAAAGAAAGAAAAATTGTAAATGCTACTATATGCACTGAGAATATAAAAGAGTTTCTCCAAGAAACCCTTCTAATTTTTTTGCCAAATAAAAAGAAGGGAAAACTGCGTGGAGAGAGGATTTATAAAAGGGAACAGCAAGTCCAAAAACAAAATAAAGTGTGGGGAACATGACAAATTCTGACTGAGATCTGATAGGTCTTGAACACTGGAAAGTTGGATGCCAGTGGGCAGAGAATACAGTAATAAAGCAAGAACTATATATAGAGACAGCCTGGAGTCCTTGAAATATGAGCAGCCTCCATTAGCAATTCCAAATTCACTGGAAGACTACCCTTCTCCATGTTTTTATATGTTCCAGCAGGCTTTGTTTGGGGATCTTCTCAGTAGAGTAGAATGATGTCAGAGTGTCTTCCTACAGGGTTTGTTGAAGGCTCAAAGTTATGTGCTCTTACCAAAGGTCCTAGCTTTCATCACATAGCTTTGTCCCAGCAATATCATGGCACTTTGTCAGTCACCAATCCACTTTTCTTGACCCTGTAAACTTATAAATTACAACAACTTCCTGATGTTATCTATCTTTGTTGTTCTGCATGATTCATGGTTGTCTTCCACTGTGCCCTAACTTTCTCCATCATCCCCTTAAAATTATACAATTTATTTATATCAGGGATGCATATTGACTCAAGGGAGATACCACAAATCAATTTTCCTTTTAAATAAGTGGTTACGATAAGTTAGAAGCTCCAATGGATTACAACCACCTGTAACTACAATTCCAGCTGATCTTACATCATCTTCCAGACTCTATGGGCACCTGTGTACCTGTAGTGCACATAAATACACCCAGGCATGTGTGTGCATGCACACATCCATAATAACTACATAAACCTTTAAAAGATAATCTGTAAAGTTAAAAATACATAAAGAAGGAAATGGGACTTTGGGGGATTTTAACTGGGTATGCAAGATAATACAAATAGAAGGGAGAATGGAGGGATAAATGACATTAAAGATGTTTGTAAATTCCATGGTGAACTTTTATCATGAAAAACACCCCATACTTCATACATAGAACTTAGGGGAATCAATCTGGAACTCACCTGGAAGCCTCCTCCTTGATGAGTAGTCTTAGCATATTTATTTAAAGCTATGCAAGCTGCCAAGGGAGGAAAGCAATCAATATTCCAACCCAGCCCTACACAGTTGTAAAGCCTATGAGACAAAATGACTAATCTAGCAAGAAACCCCCAATGGTGCAATTGTAGCACATATATCTTGGAGGTAACCAAAGCTGTCTAATTGGAGTTGAGGCCCTCTCAACAGGAAAGAATTCATATCTGGCACTGTAAACAGAGTAAACTTCCCATGGCTGGTGAAGTTATGAATTTTAGAGTTGACCCTACTACTGCCATTTTCCTACACTAGCATAATTTTTAACTACATTCCAAATAAGACCATTCCAAATAGCCTTATTTCCATAGATAAGTATAGCTGCTCCCTTCCATTCATCTAAGAAGTTTCTTTTTGCAAGAGATGGAGACTACTACAAATATCTACAATTGGTCAAAATGCAGAGAACCACAAACAATTCATTTACAGCACAATCCCTACACCTAAGGCTTAGGGAACTCCCTGAACGAGAAGGCAGAGATATACGAACAAGAGGCCTGGGATATATGCTGTGAAATTTTGTCTTCTATAGAGGACACGGAAGCCATATTCATGAAATCTCCACAATATGGTACCTAAACAAGACCAGAACAAGGCACCACTAGTTGAAATACCAACATGAATGGGGGAGGGGGGAATTTTACAATGTACTACCTCAAAATGAAGAGCTAGAAATAATGCATGACTGTTAAGAGAGTAAGAATCAGTCTACTCCTATAATGAATCCACTGATAGGTTATCTAATCCTAAGTGGCCAGCTATAAGGTATTAATGATGACAAGAGTTTTCAGCAACACTACTATGAAGCTGGTGTGACTTTCATGATAAGATGAAAAGAAAGCAAACAAGAGTTTCTGAGGTGAGAAGTAGGCAAAGGCAATTAGCTCTGTGCTCCTCATCTGAACATTCTTATTGCCATGAAAATATGAATGGATATAAGCCATTCATGAAAAACACTATGACAGAGTATTCTTTAAGCATAACCTTGTCTGTGTGCCCTTCTTGTCCTGTCTCTGTTGGTTCTTAGCCTTTAAAAACATGCTTCTCCAGATCCCCCATGAGAATTATATCATATCAACTACTTTATATTTCCTGTCATGCCCATTTTTCTCCCTATGTTATCAAAATTGTTTTCTGATTTTGAAATAGTCTCTAACTGGGTACGAAAAAGTCAACACGTTTATCGGTGCATCCTATATAGTATTAAGGAAGGCAATTTATATTGTTTTTCTAATGTAATCTATCACTCATAATGCATAAGTGAAAATCTTTCTAAGCATTAAGGGAAACTATACAAGACTTAAATGAGCTTACACTCTGGTAAGAATACAATGTAGTAAGTTCCATATGAACTTACAATTCATAGGAAGTTGGTGACAACTAAATACATTCTAAGTATCAAACAGAATACAACAAATCTGCAGATCATCATTGAAGGAAAGGTATTAAAACCATAGAACTTTAAGGATGAAATGAATAAGGAATAACTATCACCTTACCTTAGGTAATAAATTACCTAATAAAGCATGAGGATCACATTATGTCAAATGCCACAGTCACTTATACAAAAACACAAGCACAAAGGTTAACCTTCATTGACTTTTATAGCCAGCTAAACTATCATTCACAGGAGAGTAGAACATGGGATCTCTTTTGCTAAGTTTTTCTAATGCTTTTAAGAGAGAAAGAGCGACAGTGTCAGCTTGTGGAGAGATGTCTGTCTTTTTGAATTGCAATTCATATGTTTGGAAAATAATGCTTCAAAGAAACTATTTAGCCACCTTTGTATCAAAATGTGGCTATATTCAACTCAACTTATGATGAAAAATTTTAGGAAAGGGTATAAGTGACACAAAGAGAAGGTATTCATTTAGTCATTCTTTGCTAATAATGTCATGCGAGTTTGTCTCAATATGAAGGATCTGGGTAAATGACACAGTTAGGTGTCTGCCTCACAAGCATGAAGACATTAGCTAAATTACCAGTGCTCTTATAAAAGAAGCACACGCTTTACCTGTCCCATGCTACAATGCACTACTCTGCCTTTTAAAGAATTCCAAGTCTCTCTATGAAGGTGAAGATAGGAGGGTGTGGTGATGTCTTGTTTGTACTCTAACAAATAAAGCTTTCCTGAAGAGGAGATAGCCACTAGTTAGCCATACAGACCTGTACAGACAGGAAGTGATATGGCTGGGCAGAAAGAGGAATATAAAACAGTAGGAGACAGGAGATTATGCTCTTTTCAGTCTGAGGATTTCACAGAGGTAAGAACTCTAGTGGCTGGCTGCTCTGCATCTCTAATCTTTCAGCTTTCACCCCCTAATATCTGACTCAGGGTTTTTATTATTATGACCAATTAGAACTCATACTACAGTAGGATCCCTGGGACTCACTTCACAGCCTGTCTAATGAAACTGGAAAGGAGCAGATCCAGTGATTGACTGCTTCTGAGAGACAGACATGGAGAGAGAGAGAGGGGGGGGAGGGAGGGAGGGAGGGAGGGAGGGAGGGAGGGAGGGAGGGAGAGAGAGAGAGAAAGAGAGAGAGAGTTATACTTAGAGAGAGAGAGAAGGTTATACTTAGAGAGAGAGAGAGAGAGAGAATAGAGAACAATTAACATAAAAGAGTCCATATATTTCAAACAAAGCATGGGGCAATACTGAAATGTTTGGTGGGCAAAAGGGAAGTGAGAAATAATGTAATTATGATCTCAAAAGTAAAAGAAATAATTTAAAACAATGTAGAGATCAATAGAGAGAGATGTCCTGTATTGATCTCCAGCCCCCATACACAGGTATCACATGCTTAGTGACAAACTTACACTTACATATACACAGAAAATAAATAAAATTTAAAACAACAAATGACAATATTTAATAAATATTTTAAGTGACAACCTATTATAGACAAAGACTGTGAGTGTGTGTTTAGACCCAGAAGGCTACAGATTACTTTTTTTAATTAAAAGAGTAACATAAAAGTTTATGTTAATTGACAGATTTTTGTTGACCCCTCCTGGAAAGCATCACTCTCCCTGTGGAGTGTGTGTGTGTGTGTGGGGGGGGAGATGGGATGGGAGGGTGGTCTGGGGCATGGGAGGGAGGAAGAGAGAGAGGGAGGGAGAGAGGGAGGGAGGAAGGAAGGTAGGAAAGGAGAGGGAACTGGAATAAGAGCAAAAAAATTAAAATAAAAAGTTTATGTTAAAGAGCTTAGAGAGAGGAAGTGTAGCACAAGAAATGATGTTCATCACAGAAGTTGAAAAATAAACTTAACTATTATAAAAATAAAACTAATTTTTATTGTTAAAAATAACATTAACTCAAGAATGCAAAAACTGCTAAATTACAAGAGGGTTATGTGGTGTCTAGCAAGCATGCTAATTTCTGCATATTGCAAGGAAAACAAGCATACATCACTTTTACAACAACCCTGCTACATTGAAAAGGGCTCCGTATGGCTGGCTGGGCTTTAGCTTAAAAGCAATCACTAAAGTGTTTAGGCAGAGAACTCAATAATAGCAGATCTGTTCCTGAAAGACTCCTATACAGCTTCAGGGAGATTTGGAAGAGATTAAAGACCATAAAACTATTTGGAATGTCAGAACTCTGTAAACTGGAATGAATAAAAGGAGAACCGAGGCTTAGATACACATACATAAGTCCCTTTAAGAACAGGCATGTTGTCACACTCTCCTTGTGTGCATGACACATTTGCAGGAAGTATTCAACAAATGGTTCAATGTATCTGACAAATTTCATTTGAAATGTCCACAGTACCTAGGGACAAATAGTAGGAATCCCTCATATAAATCCAAAACTCAGGGAAAAGGCTCCTGAGGGTTGACGTTTCCATCAGTGAACTGCCAATGAGGTGTGTGAGAAAGTTCAAAGACGCTGAGCAATAAGAGTAAAATAGGGGCCTAGACAAATGCAAAAGATGTCATAATTAAAGGAGCAATGCCCAAGCGAGGGGGAGGACCCATCAGGGGAAACTACGAAGAGTGCTGGGAAAAGAACCAGGGCAGCAGCAACAATATTTGATTAAGCAAATTAAGTGAAAGTCTGGAAGTTGTTAAAAGGGAGAGAAAGAAGTGAAATGTAAAGTACAGAGTAAACCCACTGTGACAATCTCTGCTTTCAAAAGCTTGAAGATATTACAACATGCATTGTTTTCCCATACAGAGTAGAACCTTTCTTACAGAGTTCTAGGATAAGTTTCTCTTCAGGATGAGGGCGAAGGGAGTTTGGAAGCTCACAGAATGCTGACACCCAGAGAATAATTTACTTCTGTGTTTTCAATATATGCACAAAGACCACATGCATAGCATTTACTTAGACATTAAAATTATAAAAACGAGAAATGCATTTACTACATCAAGACCCCATAATGACAAAGCAGACAAATAGGTACATAGACCCAAGCTCTAGCACCCTGAAATGATTACCAGAAGTTCTGCATTTTATTTGACAAATAAAATCTTAGACACACCCCCTCTCCTGTGACTACAGTCAACAGTCTATGCCATTTCTCCTTCTAAGTCACAGAAAACTGTAACTCATTCTTAGCTTTGTGATTTATTTGGAAACAAACTTGCATAACAGTAGGAAGAATAAGTCTCACCCTAAAATATCAGCTACAGAATAATTTTTAAAAGTAGCTTTAATGATTTTTTTCCTATGTTTTCTATTTTTTTCCTAAACTCATACCTGCTCATTAGGCAAAATAAATCCATGATACATGATTATATCATAAATTAAATATGTGTGCATATGCTTAGACAAATTCTATTACTTTTTTATCTTGTCCACAAAGTATAAATTGCAGTGCCTTGGAGAATTCTTCAAGTTCCCCAAGATCTGCTGAAGCTAAGGTCTAGGATGTCATTTAAGTTATATATTTCAGCTATTAAAGTCGATGTTCTGACAAGCCCTTTGGCTCAGGTCCCAGGGCATGCATCTGCCTTAAACCTACATAAGAATGTGTCAGAGGGCTAGATGTCAATCAACCTAGAGAAGAGCCTAGTTCCAATTTGGTATTGTCAGCTGCAGACATTAAAACCAGCAACAGTTAATTGTTACCACTTCAAGTGGAAATACTGATGGAGGAAGGTGTCTAGGTTCAGAAGATAAAGCTGTTAATTGCCACCCTTCTGTGTAGATTTGTTTAATAATGAAAACAATGTGTCTAATCATATAATGTTTCTATTTGTTCCCTAAGGACTCTTCAGAGAAAGTTTCAATCCCGGCTAGACTTCAGCTGCTACCGACTGTGCAGGGACAAAAGATGACCAATCCAGGCACTTGGTGCAGGCAAAGAGCTCAAAGTGGTTCTACAGACACAAGGCCAGGGAGGAGTCAAGAGCTGGACTCACAGCTTAGGGGGAAGTGGAAAGTGTCAATTCCTCACCAGCAACAACTTGGTGAAGAATTCTAATGTAGTGAGAGAATACTTAGAAGGAAGGTAAGCAAAATGAGAGGGAAAGGAGGAGGACAGGCGATAGAGAAGAAAGTACTGAAAAGGTGGGGCCCTTAAAAGCAAAGAAGGGGCCCTCCTGGCAGGACTGAACCCTCACCATGCCTGCCAGCAGCAAATAGATTACTTCCTGATGAGTTAAAATGGCCATGTGACCAAGAACCAAACACAGAGTGAAGCTGGATAGAATTAAAATTTTCTAAAATGATGCTTTTCATCCATGTCCCATATGGATCCACGAGTGACACTGGGCATGTCCTTGAACACTGGATGACATAACTCTAGATACTTTACTCATCACAAGAGCGCGCTTTAGGAAGTTCACTGCAGTGCTCTGTGTAAGTGTACACAGTACACATGGGCATTGTTCACCGAGTTCACTTTGCTTCATTTGGTAAAAGAAACATAACAGAATAAAGTTGTATCATTTTTGTTCTTCAGAACCTTTAGGGGCAATTAGTGGGTAAATGCTGAGACACCTGTTGGGCACCCATATTCTATAAGGAACAGTGGAACAGTTACATTGTCTAGTACTTCCGTGGGAACAGGAACACAGGAAAGAGGAGATAATTCTCCACCTCACCTATATGCCCTGTCCCATGCTACAATGCACTACTCTGCCTTTTAAAGAATTCCAAGTCTCTCTACGATTTGTTCACCCTTTTCTGTTGTACTGCAGGTCCAGCTCCAAGCAAGTATGTGACTAGACAGAAATGTCTAGACTCCTCTGTCCAGTATACACACTTTGACTTCTCTTCTTGGGATGCCTGTCTTTCTTCTCCTGTTTAAACTTGCTATTTCACAGCCAAACCCAGCATCAACTCATCCAAGCTCTCTAAGATCACGAGGTACCACACTGCTTCTCTGGTCTTTGGACCTGTAAACCACCACCTGTCTCATCATTCATGTGCCACCCATACATCTCCTTAGTCATCTTCCATATAGACCCTCACTCCTCCACTGTAATGTACACTCCTCAAATCCTCTCTTCCAACATTTGAATCATCTAAACGGTAACCCACAACATACACTTTACCAGGTATATTTTGTATTTTTAATGCACTTTGGAAAAGTTTTACAACTACTGCATTATTGCATGCTGCATGTAACTAGGTGTTTCTGGGGAGCAATGCCTCTAAGGTCCAAGTTCTCCAAATCTAAACATGCACCAAGAATAAAGACCATTTCTGACAGTCAATAAATCATCTGTCACCAATGTATTTGTCAAAACGGAGACAAACCTAAAATATAATCAGTTCTTAAAACCCACTTTCATGTCAAATAGGGAAGAAAAGAAACTACCTAAACACTGGACCTAAGTTTCCATGACTCATAAACTTAAGTACACTTGGCTCTTATAAACTTGAACTGGTTTCTTTCTAAATAAGCATGGAGGAAAAAAACAAACCCTCTTTTCTAGCTTTCAAATTCTAATGTGAAATTTAAGTTCCATGTTTGAAAGAAGAGATGATGAGAGACAGACGAGCATGGATGGCGCTGGGCTGAGTCTCAGAGGACAGCTGAAGCAGTCCAAGAGAAGTTGCCTTGCTTGGAAATAAAACTCCATTTGCAGAAACAGATGAGCTGGGATCCACAGTTGCTAAGAGCACGCACAATCATATTCATATACAGTGTGTATCACACATCATAGGGTGATCCCAAATAATAAGGCAAAGCCACTTTTTCCAAACCTAAGCCACATCCCAAACCTAAGCACCAAGAGCACAATGAGAAAAATGCACAGAGAAGTTTCAACTCTTTATCATATCCCAGAGAAATGACATTTCCATAATACTGAGACAAAGACCAAGTAACCGATGACTTAACACTTAAACAGTTTTCTATTTTAACAGCTGTTTAAAGAGAACATTAATAGTTGATGTAGAATGTCATGTGTTGTCCAAAGGAATTTTCACTATGTAACCTTTCCTCAAAGATTTCCTTTGTTTACTAACACCTTCTATAAAATTTTAATACTATATGACTTAACACATTTTAATTTACTTAAAGCCTTCAGTAATCCTACTATGAAATGAAAGGACATGTGCTTGTTTTCTTCCAAGGAGGCAAATTTATCATTTAAAAAATTCTATCACCAAAGGTCACCTTGAACTACCAAAAAATCAATAATAGAGGAAACAAACTAAACTGATCAGTGTCTGGATGAAGGAATCTAAACTATATTAAATCACTCAGCCACGCTGCAAACACAGAGCTACTCTAAAGTTCAGACTTATTTTCACATGCCACGGCACTGTAAGAAATCAAATACATAGAAGGAAGCTTGGAAGAAATGAATAAATTGAATCATTATCTTAAAAGCAGCATTTCCCCTCGGAACAAAATTGAAGAAACTATCAAAAAGCAGTCCTCAAAGCACCAACATTTTTGCATGTCAAAAAAGAAAGAATTAAGCTAGAATAAATATGTAAATAACAGTATGTTCTGTGTTAAAGCCAGTAACAAAGAAACCCCTCAGAGCAGTGAAACAAAGTCCCATCAAATCCCTATTTCTTACAAAATAGCAAGAAGATCTTTTCACAATGGTAGAAACTGTATTTATAGTAACAGAGTGAAGAGTTGAGATAAAAGCCAAAAGGATTAAAGTCAAAGCCCCAGCTAGACATGAGTTATGGTTTTGATTTTTAGTCTTATTGTGGTCTGCAAATATTAAGACAGAAAATACTTCCATTTGATTGTGGGATCCTTTGAGACTCCACAACCTCAGAAAGAGCAGATGAAACAGATGAAAATGCATCTGCCTTGGGAGCAGACTCCATGTTAAATGCCAAGGTGCAAAGTAACAACTACAACTGCAGAAGGCCATGGGGGAGGGGAGGGGAGGAGAGGGGAGGGGAGGGGAGGGGAGTGAAGGAGGCTAAAGGCTGAAATTCTGCAACTGATGCAGGGAAGGCAGAGAACGAGAAACAAGAGAGGGGAGAGGAGTGTGTGTGTGGGGGAGGGGGTGGCATTACTATCTTAAGATGGCAGCCTGTTTATAACTAGTGCATCCCTGAAAATAGAAGGCAAGTTATGAGCCCATTCCTTCCCTCCAAACCTAAGCAAGACCACCACAAGCAAGCATGACACACCCAGAGGAAATCCCACAGCTGGTCACTGCATCCCTGTCTAAAACAGAATCCCTGGAGCTGCCACTCAAGAGTTACAGAGCTAGAGCACTATACACTTTTCTCACAAAGAGAGCAGTCCAAAAATTCTGTTGTCAACTAGAAATTCTTTCTCACTGCAGAAAGAATTCTTCTTGCACATGTTTTTGTTTCTCTTTAATGGAAGCAAAGCTATGTTTTTAAACACAAGCTTGGAGCACACTTAAAATACCTTATTTTGCATTTTCTCTGGCCTTGTGTCTTTCTTCTAAAGAACACACACACACACACACACACACACACACACACACAAACACACACACACCACACACACTCCAGTAGATTATATGCACACACAGCACGGACTGGAAAATTATCCTTAAAGTTAATTGAGGTATTCTATCATTAGTTTCACTCACTGCAAAGAACCAAACACACACCCAGTGGCATGTTCTTCATCCCATTCTTAATCTTTACTTTCCAAATCAGATGCATGGTTTAGTATTTGATGGTGAAAAGGTACAAAGTCCCAAAAGAATAAAATCAGCAGGAGTACACCGAAATATGGAATGACAGTATCTAAGCTCTCAAATGATTAAACAGGATTTTTTCCTTGAATGTAAAGTAATACTATTAAGTATAAAAGTAAATTACTTTATGATGAAAGTATGGAAGAAAGCTTAAGTCGATATTCACTCATGCAAACATAGAGAAAATGTGGCCATCGCCCAAATGGATCAATTTCTCCTTTAGTCGCTAAATGAATTAAGAATTATAATAATTCACTTTTACAAATCACAATTTTCTGAAAATGATATTTCCAGTACAATTACTTGCTATTTTATTCAGTATTTTATTTCAGCTGTCACATTTTGAACACAGAAACATTTGTACAACTACCAGGGGAAAAATAACTTGAACCAAATTGAAAAATTACCATAACTACTAGTTCAATATGTCTGGTTAAAATAGAGACATCTGGTCTATCATTAAATCTTTTGTGTTGATGACTTCTAATGTGTCTTTGCCCATTAATAAACTTTGCAAGAGAGGACAAAAAAGAAAAGAAACCAACTTTCAACAACAACCAAAATCGCCGAGACTACGAAATGTACCACAAGACATATCGATATCTCTGTTACTATTCAGGCAAATGAAGCCCAGTTCTTCTGAGAATTCTTGCACAGGCTGCTGGAATACAAATGTCTGGTCTGAATTCCATCAGAATAATGATATCTATTAAATAATTCTCTGCAGGCATGGCTAATTCATGAATCGTTATTTTTAAATATTTATAAATCAACTCATTGTGCGGTTGTTTAAAATGTATACACTGAAACTCTATAATAGCCCTTGATTGCTACTCAAAGGAACCCGAATAATGCATTTTCAGAAGCTTTGCACACCCACACACAATTCTGAATTAATGGCCAAGCAAACAATAAGTAATGTACTTGTAAGCTAGGCAAAAATCTCACTGATAAGTCAAACTGGCATCTACTTAACACTTACTGCCTACTCCTCACATATCCCCCCTACAACTAAGTTTCCTAGCCCAAGCAGTTCATTAAAGAGAGGCTGATTTAGTGATTAACACAATCACAGATAAGGGCAGAA
Organism: Cricetiscus sungorus; assembly: GCA_030556225.1. Lineage (NCBI taxonomy): Eukaryota > Metazoa > Chordata > Mammalia > Rodentia > Cricetidae > Cricetiscus > Cricetiscus sungorus. The sequence goes on from JANBXA010000651.1 coordinate 137,368,730, forward strand.
ATGATAATATACACCAAGGCCAAATTAAGAGATGAAGACGTAAAAGATCCGGGCCACTCCCGTTCCCAATAACCAGATTGCAATTAAAAAGGACTTTTGTCACTTCTTGGCAGGGCAATAGGGCCAATTATCTAAAACCCTTTGCTAGAATCCAGAGACATACCGCAAGGCCCTTCAAGGAAACTCAGATAATTACTTTTGACAAATGTTCTCCTTGAGCACAAGAGTTACTCGGAACCTTTTAAAAACGACTACAGTTATGCTAAAACAATCTTTAACATCTTAACCCAATTGCTTAACCCAATAAGCAGCTTTGGGTCTCCACATCCCACCCCTAATCCCAAGGCATGCAAACTGCTTTCTTTTTACCAGTGTATAACAGATATCAAGTTGGTGAATAAATATTTGATTTATGCAGCCGAAGCTCTAAAAGGCTGAGCTTCGAATGCAATGCCTTACGTTCCCGTGAGACTTGCTGTACAAAAATATCCTTTTAAAACACACTCACATAAAAACGTTTACAACTGTCCTTTAAAGGATGGGGGAAAATAATGAGAAAGACCCCCCCAGTCACACATAAAACACACACACACACACACACACACACACACACACACATGCACCAAAACCAGGACGCCGACGCCCCTCTGCCAACCAGCAATTTTATAGAGACATTCTTAACGATGATTAAAACCTAAGCTCGGAAAGGTTAAAGAAAAGGAATACCAGGCCAGTAACACCGCCCAGCAAGCCGGTGGTAAAACAGAGGTAGCTGCACACTCCTAATCTCCCAGGACAAATGTCACTGACCCAACTTCACCAAACACACACACACACACACACACACACACACACACACACACACTCAGAAATTGCACACGTGCAGAGAACGTAAGGCACAAACACCATAGCGGAGCACAGTACCTACAAACAGCGCGAAACGGGTCCACACAAAACATGCTCGCACAGTGTCCTTAAGGAATGCACACGACACGGCACACGGACACAGAGCCCTAGCCCACATGCACACGCCTTCCAAGTGCAGGTCGGACATACACGGTGCATGCACGTGTGGAAGATCTGAACTCACAAACGCGGGACACACACACAGACACCCGGACTGTGCACGGAGTTATTGATGAAATTCCAGGGGGTGGAGGGCCGGGGAGGGAGTGGTAATTGCCACACAAAGGTCTCGGGAGCGGCAGAGAGCAAAGTGCCCCGCGCCAAGCGCTCGGAGATTCACCGGTTCGCGGGAGGCGCCTCGGGACTCCAGCGCTAAGTCCCGGGAAGAAGTGTCCCGGGCAGTCCAGGGTGCGCGGGGCGCGGGGTCCCCGAGATAATCCTGCGCCCCTCGGCGCGCGCACGCACACGGGGACCCCGGCAAGCCCACTCCTGCGGAATAACAAAGAGCCTTAGCCGGGGAGCGGGGGAGCGGGCGGCGGCTCCGGGCGAGGGCCGAGGCGGCGCGGGGCGCGGGGCGCGGGGCGCGTGGCGGGGCGGGACGTACCAGGCGGGCAGCCTCGGCCCAGGTGCGGTCCTTCTTCTTCCTCTTGTCTTTCATGTTTGCATCTCATTGATGGTGCTGAGGATGACGTGGGGGGGATTCCGCGGGTGTTCGGGGTGCGGGCGCCGAGACAATGACCCAGTGACCCGGTGACCCGCACTCGCGCGGCGGGGGGAGGCGCGGGCGGCGGCGGGAGGGACGGAGCGCGGCGGGTGGGGGTGGGGGCGCGCGGCGGCGGCGCGCGGGGCCGGGCGGGGGTGGCGGGACCGGGCGGGGGCGGGGCCGGGGGCGGGGGCGGCGCGGGCCGGGCTGGCTCGTGCGGGGCTCGCGCTGCGCGGCGGCCGCGGTGACAGCTCGGGGGATGCTCCGCTCGGCCCCGCGAACAACAATACACTCTGACGTCACGGGGAATGGCGCCGCGCTCACACTCGCGCTCACACCGGCCCCGCGCGCGCACCCCGCGCACACTCGCCGCGCGCCCCCTCCTCCGGCCACGCCCTGAAGCCCCGGCCGGACCCTTTTCCTTCCCGGCAGGCCCGGGAGCTGCTAGTTCTGTAAGCTAGGGGCAGGGCGGCCCACCCCGATCTACTCTTTCCCATTAAGGCCGAAACCGGCAACCACGATGGCTTTGGGAAGTTGGGGGGCGGTCTGCGATCTGCAACTGGGCACCCTGTCCTAAGAACGCGCGCGTGCGCGCACCCCCTCTCTCCTCCCCCTACCCTCCCTCCCTCTCTTTCTCTCTCTCCCCTCTCTCTCTCCTGCCCCCATCCCTGGCTCTGTGCTCCTCTAACCCTGCCTCTTCTAGGAGCAGTGGATTCCCAGAGCTTTGCGGAACAGAATCAGTCTCTGGCACAGAACTAATATTGAACAAGCAACTTGATACTGTGCCGAGCCACCTACAAGATCTGAAACAATGGGAGACCGAAAGAGGCTTCGAGGATCGATGCTTCGCTATGCCTAGTATAGCAGTAATTAGGTTCTAAATACCCTGTAGCCATCGTTCCTAGCTTCTAACTTGCTACCTGTGTCAACAGTGGGACAACTAGCTTTTGAGTATTTCAGAACTACATACGATTTCCAGGTTCCTGATGTATGGAGAGTTGGGGGAATATTCCTATTAGCAAACTACAAAAAGAATAAATATGTGCTAAGACTTCAAACTTAATGGTAGGATCTCCTACTTCTTATACCACTGATGAGCTGTTTAGGTTGATAAAGTTTGACCACACCGCTCCCCATTGATCATGTGTGTATTTGTCTTGAGTATGTAAAAACAATAGGTCACGCCTATGGGATTATCTAAAGTTATTTCCTGAATGTAACGACACGTAAATAGAACTGTGTGGGTTTCTTAGTGGTCGACATCTCGTCTGATCCTCAGATGAGAAAAAAGGACTTTACACACACTCAACCGTGCAACACAAGGAAACCAAGAATACCAAGAGGGCATCAAACTCTCTGTGAACCGGGCATACGGAACCTAAGATTTCAGTCCTAGTTTTACTTTGTGCTATTCTGTACTACTGCGATTACAAGTAATATTTGTCTAAGAAATGAATACTCAAGTCCAGAAAGAACACGTTTGCCTGAGAATGAGACCAGACAGCACTCAGTGATCTCCTGAGAGCCCTGTCCAGTGACTGAGGTAAGAAAGGTGGTTAATTACCAATAATTAGACAGAACACGTACGTGATCATAAAGATACACGCATGTTAATTCTCTAAAAATGTTTGTTTTGTTAATTTATTAGAATAACCAAAAGCTACGCATCAGCTTAAGGAAATATCCAAAGACTTATTCTCACTTCTTTTGTTTAAAAATCAGATTTGGAAAACACAGTGGTATTATTCCCTGAGAAAAACTTTACACTTGTGATTTGCATAATTCTAACCAGGTGGGTCATGGTTTTATCTTACATCTCAAACATATTAAATTTGAGTCTTGTTCACATCTGCCTTTATTTCCAAGAATTATCTTTATAAGTACAGTAATTGATACACCAAGGTTATTTTTTTTTCATTTAATGTTTTCTGTTCAGAAATAACTTTTAAGCAAGCAAATCATAACATGGAGTTTGTTACCTTTCCTGAAACATAGTAAATCATAAGAAGTTTGAGAGTCCATTACAGGACAACCTACAAAATCAATTAATTCATAGAGCATGTGATGTTGACTTAACATTAAGAAACTATACATTGTCCCACATAAGCATATTTAAACTGAGGTTCCAAAAAAAGCTGTGGGTCTTGAGTCCCTTTCATGATAGCGAAGTGTAAACGACCACAATTCTGAGCAGACATTCGACACAGATTCTACTTTGGGGTGTATGAACCATACAGAGCAGATGAATCTGGTTAAAGACTGGTGGGTATCTATTCCAAACCAATATACTTCAGAGGCAGTCCTTAACAATAGCCATCATTGTTAAGAGAGGTCACCAATTTATTTATTTCTTCTGTATTTCAGTCAATTCAGTCATAAGCTTTCCTTAGATGCATTCATTTTCTCAATATATAATATGAGTGCAGTAAGAGAGGGAGAGACTAATCAATTATAAACATTTTATAGATGGGTAAACTATATGATTAACAAGTTAAAATGTGGGGGGAGGGGCGCATGCGTACAGGAGTGCAGTGCTCATGGAGGTTAGAAAAGGGCTCAGATGACCTAGAGCAAGGTTACAGGAAGTTGAGAGCCATGCTGCCAGATGTGAATGCTGAGAACCAAACTCAGGTACTCTGCAGAAACAGCAGCTGTTCTTAACCATTTAGCCATCTCTTCAGCCCCTACTTGAATATCTTTTAAAAAATATAATAAGATAAACTCCCCCAAAAATGTGCAGGTAAGATTAATTGAAAATAGGAAAATAATTCTCTACTGGGGAATTTTAGGGGACTTTTAATAAAAAGAAGGCACTAGAAGTGGGCTGTCCATGGGACCTCTAACAGTGGAAACAGTGTTTATTTCTAGTGCACAAATGGATGTGGGAGCCCATTTCCTATGGAGGGATTGGCGCTCAGCCCAGATACAGGAGGAGGGCCTAGGCCCTGCCCCAAATGATGTGACAGACTTTGATGATCCCCCATGGAAGGCCTCGCCCTTCCCTGGGGAGCGTGTGGGAAGGTGGGTTGGGGGGGGGGGTTGTAGGGACATTGGAGGAAGCAAGGGAGAGAGAATGGGGGGGATGATATGCAAAATGATTGTTTCTGAATAGAAAGAAAAGAATTGAGATTGGAAACATGCAAGAATATTTACTTTTGTAGGAACTACAACAAAAGCCTTTCCCAAGCATGTGTAAAAGTCCATTGTGACAATTAAAAACTAGGGAATGTATAAGTGGATAGAGGACATCTACCAAGTGTGCTAATATGCTAAATCCATATCAACCCCTGTGTAGCCTCCAGGGCCTTCTTATGAGGAATCATGATTCAGGCCCAGGGCCCGTCTATAAAGTCTCCCTGTCTAATTCCCCATACCAATAGTATAGCAATTGCCTTGCTCCAGAGCACATTGGTTCATAGCAATAACCTTGCATGCCCTAGCATCTTTATTTCCTATGTCGTTATTGGTTCTGAAGTCATATTTCTCTTCACATCCCCCTTTCCTATCCCCACAGATGTTTCATATGTTTTAAAAAGCATTGCAACACGGGGGCTGGACAGATGATTCCATAGTTAACACTTGCTACCCTTGAGGAGTACCCCAGTAACCCAGTTCAGGTCCCAGTGCCCAAGTCAAGCAACATATAACTACCTGTAACCCCATCTCTAGAGAATCCATGTCCTGTTTGACCTCTGTGGTTAATTTAAGACATGTGGAATACAAGCACACAGACATGTACAAACACACAGACACACATGAACATATAAATATTATAACATGTTTAATAATTAATGAGTGTTAAGTGAATACCAAACTTAAAAAGTGTCTCTTCATTTACTTACAGAAATGTAGAAGTGATAGTATACTGAAAAGCCATCAAAGTTCACATGAGAGGTCAACATCAAACAAAGACAAAGAAGAATTTGCAAACAGAAGTTAGGCTATGTCTCTGGCCCCTTGGGGATCTCAAGACTTCACCATGGTCCTCTGAAGAGTTCCTAGATGGGAAGGGTGGCTAGAACTCTGTGCTCTTCAAAGCCTGTATATAAGCCATTACAGATTCCTTAGCTGGGCATTGAAGGAGAAAATATAGAATGAATGAAAACACTTTTATTTCTCCAACACAGCGAACAAAAGTGAACAGAGAGCAGAAAATGGAGTGGGGTGGGAACAATAAAAGATAAGAGAATTAATCCAGAGAAACAAGGAAGATACTGGAGGCTTTTGATCCTCTCCACAATCAAATGGCTTCTATTTTGTCTCCCAAATATCTTTATTATGCACAAGGTGTGGGCCTCTGAATTCTACAATAAGAACATTTAATGACTCCATTTTTGCTAAGTACTTCTTGTTTACCATTAATATCAAGTGCATCTGGAAAACCCATAGATATGATCTCCCTATTTCCTGTGCCTACTGCTCAGCCCACTGAAACTCCAATTTGAAGCGAATTACTTGTCTTAAGAGTACAAATATTTACTGAATTAAAATATTGGAAATTTGCTCAAATGGTCATTTTTATTCTGAAGGCAGTAAAAGCTCCAGTGAATCCAGAAGTATTTCAATTTTTTTTCTATTAAGGAAACTCTCCTCTTCCGGGTTTCACTTAATGTATCATGGCTAAAATAAAGGAATAATATGGAACCACATTAAGTATAGTCAGATATTACAGACTGTAGCTTCTGAAGACTAATGACTTCTGTATATTATTCTAATACTAGGTTTCTTATGCAATATTCCTACAAATTTCTGTCTCTTGACATATCTATTTTAAGCCAATTTAAACTTAAACTACAAATCTAAGCATCTGACCCACTTGGAAATCCAGAGCTAATACTACATTATCAGAGATTCATTTTGTCTGGACTTGAGATAAGGCTTTTAGTAGGAAATGAGTGGATTAACTGAAATTATCTATTATTTATTTAGAATTTGAAACAGTCTAATAATTTGGGATTTCAAAATATTCTGGTTCTATTTTGCTACACATTGCTCTGAAGAAAACACAGGTTTTTACTTTCTGCAAAAACTCTTTTATTTTCATTGCTAATACATGTCATTTTTGGTTTTAAACTAATTAGGGGTGTTTGAGATTTATTGTTAATTCTCTAGTCAGCTTTTACGTTAGCTCCCATTCCACTAATTATGAGAACATTTTTGTGATAGATCTAGACCCTTAGCAGCCAAAGTGTTCTTTAAATGGAGGGGAATTGGGGAAACAAGCTAAGATATGTTCATAGCTTTCTTCTTTTGCACTTTGTTAAATTGCTCTCTCTTTCCTGTTTTTATCTCTCTACTTCCTTAGGGCAATAACAAACTGGGCTTCTGAGTAGGGCCCTTCATTCAAGAATTTACCTTCCCCCTTTAAAGCCTTAATTAGGCATAGAGAACACAGTGTGATTTATGGCCTGGTGTTTAACAGACTCACACTTAATCCATTACACAAAAGGGTTACACATATTCCCTAACAGCAGCACTCATTAGTTTATACAAAATGAAAAAAGAAAAGAAAAGAAAAACCACTTAGAAAATGTAAATAAAGCTTTGCCTGATAGTATCTTTTTATGTGTATGCCATGTGATTTGAATTTCAACACTGTAGCCTAACAGCTTTTTTGCTTATTTTCAAAGCTACAAATTAAATTTCTCTAGGTAAACTCTAATTCAATCCCACTTTTACTGGCTAAGAAGGAAAATTACATGCTTCTAAATTCATCTTTGTGTGAAAAGAATGTTCTTAGCTCAGAAGGAAGACTAGAATTCTGATCCACAGGTCTACCTCAGAAAGCACACACTATTGGGTTGTATGTTGGCCCTGTTAACAGTAGCCTGCTTTCCTCTCTGTGTTTAACAAAAGCACAGCATTTGTGATTGAGCCTTCCCAAAAAAAAAAGAACTTCAGAGAAATCAGTAACAAGTAATTTATTCCAGTTAAGTTTTCCAATATCTGCTGTTTTAAGTTGTACAGTAACATCCTCTTTATTGTATCCATAGCACTAAAAGCTCAAAGGAAAATATAAATCTATTTTGCTACATTTACAAGGAAGGATTGAAAGGATGGGGAGATACGGGTTCTTTTGTAGCAGAAGAATTCTTATTGCTTTCCCATTGAGTTTATTGCAGGGGACACAGCACTGCTCATCTTAGCTAACACACTTCCAGTAACCATGATTGATTGATTAGCTAAATAGCAGGAATAACTGGAAGATTTCTTAGGAGCCCATTGTGGCAAGGAAATGACATCCAGTCGTGCACTGGTGCATGTGATGAGAGAAAAGAAGGGAGAGGGTGCAGGAACTGCCACCCCAGTGAGACAGTGAGAGCCACTTAGTAATGCGGAAAGGCCACAAGGATGTATTTCAGGAAAGAAAAAAAAAAAAGGCGGCATATACTACCCTTCAGTGTTCATAGTCTCTCAGGATTTTCATCATTTGGAATGATGAAGTCAAGTATAAATATCTTTGGTATGAGAATATAGAAATCCAGAAAAAAGAGATCATTGCTCACCTACTCCCCCTGGTTTACCACCACTCTGTCACACTTAGGTGAGATGTCTCCAAGGAAAGGGATCAAAGCTAGTTATGACATTCAAATGTCAAAATAGCGAGTCATGCCTTTTTAACAATACCTGGTAAGAATATTCTGGTAAGAATTTTGATCAATGCACATTTTTAGCAGCAAGTTCTTTTCTCTAGAGAGCATCCTCATTTTTAAATCAAAAGGTAATCAGTACAGTAGAAGACCCCAGAAATCAAGACCACAACCTTTCTATCTAATTTACCCTCATTTAATTTCTATTTTATAAGATTGGCTCTCCCTATGTGATCTCGGTGGCTGGTTCTCTCTATTTGTCTATGATGTGAAGGAATAGTTCAAGTTGGAAAAATTGGTTAGTGTTTTAATTTTTGTTCATTTTTGTGATACATAATAATTACTACACGTGAAAGTCCCAGGTTCAAGTGACAACTTTGACAGTTGTGTATGCACTCATAACTATCATTCAAAAGAATATAGAAAACATTGCCGCCACCCCGAGCCTTCTTTCTGTCACTTGCGGTTGCTTCTTGAACTCTGCACTTCCAAACTGGCTTTGACTTGCTGCTGGATTCTTAATATATTCCTGTCAGTCACTGTCTTATTCGTGTCTGTAATGGCAGCTGGTGCAGTTATATAAATGTTATGTTTTCCATTTTGTTGTTATGATTAAGGCTCGGGCATTTGCCAAGACATCCTTGCATACTCCAAGGTCAAGAAGACATACTCTACCCTTTTGTTGTAGGTGTCACACGTTTGCCTATGGTGTAAACATAATTACTTTTTTTTCTGTGAAATAGGTGAGATCTAACATTTTTATGCAACTTATTATTTGATTTCATTCATTGAATTTCTGTAGCAGTGTTAGCACACAAGAGAAAGGACCTGTTTTAATTTAATTTTATCCTACTTACCTGTTTGCTTTAAACATCATCTGCAGCAGTAAGAAGCTATCATGACTGCTGAAGCTTTTCAGGGAAGTTGAAAAAAATATAAAATCTGAGACTTTCTTGCTTTTGTATGCATTTTCTGGGTGATTGCATTTCTATACAAATTAAAGATTCAGCCATTTTGTGGATAGACTAGAATTTAGAGATCAATTTAGAAATAATAATTCTATTAGCCACATTGAAATTGGTGTATTAATGAAGTTAAAATCATATGAAGACATCAACTGGAGACTACTAAAACTTGTATTCTTGTAAAACTGCAGTATTTTTTTCAGTTATGTTTTAGGATTTCTAATGTAGAACTCATGGACAAGCCTTTTGTATTTATTCTCAAGTCTTGATCATCTCTATGATCTAAAATACTACTCCAATTTGAGTTATGGTTTATTTACTAATATTATATATAATTAATAGATTTTAAAACAGTGATCTATTGTCTTATAACTTTGCCAAATTCGTTTATTGGTGTTATAGAATTTGTTATTTGCGCTAACATTACTTAAAATGTGTTGTATTTCCTTTCTGATTTAATACTTTTTATTTATTTTTCTTGTTTTATTACACTAGCTAACATTTTTTAAAATAATAGTAAATGTGTATGACAGAAAAACACATCCAAATATATTTGTATGAAGATGTGTCATTGTGAAAAAACTGAATGTCCAATAGCTAGGCAGGAGAGATAGGTCGGATTTCTGGGGAAGGAGAGGAAGAAGAAGAGGAGGAATCTAGGCACCCAGGAGATGCCATCCAGGTGCAAAATAACTTGGACACACAGAATGAATGAAATAGAGGTAAATCCAAGTGGTAGAACACAGATTAATACAAATATGGGTTAATTTAAGTTATAAAAAGTAATGAGAAACAAGCCTGAGCTATAGGATAAACTTTGATAATTAATAAGTCCTTGTGCTTAGAAGGAAGATTAATTTTTAATTTCCTTTTAATATACGAAACAATGTAAATATATTATCGAACTCATAATGTAAGTTGAAACATTCATCCCTACTTTCTTTGTTGAAATGTTTTATTAGAATGTTACTATTTTTCTCTTAAATATTGAGTAGATTTGTTGTTAAACTTCATAGAATTGAGGGTATAATTGTATGTGTGCAGGTTTTCGATAAATTAAATTTCACATAAGAGGTTGTCAAATTTCTCTCTTTCCTCTGATTTCACTATGGCTTTGTACATTTTATTGGTAGCTTGGGATTTAAACAATTTGAATACAGAAAATTAAGACACTTTATTACTTATGTAAAAGTGTGATGTTATAAAACCATAACCTTAGTCTAGTGTTATAGTCCTTTGACAACCCTCCAAAATAGTATCCTCAGCCTATTTGAAGTCAAAACTAGCTTCCACTACTAGGGAAAAGAGCCACATATGTATAGTCTGCCATGGCTATATTCATTCTCTTAAAATAACATATCAATATATTTTTCTTTTATCCATTTTGTGATATGTATCAGTCATTAATTTTTATTTATAAATAATATTCTACATTTTGTCTATACAACACCAGTGTTAAGCATTTATAATGTTTATAGTTTTAGATGATTGTATAGTACTGAGAACATTTGTGCACAAATATTTATGTGGACATATGTTTTCATTTTCCTTGTTAAATACCCACAAGTGGAATTCCTGTTTTATGTTGTGTATGTTTAAGTTTCCAAATTGATGCATCTTATTTAAATATATGTTTCCAAACTGGTACCTTATGTTTCAGTGAAATTTATGTTTAAAACATTTACCTAACATTTTTACTGTAATTTTTTTATTTTATTATTGAGTTTTAAGAATTCTTCATATACTTCGAACATAGGCTCTTGATCAAATAGGTATTTTCTCTTTGTGATTTATCTCTAACTTTCCTGATTGTAGCTTTTAAAGGGAAAGATCATTTTTATGTTAGTCAAACCTGACTGTCTTGTTCCTTTGTCACTTGCTTACAGTATCATCTCTAAGAAAACAGTCTAATTTAAGGTCATATGTTTTACGTTTATTTCTAGAAGGCTTAGAGTATTTATATGCTTGGTTGTGAGCTATTATGTGGATTTTGTATATGGTGTAAAGCTGATATCCTGTACATGCAAAAATTTAGTTACAGCAAAATCCTTTGTTAAAAAAGATACACCTTATAGAAATCTCTTAATATACTTGTCAAAAGCTGAAAACATTTCAATTTACATTTGCTCAGTTTTTTTTTAATGTGTGTTTGTCCTTTTGTTAAGAACATGCTTTCTTAATCAATGTATTATACTTTAAAATTTGATACCAAGTAAGATATTTTACTTTGTTCAACTTTTTGAAGTTGTTATATCTATTCAATGCTCACTAAATAAATGTTATAATCAGTTGTCAACTCCCACCTCTGGTGGTCGGGGGCACACTTGTTGGTAAGCAGTGCCTATAATGAAATATTTCAGTCACCTTCATCTCTTAACTGTGTTCCCAAATGCAGTCGTTTTACCTTGGTTACCTATGTACTTTGTCTTATTTACCACAATCTACTTATTTATATTATTTTATATTGCTATAGATTCATCTGTTTGCCTTTTTTTTCCATTTATGGCCAAGCACTTGGCAATTGAACCACAGCGACAGCCACTTTTTATCAATAGTTTCAGACTGAAAGTCTCAGCAGTAACCACTACCTACTGCAAAATCTCTCTCCTTTGTTGCATTGATAACAGCAATGACCAATGGTTGTAAAAACAAATATTTAGAAGGCAATTTGACAGGCACATTCATTTTGCAAAATTATAATGGCAATGGCTCTCTACATCCTGGGTGACACCCCAGTCCATTTTTCTCCATGCTTACTATCCCAAATGTGAGTTCCCTTCTGTGGAAACTTAAGACCAATTGGAAAGTTGTTGTTGCACTTTTAACAGCCATGCTACTAATGTTTCAGTTATCACCCTATTCCAGTCAGTCCCATCTTCATTCCCCATGTTTTGCAACCAGAGCATGTGATTACTACATTATCAGGACTTGCCTCTAGTTCTGGCATTCAGCCAATAGCATTGACGTTTGGCTTGTGTGACCTTAAGAAGCTCTCTGGCCCACAACTTGTTGGGATGTGACTCAACAATGAGTCACATAGGAATGAGATTTTCACCTGAAAACTTTATGGCTCTTATAGGTGACTTTTTCCATCTGTGTAGAGTGACTTGCATCATTCAAACTCTTCTAGCTATCGCTTTTTGTGTTCTTTCAGATAACTTTAAAAATCTGTAAGACTCATTAATGGAGCCTTTGTAGAGAGAATGGTCAATGTATCTGAAAGTCTACTGTCATTGATTTCAGGAAAATACTCAATGGTCTTAGAATCCAGGGTCCAGAGGCTCAATATTAGCACAATATTTGATTTCATTTTTTTTAAGTGATCAAGAACTTAGCATAAAAAGTTCCTATTACTTATGTAAATTACTTTTAAAAAAGAAAACATTGTTAGGTACAGTAGTATAGATGGGGCCATTGTTCTTATAGACTTCAATATGCTGATCATTTCCCATGAGCTATATGGCCTCCCCATGTAGGGATGCTTCTATGGGGTTTCAGTGATTTTTTTTTTTTACTTCCACTACCTTTGTACATCTATCTTGCAATACTCCGGCCAGATTGAGGTCCACAGGGAGCAGTGCCAGTCACCTGGCTGCCACTTAAGCTGACTCCTAGTTTGACAGGCACTAGGCCCATTCTGTGGCCTTTAGCAATACATTGGCATTACAATAGGCTGACTAAAAAATTGTAGGTTGGGTGAACAATCCCATCCCCCATATACTTTCTCTAATGAGGAAATCTTATGCAGCATTCTCCAGAGGAATATGTCCACATCAAAGACAAGCTCAACTTTTTCATCTGTGCTGCTGCCCTTTCTCCTACCACCTATTTGGGGAACTTCTTTTAGGGCTTTCAGAGCCTCATCAGCACAGCATTTATCTTGTCAGTTCTCTTCCTGGGAACTCCAGCTCAGCATAAATCTTTTCAAATTTGCTTTCAGGGGCTTGAGCAGGCCACATTACCTGTTTCTCTTTTCCCATAAGAAACCCATACTATGTATATTCTTTGACTATTTCATACATGCATACCGTGTATTTCCACCATATTCACTCCCAACTCCTCCCCCATCTCTTTCTAGTTCCACCTAGTTTCAATTTTGTGTTCTCTTTATTTTATTTTATAATCCATGAAGTTCGGGATGTGCTCTTTATATATTTATGAGGATGGAGCCATCCACTGGTGTCTGGTTGAGCTACCAGGGGCTACATCCTTAAAGAAAACTGAGTCTTTTCTACTCCAGAAACCATCAGTTGTCAATAGCTCCTCAACTAGTAATGAGGGCTTGAGAGACCTCACTGCTCCACACTGTGACCTTTACTGGACTGATCTTGTATAGGTCTTCCCTTAGCAAGAATAACTGCTGTGAGATTATGAGTTCAGTGGTTCTACTTTACGAGTTCAATGGTCAAGAAAGTACTGTTTTTCTCTGGCTTTACAATCTTTTCAGCCATCTTCTGCAGTTTTTCCTGAACCTTGACAGGTGGTATGTAAGATATAGATGTTCCATTTATAGCTTAAGCTTATTCTTTGCATTTTGAATAGATATAAGTTTCTGTATCAAGCACTGTCCACTGCAAAAGAATTTTTTTTCTGGTGAGTTCTGAGAGCTACACTTATCTTGGGAATAGAGATAATACTTTAGAGTTCATTTTGACACTATGTCCACTTAACAAAATAATAGTAATAGGTTCACATTTAGGGCCTATGAGCTCCTCAAATATGCATTCTTGGCCAGATTTGCAGTACCAATCATGCACTTCCTCCTGTGGAATGGGTCTTAAATCCAAACAAAAAGTGGTTGGTTATTCCCATAATATTTATGGCACTACTGTGTCTGTCAACATATCTTGCCACACTTGTCATTTTTGTAACTCACATAGTTCACTGGTAGGTAAGACTGTTGATGATTTTTCTTCCCCAGAACCCTGTATAGTACAGTACCATCTGGTACTAAAGCTAATCAGCAGAGAGGAGGCTTCCTAGTCACTATCAATTTCATTTCCTTGTGTTCTATGGTCAAAGTTTGTGATGTGTTCAAAAATAGGATTTATCATCAAGTTCTGGTTGGCAACCAAGAGAGCAAAAGATGTTTCGTGGATCTGTAGGACACCCCAAACCAACACTGAAGGAAAGTTATTTCACACATGCTAGGCTTTTGCTTTGGAAACCAACATCTTTTAGGAGAAGCATCACCCTCCCTGTTTATATATAAATATATATATATATATATATATATATACATATATATACACATATGTGTGTGTGTGTCTATGTGTGTGTGTGTGTGTGTGTGTGTGTGTGTGTGTGTGTGTGTGTATGTGTATGTATGTATGTGTGCATGTATGTATTGGGTCCCTGTAGGGCTTTTTCTCCTTTGTATTTTGTATGTTACTGCTTCCGTAAAGCCTCCTCTACTTTACAAATATCATATCCTACCATGGAGCTGAGGAAATCCAGTTATTCTATTCCCAGCCTCAAAGTCACTGCTGCATTAGCCACTTTCTCAACTCTTCTGTGACTACAATCCAAAAGGCCTGGCAAATAGGACAACAAATTTTCTCCCACGTGTCTGCCCTTTCTCTACTGTCTTACTCTGGTACTAGCCGAGATGACAAGCCACTCCATCAGTGATTCTGACTGTCTCAGATTATATAGTCTATATTTTAAGGAGGAGTGAGTATTGTATTACTTGGTTTCTCTTTTATCAATCCCAGAAGGGTTAAATGATACCATGTGCTATAGACTCACAGAGCAGTTTGTGAGAGCCTCTTCCATTTCTTCTTTAACCATCTTTCCAGATAGGCACTGTTCAATGGCAAATTTTCCCTGGATGTTATAGTTCCCCTTCCAAGGTCATTATTATGGTGCCCATTTCAGTGCAGCATCATGGTTTTCCCTAGCTCTACATTATAGGCTGGACCTGAGGCGTACTGAGGGGTAGCCCTCACTTCTATCTTATTCTGACCCTTTCACTGCTTATTCTCTCATGAGTTCTATTTTTGCGGGGTCCCAAAATTGACTCATTCCAGTTCTTGTTTTCTTTCTCTCGAATCAATCCCTCCAACTGTAAGAAGTAGCAAACTAATTCTTTCATCTCAAACCTTCTGTTTCCCCCACTTCTCCAATCAAATTAGAAGCTAAAACAGAACACAATACCACATGGCCTTTCCCTTTGTATTCCCTCCCTTACACAGGCAAGATTGTTCAAGGCAGGCAAATGAGCCACAGTAGCGTGTTTTATACCCACCACCAAAGCTTTCACACTGTACTCACAATCGAGTTCCATATGTCTGTGTTGCAGTGATTGCAATATGTTCTGTAGTCCATCATCTTCTTGGAAGGTATCTGGGTACTTCCTGGGAAACTTCATGAGTGGTTTGTGGAAAGCATGCCATTCCATAACACACAGAGCAAGATGACCACCCTGGTATTTCCCCCTCTGGAATGTTCTATTTGCAGAAAGATCACCCTCTGTTACATTTTAGCACCCATAAGAAGGAGCATGACCCCTCCATTACAGCAAGGAGTCACATAATACCCTTCCATATAGGGAAGACAGGCATATTGGGATTTGCCCCCACAAATGTTCTATCTTCAGTGTGTGTGTGTCTTATTGCACATGGGCCATGTGAGTTCTTGTTCTCATGCCTGTGGTGCATGATTTTTATGGAGGGGGAGACAGGTACAAACATGCCTATTCTGCACAGGGCACTGACAGTAGATCAAACTCCACTCAAGGCTAGCTTGGTGAGTCAATGAGATTGTTAGAATGATTACAGGATCACAGGTGACTGGCAGCTTTATCACTGAAAAGCCCACACCATTGTGGGTAATAACTCATACAAGCAGCAGCATTAGGGTTCTTTGCCTGAGTGTTGGGCAATTCCATAGAAGAAACCACTCCCACCCCCCAGAACTGTCTATTGTTCACACAGAGGTGTCCTGACCTCTGCTATTGTTGTTGGGTTTTTTGCTTTATTATCTTTTGGTTGTGTGTATGTGTGTCTTTACCCAAACAAATGCTTTCCTTGAGTCTATACTAAATTTGGGGCTTTGGGAAAAGAAAAATATGGAGGTAAAGTATGATCTCTGTCACACCTTATCAATGGCTGTATCACTGGAGATTCTAATCTTTCTCATCTGGCCATAGGGATGATTGCATTCCTCATCAAAATGTTCTTGATGGAAAGATGGGTTAGAGACATTGCTCAGTGATTAAGAACAGTGACTTCTCTTCCAGAGGACCCAGATTCAATTCTCATCATCCACATGGCAGCTCACAACTATCTGTAACTCTAAGATCTGACACCCACACAGACATACATGCAAGCAAAACACCAGTGCAAACAAATTAAGAATAAGTAATTTTTTTTTTTTAAAAAAGTACTTTGCCTTTCATTTCAATGTGAATTTTCAGTAAGGAAGTTGTGATAATACTGAAGAAGTACCCAAATCAACTTAAAATATTTGTATTCATCTGCTTGAAAAATGCATTGACCATTTCCATTTATTTATATACTCATTCTTTTTTTAAAGTTTTTGAAATTATAATAAAATTGTATTTCTACCTTCCCTTTTCTTCCTTCAAGCCCTCCCCAATCTCCTTCAAATTTATGGACTCTTTTTTTTTAATTAGTTGCTATCACATGCATATATGCATTCCTAAGTATAACATGCTCAGTCGATATATAGTATTTGTATGTGTGTTTTCAGGGCTAGCCATTTGGGTCTGGACAAGGAACTGGTGTGCTCTAACCTGGAGAAGACTACGTTTACCCATTCCAAGATTTTCTCAGTTGTTTGTTGTTCTTTTAAGTAGGATTGAGGTCCCATGGGCTTCTCCATGATATTTCTTCCCTTTGACATGTCCATTGGTGTTCTTTCTATTTAGCTCACATTTGGGCAGGCAGTCATGTTGTTGAAAGTTTATGGATGTAGCTTCTGATACTATTAGGAGACCTAATCTCACAGGAATATCCCTGAACCTCTGGCTCATTCAATCATCTTTCCCCTGTAGGGATATATTATTTATGATTTCTTAAAACTTGACTGGGGATTCAGAAAAGCAAGCCAAAAGCTTTAGAAGCCAGGCACACACCTTTAACCCCAGCATCCAGAAGCTAGGAGGTGGGGTACACACTTTTAATCTTAAGACTCAGGATTCCTAAGAGATAGAAGGATCTCTCTATCCAAGGCCACCAGATCTATGATGGGAGATGTTATTCTGTAAATATGTTCCTCATACTGGTTAATGAATAAAGCACTGTGGCCAATGAGAAGGCAAGATAGGCGGGGCTAGGAGACAAAGAGGAAAGAGGAAGTAGTTAGGAGGGGTCAGGATGTAGAGCTAGAGGAATCAAGATGCTGGGGCTGCTGCTCCCCCGTAAGATGAGCCACGTGGAAATACTGATAGTAGAAATGGGTTAATAATTAAGACAGAGCTAGCCCATAAACAATAATGGTAACTGGCCAACAGGATTGTATCAAATACAGAGTCTCAGCGTGTTATTTGGGGCCCGCACGCCAGACTAGCGGCAGGCAGGCTGGCGGAAAACATACATGCTACAGATCTACATAAGAGGGGATTTCTCTAAAAGAGAAATATAGCTTACACCTTTAATCCCAACATTTCTAAAGTATATAAGACAGAAGCAAAGTATTCATATGAGAAATTCATCCTCTATCCACACTGAAGACAGACAGGCAGCAGTTTGAGGCTTGGTAAAGATCTTGTGTATGGATTAGCCCTTTCAGCCTGAGCTAGAAGTGAATGGTTGCAGCTGGCGCTTTGCTTT
Organism: Cricetiscus sungorus; assembly: GCA_030556225.1. Lineage (NCBI taxonomy): Eukaryota > Metazoa > Chordata > Mammalia > Rodentia > Cricetidae > Cricetiscus > Cricetiscus sungorus. Next base: position 137,386,689 of record JANBXA010000651.1, read on the forward strand.
TCTGATATTCAGCTTGAATTCTGAACTCCAATATCTGTCTCTGGGTCTTTTATTAATTCATGTTACACTCTCCCTCTTCTAAAAAAGTCCCTGAACCTTAGGTGCAGGAATGTTTTAATGATGTATTATTGTTGACTGGACTCCACAATACTAGGTTTTGATTGGTTGTGGTTTACTATGATCTCAGACTGTTGCAAAGAGAAGCTTCCTTGATGAGGAGTGAAGATTAAACTTATTTGTGACTACAAGGACACATGCTTGTAAATTTTTGTTTGGGATTATGTTGGTTTAATAAGTTGTTAGCAGTTGTAGATTCTTCTCCAATATCCACAATTACATTAGTATCGAGTAGTTAGTTAGGTTTCAAGTACAAGGCAGTTTCTCTCTTGTTGAACAGGTCTTAAGTGCAACTAGAGAGATATTGGTTACCACCAAAGTAGATGTAACCTTTTGCAAATACTGCAGTTGTGATTAGTTGTTGATGCGGTTCATAGGCATGGTTGCTGGGTAGGACTATTGGTTGTCTCCTTCCTTTGGAAGTTTGCATGACATATTGTAGTCCTTGAAAACTACTCCTAAGGGAGGGAGCAATCTGGCCAGCTCCACTTCAGGAGTCTTGGGACCTGTTTCTGAAGTGCATGGAATCTTTAGCATTAAGGGCTCCCTTTTTGTCTCTGGTGCAAACCAAGAGCCTCTGAGGCAAACCAAGAGCAACAGCAACAGAATGAATGATTGGGAATTCTCTTGGACAGCCGTGGCCAACAACTAAAAGTAGGGTTTCTCATGGCTGGTACTGAGGATTGTGTTAGGCTCTTGGAGGATGCACTATCAGATCAGATGAAAACAGTTTATTAAAACTATATATGTATTTTTAAATACTGTATTATGTGTGTTACATTTTTTTCAGATGGGTAAATAGTTAATAGTATGATTCTTTGTGGCTTATTAAGAAATCTGTATTCTTATTTACCCTCTTTCTTCCTTCTATATTTACATTTCCTCCTAAAATACTACCTCTTTTCCCATTTTTTCCCCATCAGATCATTTGTATCCTGCTATTGTCCTATACCCCCTCCCCACATTATACTGTATTTACCTCATGTACTCTTTTCCTAAGAAGACTCCCTTTCCCATTTTCTGGTCAGATCACTTGTACTCTGCTAATCCTCTATTTCCCCTTAAGTCCCGTATTCTAGGAATGGTCTCATTTTACTTTCCTGTTTTCTGGAGTTATTACAGTATCTGAAGTACTCATATTTGAAGATTTGGAGCTACTATCCTCCAGTGAAAAAAATATCAAAATTTGTCTTACTTGGTATGGGTTACCTCACACATTATGATCTTTTATAGTCCTATCCATTTACTTATAAAGTTAATTATTTCATTTTTCTTTATATATGAATACTATTTCTGTATATATATTTATACATATATATGTATATATATATATGTCACATTTTATTTTATTGCGCACCTATCAGTTGTGCTTCCATCTCCTACTATAAAGAGTAGAAAGCAATCATGAACATGGCTGAGCAAGTATCTGTGCAGTAGGACATTGGCTCCTTGGGGCATCTGCCAAAGAGCTGCATAGCTGGATATATGGTAAATTTATTTTGTGCTTGATGGAAATTCTTCACACTGATTTCTATAGTAGCTGGAGCAGTTTGTAATTTCATCAATGGTGAATGAATGTTCCATTTACGCCCCACTACATTTCTTCCAGTGATTTTGCAGGTTGTTTCATTGATCTCTACAGTTCTGACTGATGTAAGTTGAAATCTCAACTTTGTGTTGATTTACATTTTTTGATTACTAGAAATAATGAACTATTTATTTGTTTATTTTTGAGTTACTTCTTGGTTATTTTTCTTCTTTCAACAACTCTCTATTCACTTGAAATATGTGTGCATTATTTATTTTTATTGATTTTCTTTTGTTTTTTGAACTCTTTGTATGTCCTGAATATTAAACAATAGATATATAGCTGGCAAAGCTTATTTTCCTTCTTTAGGCTTTCTATTCACATGGGTTACTGTTTTTTTAGCTGGGCAGAAGCTTTTAAGTTTCATGAGATCCCACCTGTTAATTGTTTGCCTTAATATTTGAACAAATGAAGGAAGGCCTATTCAGAAAGTCCTATCCTGCATCTATATTGTGTGAGGTTCTGCCTGTGTTTTCTTCTAGCTAATTCAGTGTTTCAGATTTCACATGTAGGTATTAGGATCATTTGGAATTATATTTTATGCAATGTGATATGCTTTCTTTCCTTCATCATATGTTTTTGTCATATTTGTCAAATATAACTGACTAATGTAACATGTGCTCATGTTTGGGTCTTCAGTTTTGTTCCATTGGTCTACATGTCTATTTTTGTGTTAGTCACACTGTTCTCATTACAATGGCTCTGTATTACATCTCAAGATTTGGAATGGTATTCTCTTCAGTGTTTCTGCTTAATGAATGGATACTTTTCTCAAGTCATGGGTTGTCTATGTCATTTCCATTAGCCCTGTATTAGTTACATCTTTTATTGCTATGAAGAGACACCATAACCATGGCAACTCATATGGGAAAAACATTTAATGGGGGGGGGCTTACATTTTCAAAAATTTAGTTCATTATCATAATGTTGTGGCATGGTGATGTGTAGGCAGACAGTGCTGGATCTGAGAGTCCTGCTTCTTCATAATCAGGCAAAAGGAAGCCTTCTGAACCACTGGGCATGTCTGTACACTGACACATTTCCTCCAACAAAGCCACACCTCCTAATAGTGCCACTCACTTTGGTGGCCAATGTCTTTCAAACTACCAGATTTTTGTTTTTTTTTTTTTATTTTATTTATTTTTTGCTGGGAGAGGACTTCTCTCAGGCATTTGTTCTCCTTATGCTCCTTCTCCTTGATTTCACTGAGTTGTTATGTGGGTTTTCTTCAAATTCTTTTATGAAGTTTATGATTGTTATTTTAAAATTCTGCATCTTGGATTTCATTCAGATATTCTTGTTGGCATTGGTAAACCTTTCTACTGGACTCAAAAAATTTGGAAAGAAGATACAGTTTTGATTTGTTTATGTTTTTGGTATTATTAAAATGAGTTCTGAGTCTGTTACAGGTTAGGGAAGAAGAGATAATATAGGGGTGGTTTTGGACAAGAGATTAGAAATGACTTGGGTAGAATGAAGTCAGGTGTACACAGGTGAAAGACTGGGCTGGTATTTGTGATGTGCTTCTTGTTCAAAGCCTACTGTTTTGGGGAATGGATCTGTCTGGGTAGAAAGATTGGGTGTGGCGTAGGAAAAGTCTGTTCTTTGGAGGATACTGGTCTAAGGCCAGAGTCCCTTTGCAGTGAAGGAAGGGAAGGCCAGACTAGGCTGGTGCAGTGGTTGTGGGAGCGAGGCTAAACCTTGTAGATTTCAGAAATGTTATGAGTGGGGAGGTCAGAGATATTCACCAAAAAAGAGCCTGGAGGAGTATGGAGGTGCCTGAGGACCAAGCAGGTAGAAGCACTACAGATGGGACCTTTGTGTGGCTGTAGATATAGTAGGTCCCAGTGGAAGCCTAGAGTGTGGGAGTTGTGATCAGACTAGGCTGGGTTTGGGGGATGTGGACCTCTGGAAACCTCGCCTTCAGCTGCTGTGCAGGTTCTAGTGGCCTGACTAGAACTAGGCTAGAGCATTTGCTATTGGACCCAGACAAGTTCTGGCAAGATGCAGAAAAATCAGGATGGGGTGGTCAGGTGTACTCACCAGATTCTGGAGGATGTGAGAAGTATGGACATGGAGTGTATTTACCCATTCTTAACACAACCTCATTCATGGATATATACTGTCCCAACATGAAAACCAAAAATCTCAGGATCTCACCAACGTGTCCCTATTTATTTAGTTGCTCAGTTCCAGTGTTCACTCAGCCCAATCATAGTGTGAAAGCATACCCCACTGAAAAGGAGTGAAAAAGCAAGTTTACAGACCTCATGTACAAGCCTTGCTCCTTTAGTAATACATAGTTTACTCATCTACAACATTAATTCGTGTTTCCTTCTGCCTCTTCTGTAGCATGTCTGTTTTCCGCCAGCCAGCTCACCACTGGTCAGGTGTGCCCGCCCAAAATAACACTCAGAGACTCTCTATTTGATACAATCCTGTTGGACAGTTACCATTATTGTTTATGGGCTAGCTCTGTCTTAATTATTAAGCCATTTCTTCTTATCTAAGTATTTCCACGTGATCATCTTATCGGAGAGTGGTGGGCTGGCATCTTGCTTCCACTGTGCTCTACATGCTGACCCCTCCTTCCTACTTTCTCTTTCCTCCTTGTCTCCTAGACCCACCTATCTTGCTTTTCTATTGGCCCAACAGTGATTTATTTATTAATCAGTATGATAAACATATTTACAGAATAACATCTCCCATCACTCTTCCAATGAAGTTGGCTCATACATATTATTTTCTCAATTTACATTCTACTTTGCCATCATATAAAGTCTGTATAGTATATTTCTCTGTATAGTAACATATTGAGCATTTTTTTTGTCTTAAAAATTTATTCTTCCTCATATACTCAAACCACTTGCCAGAAAATCTCTTGAAACTATCTTAAAATTTTCTTTTCACAGAACATCATATAATTCAGATCCTAAAGTATTTCACTTAGTTTGGCAATCTTTTCTCACCTAATAGTGGCACTTAAGTTTCATATAGATCTCCTCTTGATATAATAACTATCTTCTTTTTATGCTGAATTATATTACTTTGTTGAAATGCACTTCAGTTTATTCTTTTGTCTATTGATGGAGACCTTGACTGCTTCATTTTGGCAACAATGAATAAACAACACTGTTATAAATATTTTATTTTAGTCTGAAGACAAATTTTTTAATTCATTTGGAGAAATTCTTGAGAATAAGATTGCTGGACCATATGGTAAAACCTTTTTACTTGTAAGAAGCTACCAAACTGTCTTCAAGAAGCTTTTACATGCCTTTTAGCTATGAATAAATATTGTTAATTTGCTTTGCATCTTTGCCAAAATCTGGTAGTGGTCAGGTTATTTGGTTTTTAGCCATATGAAGTGGTGTATAGTAAATGACTAAACCTGAATTTGCTTAATAATAAACGATGTAGAGGCTTTTTATACATATTTTTGTCACTTGTGTATCTTTGGTCAGTTTGTTAAGCAATTTGCCAATCTTTTGTCAAAGTCTTGGATTTTTATTGTTGTGCCTGTGACTTCTTTTAAATATCGTATGTTATTTCCTTACATACATTTTTTCATATATTGTTTCCTAGGCTGCACTTATCTCTTTGTTTAATAGAGATTTTGTCAGAGCACACACTTTTACCTTTAACTCAGCCCGTCTTTTCTCTTACATAGATTGTGTCTTGTGTGTTGTAGGTAAAACATCCTTAAAGTCAAGGTCACAAACAGTTCTCTTACTGATGTTTTACACTTTTGTATTTTACAGCCTGAGCTATGCTCCATCCCTGAATTGATTTCTGTGGAAGGTGGCGGGTGAATCGCCCCCTTTCCTTCTCCCCCTTCCTTACATACACATATCCTATAAGCAGTAGCTTTTGAAAATATAATTTCCCCCATTGAAACACCTTTCAAACTGTGTCAGTGACCACAAGGCATAGTTTAATGTATGTATATGCAATTAACTCAGTTGTTTAAAATGGAGGGGTATAAGGCAGGATATAGGGAAAATATAAATGGTAAATGATGTAATTACATTCTAATCTCAAAACACAAATATAATTTTAAACAGATGGAGCTAATGAGGTCAGGAATGAAGTGAAATCTTAGATAAACATTTTGGGTTGATACAAACAATGTCTTAGACAATGTATCTCTCAAGGGTGGGAGAACTTCAGACTTTTCCCTCCTGCTGATTTTCAGAAATACTTGCTTGTTTATAAAGAGAAAATACTCTAAAAATGAAATCAGATGAAACCCAACACCACAAAGAACACACTGTGAAAACTGTGGGATTTTTCTTTTTCTTTTCTTTTTTCTTTTTGGCCCTGTCCACACAAGAAGTAAAATAAGTACCCAAAAGATAGTTTGGTCTGGGTTGAGTCAGTACAGAGATTGCTTTTAAATTCACTGGAAGTATGTTGTCTATTTATAACAGAGAGCATGAGTTTCGGGCTGCTTTTAAGATTGCCATTCATCATGCTAACTCCTGAGGGGAGAAGAAAAGTTACCCTGAAGAAATAGAAGTCATTTAAAAAATGATTGGAGATGGAGAAATAGGTCAGTCTATAAAGTGCTATCTAGTGTGTAAAAAGAATGTAAAAAAAATTACAACAACAAAACCCCAAACAGGTACAGTGGAGTGCTCTTCTAACCTCATTACTGGGGAGGTAGAGACTATTGAATTCCTGGGGCTAGATAGCCACTCAGTCTAAACTACTTGATGAGTCCCATTAAAGTAGCCTTGTCTCAAAAATTGGTGAAGAGTAATACCCAAGATTATCCTCTGATCTTTATATACACTCTCTCACACAGACAGACATGCACTTCCCCATCATATACACCCCACACAAAACATGCATACATATACAAAGACTAGCTATTACAGCTGGCTGTGGCAGCACTCTCCAACCCCAGGGTGTAGAGTAGGAGACAGCTTCCTGTATCCCACTGGCTGGCTTTGGCTCTGCACCACTTCCTGAATGAAAATGTTTCTTATCATCATGATCTAAAGTTCTCCATACCCCCAACACCTACTTCATGATAAAAGTAACGCAATCAAAAATTGCTGCAGCAGTAAATAACTTAAAGACAACAATTTTAGTCAAAACACTAAAACATCTGCTTTGTTTTTCTGCAAAGTACTGGTTCAGTGTCTGGTTGTCCCAGAATTTGACACATTTTGAACAATAGAAGAGTCTACATTGATATCTGTCTCTAACAGTTTTGCATGTACCTACTGAATACACAATAAACACAAAACAATAGTAGGGAAGTTTACATCTTTGAATTCATAGAACCCTCCTTGTAGTCCAGATCAATTCCACCAAATGGCTCTTTTATTAGATGTCTATTTTTGTGAGCCTGTCAGTGTTTCATTAATATTTTATAACATAGAGTAAATGTCTTGAGGTTCCAAAATCATCATAAACTGTCCCAGCTTCACTCTGTTGGTTACTATGGCATTAAAACTATTTTATATGAGTATAGAAGGCTGGGCATAGATTAGATTTTTCTCTTTGTACATATGTAGATTGAGGAGATCTTTAAAATCTAACTTAATGACATCTAAAATTTGAAAGGGTATTTTAGTACTATATGAACATTTTTATATTCTAAATGTTACTTCTGGTGAAAACTACTTTGGATATTTCCCCCAAACAACATCAGACTTTTTGTTTTTTCATAATTATAAAATCTGGGATCATGTTTACAAATTGATAAGGAAAATATTAAAATAGGAAGCATGTGTATAGTGCCTGTAAATACATTCCTACCAGAATAAATTCTGCTATTATATTAGAACTGTGTCACAATAAAACATCACTCTGTATGAATTCTACTTGATCTATAGCTAATTAAAAACTGTGTATATGAGAGTGTGTGGAGTGTGCAGTTGTGTGAATGAGTCTGTGAGACTGTGCAAGTGTGAGTGTGTGTGTATGTGTATGTGTGTGTGTGTGTGTGAGAGAGAGAGAGAGAGAGAGGAGAGAGAGAGAGAGAGAGAGAGAGAGAGAGAGAGAGAGAGAGAGAGAGAGAGAGAGACCAAATTTAATTATGGAATCAAGGTAAGTGTTCTTAAAAGCTTTCAAATAAATGTCTACACATTAGCAGAAACACCAATTTTGCTTTTTAAATAGAGATAATATTTAGGAAACATGTCACTACTGAAAGTGAATTTTAATATATGCACAAATAGATGTTTTTCTCAAGTATTACCTTGAATATAATTAGACAAAACCTAGAGCTGTAAGAATGACCACATAGTCTCCAGGTTATTGCAAGCACCATTACTTCTCACTTGTTCTATGTATGCACATGTATGTTGATGTGTAAATGGCTGTTGTTGGTCTGATTCCTCCATCTTGGACATGACTATGAGTTTGTGGAGAGGAGTCCATTTATTCTTTTCTATTCTCTTTGATAAGGAATTCCAGGGCATGATCAGCCTCAGAAGGGTCTTAAGAATCTTCATGGTAAAAGGCCACTAATTTTCTTGACCCAAAATTATTAAAAGGATGTGTTAAAACCCACTGCCTATGCTCTCATGATGCTGCATACAAGAATCCATACCGTGGCAAGTTTGTATAATAGCAGGTATAAATATCAATAATTTACAAATTCCAGAAATCAACCAGATTTACTTTTTCTGTTTTTAATTTACTAAGTATACCAAATAATTGTCTTGTCATTGAAACGTGTCAAATAATCCATATTAGTGTTTACTGGCAACATAATAATTAAAACATTTTATCTTTGATAAAGTGAATGTAATCATAATTACATTCACTAAGTAAAGTAGAATTAATTCTGATTTTTTACTAATCATACAGAATTGATATTAAGGCTGGAAAAGGTTCTACACCAAGACATATGTAACTAACTGCACTCTTCTCAGATCTGTGAACTAAACTCTGGTGCATATTGTCTTACATACTCTAGAATTATACAAATAACTGTTGAAATTCACTGTGTTAGTATCATCTCCAGTGCCAGGCAGTTGCTTTCGCAAACAAATAAAAAGTTGTTGTGTTTTAATACTTTTAGAAAATTGGTTGAAAAGAAATTAAAATATTCATTTGCAAGACAAGAGGTTAGAAAATGTCTCTTGAGTTTTGTAGTTTGGCCAAATACAAAAGTCTTTCTTTAGAATTCAAATACTTCTCACTTTTGCAACAGAGATTGCATAATTATAGATACATTTTAAATATATATACTTTTCAAAATGTTTTCTCTCATTCATAGATGTTAGAGTTTATGTTGATACATAAAGTCATGTGTGCATATGTGCCATCAAAGTTCAAATGAAACAGATAAAGGAGGTTAGGAAAGGAAAAGTGAGGTCATGGGAGAGAACATGCCCAAAGGACTTTATACATTTATATAAAATGTATTTATGAAACTCAGTAATATGCACAATGAGTATATTCTAATAGAAAACAAACAAAGCAAAATTAGGTTGTGACACAATGAAAGACACCACTGTCAGAGGTACAAATGTCCCTACTATATTACATGTCTATTACATTCCCTAGAAAAGTAGTGACTTGGGATTTAGTTTAAATAACTATAATTTGTTTACAGCTTATCACATGTGTATGTAGCTCTATATAAAAGAGTATATACTTTCATGTGATTTCTTGACAAATTTGGGGAGGAGTCAAACATACATTCTCAATGTTTTCTTTTCATCTTTGATGCCTTTGAAATGTAGTTCATTTTTCAGTCTTTCTACAAACAATATGTGTTAATATCTGTAGGCAGCCTACTGCTGATAACCATGACCTACCATATGAATGATCTGCAAAATTGGAGCAAATACTTTATTGTTGAAAAAACATATGTATCCATCCTTTAAGCTCAATGACTTTAAAAACTACTTTCATGTTGGGAAATCTTTTAAGTTCTATGGAGTCAAGTAATATTTTTATTATTATTCCCAATTCTTTTAAAGTGTTTCAGAGACTTCAGTACTGGAGATCACATTTCATTAGTCCATCTGAAGTATTGGGAATAAACTTGATGGTTGTTGCAGGGGACAGTCCAGGAGATAAATCTTTGCCTTCTTCCTACACATTAATCCCTCCTGTTTCTATAAAACATGTATTTGATGATTTCCTCTTTAAAATAAAAATTCAAGTATTGGATAATTCAAGATTTATTTTGGGTTCCACAGTGAAAGATCTGACATACATCAAAGTATTCTTATCCTATCTTAGTAGAGCATGGTGAGATTTGGGATATACTGAGTAACAAACAGGGACACAAAATACCCTGAACATCTTGTTGGGAAAGCTCAGCCTGCAGTGCTCAGGAAAGCACTTTTCCAAGAGATCAGCCCATGGCTAGCGGAAAAATTTTATAAAAGCCAATGGGAAAGGAGCTAAGGATAAACATGGAGCCAGTGAGATGGCTGTCCAGGTAAGAGCATTTGCTATAATAACTTGATGACTTGAATTTATCCTTGGAGCCCACATAAACATGCAAGGATGGAAGGAGAAAATACACTGGAGAAAGTATCCTCTGATCGCACATATGCAGTATTGTATGCACAGGCACACACACACCACACACCACACACACACACACACACACACACACACACACACACACACACACACACACACACACGTAAATGTTTTAAAAGAAAGAAAGACAGAAAAGACTAGTGGCAGAATTTTCATTCCTGCCATGACAGAGTACTGCACTCAATATCATGCTAGTAGTTGGGAATTAGGATAACAGGAACAAGACAGGACCTGCTGAAGCCAACTCCTTATCACCCTTTGACCCCAAAAGGGCCACACTAGACCCTCATGGGTTGAATTGTTCTCAGATCAATGTGTATCTTCCTAGAATCTTTGCTGTGGACTCCTTTCCTTTGCCAGGATTTACTATGGTTTTCATTGTGATAGTAGTACAAGGAGCAAGAGTGTGTGTATATATGCACATGTGCTCTGGCTCACATGTGGAGGTCAGAGGACAACTTTCATGAGTTGTGTGTGTTTCAAGGATTGAATTCGGGTCCTCAGGTTTGGCATCAAACACCTTTCCACACTGAGCCATTTTGCTGGCCCTCACTTCTTGTTTCAGTGTGACCATCTCATTAGTTTAG